>OZ024827.1:48729538-49329538 GCA_964016985.1 Anodontia alba | reverse complement strand
CTTTCAGACTTTTGTCCTACTGGCATTGACGCATTTCCGATCAATAACCAGCTCACCCCAATAACTGATAGAAGCAGACTGCAAATGAATACAAAGCCAATACAAAACTATTTCCATTTATGGTTCGATGTTCATTTTATTCAAAAATTTGAAAGTTCCGGACGTATACTGGTGGTTGTAATTAATATGTTACATTGATAGAATCTCTTTTAATAGGAGTTGGCAATTAAATTAATTAAACGGAACATTAACATTTGATGTAACGAGGCGAAAATGTTGACCCCGATGAATCCGGCAAAAGTATTTTCCGAAATCTTTATAGGTTTGGCGTCTGAACAGAAAATAGAGACATACCACGATATGCAATGTAACAAAGTATTTTGACAATAAATCGGTATGTGAATCAAACGTATTCGTCTAACTATTCGTACAACTTGTCCTTTCCAAAATTATTTTCACATGTCCCTTTTACTATCTATTGATGCGTCTTAAAACAGCTGGACGAGTGTCAAACAGTAAAAAAAAGTATAGTGTCCAGGAAGAACCACATTCACAGAACACAGCCTACCAATGATAACAAGTCTCCTAACCATACACCACCTGACCTCGAGGACGCCGCATTTTATAGCCTTTGATCTGGAGCTACACTGTTTTTTCAGGCTTACATGTCCTACCATGCAGAGTAAATACGTACGCATACAGTCTGCTGGCTTAGCAGTTTGCCCATCACGGTTGGCCACTTAACTGCAAGACGGTGGGTCGGGGTTCAGACTCTATAATGGTCCCGACTTAAAAACTATTCTATAGATGGCCTGAGTCGAATTTGTTTTGTCTGTTTCTCGGTCCTCCATGGTTCAGCTGGAGGTTTTCTTTTGTTCCAGTAGTCCAGTGGTGTTGTTTGACATACCAGGGATCTCCAAGTGTCTCAACACATTGTTTCTGTTGAGTCCGCATCTTTGCTTCATTATTGGCTTTATCAGTGACATATTAATTGCCCGTAATGATTCATTGATTAGTTAATGACACCAACGCGAACTGAACAAATATATGTTTTTTTTTACCGTAACCCTCCCCTACCCCACCCCCTGCCCCAACCACGCATCCCAGTAATTTATTACTGGCCGTTCCAAGCCGGTATTCTCATTGTGGTCTTTTTTGTTAAATGTTCTCTATTGGTTCACTTGTAAATGTTTTTCGTTTAACACTAATGCAAGTTGTAGATATATTCAGTTAAGTTTGGGTAACTGAATTGCCACCTTTTTGGAAAAGGGTTGTCAACTCTGCTTGCCATCTGTTCTCTTTGTGGATGTTTAATTGTATTCATCTGTCTCTCCCTTTGATGTTGAGAACTTGATGTGGAACTGATTCTATCAGTTCCTGTTCACTTATTTCCTTTTAATATTGCAAACAACACTTATTTCCCCGATTAAGCGACCTTATAAACGTGTATGTATCAGATCAGACGCCGCGGACCTCTCAAATATTTTTACTGAATATAAACATTACGCTACTGGACGCACTATTGATTTATGAAAATGCCTAGTTTAAGTGACTAATATGCACGAGGAACATGTAAACAAACGGACCTAATTAATGTATGATATATCAAGACGCCATTGTTGGTGCTACTAAGATATCTGCCAATAAAGATGTACCTCTCGTCATGTATATCAACCACATATATGTATCGAGCCACGCAAAGTAATTATTTAAAGTTTATAAAAAGAAATAAGTCATTTCATCGCGTTTGGCGCTTTTATTCTCATTGTAAGTGATGGCAAAATAGGCTGATAAAGGAACAGGACTGTGTATGAAAGATAGAAAGTTCGACAGCAGTCATTTTGGGACAAAAAGCTTTTTCTCAGTAGAATTTTCTCAGTAGAATTATATTTGAACCATACAAAAGTAAATTTTAATATTTTTCTGGGCCAAAGTTTTGAATATGGTAAAAAAATGTAATCTGTATTTTTTTTATAATACTTGTTATAAAGAGCAAACAAAATCACTGGCGCCAAATGTTTAAGAATATAAATAGTTTATACGGCAATGTAGAGCTTGTTAAGATGAATGTTTTAAAAATCATTCTCTTTTCAGTTGTGTTTTATCTTTATCTTATATATATATATATTTTTTTTATCAAACATGTTCATGTTTTACATTATTTCGTTCTGTTTTTATTTGTTGACAAACAATGCACATGCACCCAACAACTGTATACATTGAGCTGCATCAGAATTCCGGGTGAGGTGTCACGCGAGTAAAACTGGTTTAAGCGTTAAGGTCTCTCCGCCCCCGCGCCCGCACCCCCCCCCCCACACACACGCACACAAGTATTTTTCCTACTGACTGGTCCAAGGCAGTTCCTTTGTTTTAGTTCTAATCTTTGTTTGTTCGTCTCTGATATGAAATGTGGCGTTTATTTTGTTTATTCCACATCTGTTCATCTTTTGGTCCCTGGAGTTTGTGTGTGTGTCTCTGTGTGTGTGTATGTGTGTGTGTGTGTGTGTGTTTGTTGGGGGGTGAGGGCAGATATGCTTCGTGATTATGGCATTTTTGTGGCCTTTATTTTGTACTTCTTTGCACCTCATCTCTCCTTCATTTGCTGCCTAGCAGGGGGCGGCTGTTTTCCTGAGTATCTTTACTTATATTTTTACCGTAGGAAAGATAATTAAGTAGATACCGTCCGTATTATTTTAATTTGTTTGATTTTCTAATCAATGGCTTTTTTACCGGTTACGAAAGTGAGGAAAATGTGGTTAGTAAGATCGCCATAATAGACTAGAACGTCTCCCCGTACTTCACCATAGTGAAGATTATATTTAATTGTCTTTGGGATCATTGGGCCCATTCGGCTCATTGTGGTATATTTGAAAATGGAGTTCTGCTCATGTATACGCTAGAGGGCGTAAGAAGTGTTGCAAAATACATTACTGCTTATGAAGAGTCTCAATAAAACCGAGACTCCCATTTTCTAATCCGTAGTAATCTTTTTGACATTTATTTTACTATACTGCAGCTGGTGTTAGTGCCGTGTAACGGCGGTAGAACGTCTTCCCGTACTTCACCATAGTAGAGATTATATTTAATTGTCTTTGGGATCATTGGGCCCATTGTGGTATATTTGAAAATGGAGTTCTGCTCATGTATACGCTAGAGGGCGTAAGCAGTGTTGCAAAATTCATTACTACTGATGAAGAGTCTCTACAAAACCGATACTCCCATTATCTAATTCGTAGTGTGTTCTTTGTTTCCAAAGGCAATCTTTTTGACGTTTATTTTACTACACTGCAGCTGGTGTTAGTGCCGTGTGGCGGCGGTAGAACGTCTCCCCGTACTTCACCATAGTAGAGATTATATTTAATTGTCTTTAGGATCATTGGATCCATTGCGGTATATTTGAAAATTGAGTTCTGCTCATGTATACGTTAGAGGGCGTAAGCAGTGTTGCAAAATTTATTACTGCTTATGAAGAGTCTCAATAAAACCGAGACTCCCATTTTCTAATCCGTAGTAATCTTTTTGACGTTTATTTTACTACACTGCAGCTGGTGTTAGTGCCGTGTGGCGGCGGTAGAACGTCTCCCCGTACTTCACCATAGTGGAGATTATATTTAATTTTCTTTGAGATCATTGGGCCCATTGTGGTATATTTGAAAATGGAGTTATGCTCATGTATACGCTAGAGGGCGTAAGCAGTGTTGCAAAAATTAATTACTGCTTATGAAGAGTCTCAGTAAAACCGAGCCTCCCATTTTCTAATCCGTAGTGTGTTCTTTGTTTCCAAAGCCAATCTATTTGACATTTATTTTACATGGCGGTTGTTCGGGCCCCAGAATAAATAACGGTTCAATCCTAAACACGTTCAAGGCGGTCTGTGCCTGACCGGACTCGCCGTTGTTTTATTAATTGTTTTCATTTGCTCTGACTTTCAGATTATAGTCGAGCCCTCATCCATGTTGTATTATAGTGTTGCGAAGTTAATTTATATGTTATTATTTTCAGAGTTGATCCCTGATGAACACGAACGCAGACCGGAAGTTATATGTAGCTCGAATTTTTGTCAGAATTAGGGCGCGGTTTGATATCCATAAAACCAGGTTAAAGCCTGCAGGACAGTCTTATTTTTAACCATTCCAAAGCAGTACTTCTGTTGTCCATAATTCCTTGCTGTACGCGAGCTTTGTACAGTAGTGTTAAAACTTGATTTCCATTTTAGCAAGGATTCCCATTTTAGCAAGTACAGAGATGTCTTATATAAGGTATATGCCTGAAAAATATTTGTATCTTGTTTGTGAGGAAAATCAATGTTACAACCTTAAAGATGTCTATAAATACAAGGAGAAATGATAACGGTCATTTTAACTTATTTATGAGTAGCAAGCAAATTGCACTTTTGTACGTTGCTCTTTTAAAAGCATAATCTGTTTTCCTAAGCACTTACAAAAGCTAGGACTGCGCTTGATACCAGACGTAAGTCTAAAGCGACAGATTGCTTCGGCCATTTCTGTTTCATTTATATAAGATTTTCCAAAAACAAATTACATACATTATTATTTTTGAATCGAATGCACATAGAGAAATACGGATGAAATACTGAATACGTAAAGCAGACAAAGTTTTGAGCAATCCTAATTGCCTTGAAATAAGTCTGAGGTAAACATACTAAAATCGTTCTTTGGAAAGTCAAAAGGTCGATATACCAAATTACAAAATTAGGAATGTTCAGACGGACAGACATGTATCCCAAATAAATGGGGTATTAATAGGCACCCATGAAAAGTAAGCATAACTTAGTAAGAATGTTTCGCCCACCATGCTTATCAACTTGATCAGAGATTTAGGAAAGTACAGGAATAGTCCGGGATTTAGAAAGTCTGTTTATGGATTGGATGTGACAAAACTTCAGACTTAAGTCTGGAAATAGCCGCATTGTAGGGATGCCTCCTATAGAACTTTTCAAGTATTGATACCAGTATAGTTCTTTTATATCACTGAATCAACATTCGTGTAGTGAACAGTCTTCCTCGTTCGATAAAGTCCTGATAGAACAGGATACAGCATAACGGATTAACTGTGAAATATCAACACCGTATGTTGGGGCAGAATGAATATTGCTTTTCAAAAACCGAAAAATTAATTATGGGACAATTAAAGTCATCCCGTTTGTCGAAAAATCTAGTAGCGATCTTTCTATTGTCGATATAGGGGTATAAATCCAAGAGGTTATCGTCTCAGATATTTCTTTTATTTCAAGTTCACATGGGTAGATGAATTGGAGGTACTCTGAAAACTTTGAATTATTCAAAAGTGAAGGTGAAATTGAATAGCTAGGCAAGGCTTTTCTTTTTGCCTGCTTTCATAAGACCCTGTATAAACTCTGCCCCATACGAGTATAAAAACAAGTCGGAAAGCAGGGGAGCACATCAGTTTTCATAGGAATGTCGATAGTTTGTTGAAATCTCCACAACTTTAGATGATGTCGATTAAATATTCCAGCATACTTACAACATCTGCACCAGAGTATTTTGCGGTGCATCAGAGTTGCTCTGAACAAAATATGTGTCTGCATAGCCAAGGACAACATACTAGAAGCGATGATTTCCGTTCTTGTAAAAGAAACACTGGTTAATTATATCTCATTATTTTGATTTCAATTTGTTATTAAGAATAGTGGTGTAAAGAGTTGAGAAATCGAAACATTAAATTCTGTTTATAGAGCAGAACGACTGTAATTGTAAAATTTGTAGGATCACTCTGGAGTTTTTCAGACTCCAAATCTGGTTGACACCGCTTCTTGCGTATGCGGTTTTGTAATACCTCTGGAGTCCTTCTTTTACTGTGAGGGGCGTAGCTGAGCCCGAAATGAAACGGAAGAATGTTATGTTCACTAACTGGCAATTTATGTTACATAAAGGGAAATAACAGTTTGGAAGTATTAGATTCTGTTTCGCTATATGTTTCCTGCCTTGTTACATCACTATTTACCATGTGAAATCACGTTGTCTTCCAATTAGTATCCAGTATTTTACTGTGTGATATCACAGTAATACCAGTGACATCACTACATACATCCTTAATTAGACATGTTTGGTCATGACGTAGATGATTCAGAACAAAAAAAAAAAAAAAAAAGAAACATGATTAGTCTATGTTAGCTGCTACTCGGTCACTATTTAGGATTTATCTCGGGTCGCAGAGAACATCGTACTTCTAAAAATAATGGTTTAGTTTTGTAATGATTCCGGCAAGAATCAATCACTTTATTTTAATGAGTGTGACCTTATCGGAGAAAGTTTGATTCTTTGTTTTCTGTTTTGGAAGTTTTGAAACGTACGGATTGACATCCATTGATTTATATATCGTTTTTATTTGCGCACAGACAAATCTCATTCACATAATAATACTTAATCCTTGTACAGTAAGCACTTCCGAAAATGTGATCAAAAGTTCAATTCTAGTCAAGCTTTCAAAAGAAATTGATCAGCTGCAAATGGTGTCAGTGCTTTCCACTTCCGGGATTGCGCGCACACCTTACGGCGCTTCCAGAAGATGAAGACTGCAGGAAATTGGAAATTCTTTCCTGCCAGTCCATCAAAGTTTTCCAATCAGATTGAGATGAAGCTAATCAAGTGTATGTTTGATTGAAGTATTATTTGTAGAATATTATACAAGTGTAGTCTATTAGTGAAATATCTGTTTTCAATAACTACAAACGCGTCGAACAGGTAATAATAGGTTTTATGAGTTGTAATGATTTAGACCTGATTTGTCAAACAGTGGGATACCCAATAAAGCTTAAAACAACGTTGGCGACCAAAACAAGAGAAAACTGTGGGAATTTGTCAAACACTTTTATATTTTCATCTCAAAATCTTAATACTCGCAGAACAAAGTGCACATTAAAATGTTGTCACACGGTTCAATAAAACCTCACCTTTGTTATATTGTATGTTTTCTCACAGAAAGCAATCCACATTGGTTTTTCATTATCCGAGAGCTGCACATGAACACAAGTCAAGTCCAAGAATACATGTTGAAAAACAACCAAACACATTCTAGACGATTAAAATATTTTATACAACATACAAGGTGTACATCAGCGGACATAATATTTTGACCATTAGATTAGGTCCTGGTCATGTTCTTAAAGAATAAACCAAATGGCTGAATGTATATGGAGGAGAAAGATAAATACTGAGCTAAACCTTTACACGCAACATTAGATTTAATACATTGCTATTTTCGATTCAGTAATGTGTTCGTTGCTTTCTATGGACCAATCTTTACAAAACATATTAAACTTCATTACGTCTTAAGTCGTAAAATATCATCGCGTAGTTAACACCATGTTTTCATCTGGTGTTAGAGTCCGTCATGTGAGTCAGTCGAACTCTGCACCGAATTTAGACTTGCTGGACCGGAAACAGCTGTATTGTCTAAGGCAACCGAGAAGTGCTACCCATACCTTCAACATCACCTTTCATGTACTTCATCTATCTATATAATTAAGCGTGCAACAACTACAAAATGAACTAATTAATATATACAGAAAATAAATAAATAAATAAAAATAAAATAAATAAATCATCAATCGATAATAGGTATGCATTTGGGTGTTGGTCCACAGACAGATAAAATGATTAATGGCTTTCCTACAAAGAACTGCAAAAGACTAGCATTCAAATATTTTACCCCATATAAATAAAAAGGGTCAGCTTTTGTACGGGCCCTCCGTAGTTCAACTAGTGGTTTCCTTGAGCTCTGGCTGTCAATGTTTGAGGTGATTGCCACGAACCCTCATCCTTGTTTCAACACAGTGACTTACTTGGATAAAAATGACTTTCTGTTATGTTTCATTGATTGAGTTAGAGAGCCTTTATGCCAACCGAACATTATTTTAAACAAATTTGAACCTAGAATGATGATTTGGCATCATGATTTGACATCAATATAATTATAAGTAAAAGTAAGATAGATTAAACAACCCCGGTAGTTTGCATTAATGACGGTTCTAAGACGGTGGCCCATCGCCACAAGGCTTTTTGTTTGACTTGCATATGTTTGCTTACTGTGACTGTGTGTTGCTGATTAAGATGACATGCGCTGTGAATTAGATTAAAATAAGGGAGAGGCGCGCAGAGTCAACCTCACTGTCTCGTCCTGACTTAGCTCGGTCCAGAGGCAAGACCGTGTCAGGACATCTGGAGCTAAGCCCGGATGCAGTGGATGACCGATAGTTCTACTGTGCCTTGTCGTGCTCTCTATGCTCCACAACATGGTGCTGCATCGCCGGTTTGGTCGTTGAATCATAGTAATGATTTCCTCCGCCCCAGCTGCAGAAGCAGACTTTACATAACTGGAACAGGCAAATCCAGATATGAAGGTTTCTGTTTGGAATTTCCAACTACTAGATGGATTGCCGACCAGAGCTCGAGAGCTCAGTCTACCCTAGATATTGCTACACAGATTCAGTTAACAGCTATACAGAAGCGGTAACCTAAGTGTCTTATGAATGGAACTGCTCGCCCCCTTAACATGGGGAAGGGGCCTGAAAAAGGTGCCCTAAACAACTGCCTGCTTCAAAACTCCTGGCTGGTTAACCGCGATCAGCGGTCAAACAAGAAAAAAGAAGATGGTGATACCTTTATCCATCAGCGCATGGAATGTGCGCACTCTAATGGACAGTGCTAGTTCTGACAGACCTCAGCGAAGAACAGCTCTAGGTGGTAGAGAACTTCAGATACAAAGTCGAGATTGCAGCTCTGAGTGAAACTCGCTTTGAAGAGGAAACGCTTTTAAAAGAAGTTGGTGCTGGTTACATTTTCTTCTGGAGTGGACGCAAGAAAGAAGAGCGGCGTGAAGCAGGAGTAGGATTCGCCATCAAGTCACACATTGTTAGCAAGCTCTCAAGACTCCCAAAAGGCATAAATGACCGCCTGATGTCGCTGAGATTTCCCTTATCTGACAAGAGGCATGCAACAATTGTAAGTGCCTATGCACCCACAATGGCCATCCCCAGATGAGGTTAAAGACAAGTTCTGTGGTGATCTGGATTCTGTGATTTCTGCAACATCCCGGATATACAGTTTCATCCTCCTCGGGGTCTTCAATGCCAGAGTGGGCACAGACCTTCTAACCTGGGAAGGAGTGATTGGAACTGAAGGAGTGGGGAAGTGCAACAGCAAAGGCAAAGGCCTCCTCTTTTTAAGGAAGTGTGCAGAGCATGAACTTCTGATCACCAACACAATCTCCCGTCTACCAACTCGCAACAAGACATCATGGATGCATCTTGGCTCCAGCCACTGGCATATCATTGACTATGCCATAGTGCGAAGGAAGGACAGACATGATGTCAGAGTGACAACGGCTATGTGTGATGCAGACAGTTGGACAGATCATAGTCTTACTAGCAAACTCAACCTACGCATTCAGCCTGTACGACGACTGCAAGGAAAGAAAGTGCCAAAGAGATCGGACGTCTGCAAGCTGAAACAAGACAGCAAGAGGCAAGCATTCATCAGTGATATCTGCAGCCGTTTAGATGCACTGGAATAAAAGTCTAAGATTAGAGGAAGCTCTGGCGAATCTAATAAGTTGAGATATGTATACCCCATATGAGGTACGCCGGGGGAAATCGCCATCCAGAAAAGGGAAATTAACTATATCAAAATCAAAATCGTCCCGTTTATCATTAATTTTGGTGGAAACTGTACCATTAGATATATATAGATTCAAATACAAAAAGGTACCTCGGTATCGGAAGAATTTGCTCCTTTTAATTGCAGTTCTGTAGGGTATATGCGGTCCACCGTTTGGTCAAAGTAAATATTGTCATATTTAATAAATCATCAAGATATCTTGAAGTTGAATTGAAAACCTCAATAATGTCAGCCTGATAATGTCAAGTCTGATGTATGGTGTCTCTATTCTTTGGACATAATGAATGTAATAAATGTTTATTTTTTATTTTTTTTCTATCTGGTATTTTGAAACTATTAGGGCAATTTACTTCAAGCCTTCTGCGTAGCGTATCCATACTTTGGATTTAACTTGATTAAAGTGCAGTACAACTAACAACGACACAGGTAATATTTGACAAATACGTGTCTACAGCTTTTCTACATTTTGCACAAAATTTGATAAAGATATCAGTACCATTGGCTCACACCATCAAGGTTACAGATCAGATTTGATAAGCACATTAAAAGAAAAGAAGGCTCTCTACTAGTCTGATAATAAGGGTCTGATCAGTTGTTTTTTTTTTAATTAAAAGATAGTCTGCTTCTTAATAATAGCAAGTCACCAATGCACATACCGACTAGGTATGATCAATTATCGTTAAAATGTGAGAAAGGAGACTAGTCTGGCTAAATTATTTATACTGTTTATTTTAATGCAAATAGATGGCTTTGTTGCCATATTATTTATTTTAACGCGTAGTGGCTAGGCTACTGGTGGTGCTTAAGCTATCTTTACGAGATCCCAACTCTCAGCGTCAGTTAGGTATAAACATATATTTGTTCGGTCCGTGAGCCGATCTGTTTGAAACTGTACAAATGTTTTTGTCATGGCCTGAAGATGTGCCTATGCTTTGGGTATAATCTTGAAAATATTTTTGTTCCAATTTTTCACCATTTTTCCAGCTCAAATATTTTCAAAGTGCATAGATAGTAGGGGTAACTTGTGTGCACATCTCCTCCCATACATTTATGACAACGTCTTTGCAACTGTGCAAATGTTTTCAACATGCTCTGAAAATGTGCATGTGCTTTTGGTATAATCCGAAGTTATTTTTATTTTCTTTTTCCGCTCTTTTACTTAGTCATTTTCGAGCTTTGATACCATCAAAGGAAACACGTAGTAGGTATTTTGTGTATGCAACTCCCTTTTACAGTTGTAGGCAGATCTTTTTGACACTTTGTAAGTGGTTTTATCATGGTTTGATGATATGCATGTGGTTTGGATATAACCCTGAATCGAAAGCCCAATTGATTTGAAACTTGGTAAGATGCATCGAGGCTACCTGTTGATTAAAATTAGCTAAAATAGTTCCGCTCGAAAATCCAAGATGGCCGCTACGGTCGCCATATTGAAAATCTAATTTGAACTCCTGTACCAAACGGCCAATTGACTCGAAACTTAGTGGGAAAATATTAAGGTGACTTGTGGCTCAAAAGTCGCTAAACTTGTTCCGCTTGGAAATCATAAATGGCGGCCATCTTAAAAATCTATTTTGAACTTATTCTCCTGAACCGTAAGGCCAACTGACGTGAAATTTGGTGTGAAGTATTGAGACAGCCTGTAGATCAAAAGTAGCTAAAATAGTTCCGGCCGAAAATCCAAGATGACCGCCATCTTAAAAATCTATTTTTGAACTTCTCCTGAACGGAAAGGCAAATTGACTCGAAACTCGGTAGGAAGTATCGAGGCTACCTGTAAATCAAAAATAGCTAAAATAGTCCCATGTTTGCTACCTTGACTTTTTTTATTTCTCATTCTGAACAGAAAAGCCAACTGACTTGAAACTTGATAGGAAGTATTAAAGCGACTTGTAGATCAAGAAAATCCAAAATTTTGATCGGTAGATAAAATAGCGAAAATTGTTTTGCTCGGTAGTGAGGTTTAGAACTTTTCTGACTCTTTTTTTCAGTGAACTCATTGAACTGGAAAATCAAAACAGATTTGAACCTCAGTGAAGGGAAATAGGAGATAAATCCCCAATCCCTGACACAACTAAGCCCAGTTTTGTTAAAAGATTTAAATTTTGCAATCTAAACATCAATGGTATCGGAGGCAAAATCCTGGAGCTTTTGGCTTTTCTAGATGATCACCAACCACATGTTGTGGCTATTCAAGAAACAAAGATTGACTGCGCAAGTACAACTTCTGAACTGTTCCCAGAAACTTGTATGTATAGTGTGAACAGAAAAGATAAAAGAATAACCATGCTGGCGGGGTGATGCTACACATTCATAGAGCCATCTCTCACATGCCAATCATGGAATTGGAAAATAACTCTGAGTCAGTTTGGGTAAAAATATTCGCAAATAAATCTTCCAACTATGTAGCAAGTTGGTATCGGCAGCCAAATGGCACTGTCGAAGACTTCCAGTTGCTTCGAGATCAGCTTGATCATATTAAGTCTCAGTATAAAGGTAAACAACTTCCATCAGTCCATGTACTAGGTGACTTCAACTTCAGAGAAATTGCCTGGCCTGCTAGGCTTAGCAAATCTGGTACCATGCTACGTCAGTTCGAAGGACAAATGTTACTTGACATTAAGGACGCTCATGGCTTGGAACAAATTATACCCTTTCCTACTCGTGATAAAAACACCTTGGACTTGATTCTTACCTCTTTACGGGGTCATTTTCAGGATATTCACTCTCCGGAAAAACTTAGTGATCACGATATTGTTTCAAGATTTTTAAGAATCTTCATTCCACATATAAAGAAATTCCGGAGGAAGGTGTATTTATATCAGAAAGGTGACTTTGAAGCTATGAGAAAGGATGCGTTAAGATTTGCAAAGGAGAAATACTTCAATAGCCTCTCGCATGCTAGAGCAGTACAGGAGAACTTTAATTAAATAGCTTCATTTATTCATGATTCAGCTAATAAGCACATACCCTCAACAATTAGTAAGTCTGTCTCTAAGATTCCTTGGATCACTCAAGAGATAAAAAGAAGGATTCACAGAAGGAAAAAAATTCATGCTAAGGCTAAGAAGACAGGTAGTGGTAAACTTCGGACTAAATTGGAATCTTTGAGAATGAAAATAAAGGCTGACATTAAAAAGCACATATAATAAACGAGTATAAGTGTATAGATCAAACTGAGCCTCAGAAAATATCGACTGTTGAAATTTATTCCCGTTACAACTTACTTTACCTTAACCCTCGAATGGTCCAATATTAAAAGTACGTTTCAGAACAGCAAACAAGCTTTGATTTATACCATATTTTCCTTTCACGGATTGAAATTTTAAATCCCACACAAGTAACTAACACAGGATGTGAAACGATGACGTAATGGTATTCAGTCAGCTGTACAATAACTGCCAAGTACCGGAAGTTATTGTACACCATGTGACGTCATACAAAATAATCGTTACAGTGATGTTATGTTTAACACCACTTCGTCTCACGAGCTCGATTTGGTTCAGATGTAACACAAGGAAACGATTCACAGTTTAGTCAAAGGGAAATAATACAAAATAGTTTTCGATCCAACAAACTTTGAGAGTTATATCCAATATATTCCCAGAAAGCACGCTTTGACAATCATGCAAAGTATCTCCATAGACAATTTTCATGAAATGTCAAATCCTGATTTTTAACTTTCTTTCTAATACATTGCTAAAATATTTAAATGAATACGCAAGAAGAATTCCATTCCATCCTGAACATTGATTTACATGCAAGAATTGCACTTTGACGCACATGATACAATTTGGACGCAAATCGAGGATTCGAATGAAATATCAAGTCATAGCATATGATTTCAAGTACCGAAGGAAGCGATACTAACGAACTATCAAGTCCTCATGTCAATGAACTATTAAAACATTTAATACAAGACAAAAATGCTCTGATGCCATGTGCGGAAAACGAATGCCTAGATCAGCCGGTGCGTTCGCCCAGTCTGATTGGAGCCTTCGGTGCTAGCTTAAGGCTTTTCATCAATAGATTTTAAAATGTGATGACGATCAGAGAAGACCTCCGCTGTCACAGCTAACATGAGTGCCCTTTTAGTGAATTGCATCAAATTAATAGTGTCAATTTTTCATGCTTGAAAGGCTTGACGATATCACAGAAACTAACAATAATCATTCCAATTCTGGACTATGTCGCAGATTGGAAGAATTGTCGTCGAAGACATTCCTTTAAATGCACTTGTATTTACTAAATACATGTATGTGAGCAAATATGGGACATATTTTTTTGAAAATTGTGAACGGATCTACATATTCCTCTACTAAGCGTTCGCTTTTCATTCCAATGACTTCAGTAGCTTGTTGTCATGGCAACACAAGTTGCCTTATATGAGAAAATGTCATTTAGTGCACTAAATGACAGTTTCTCATATAAGGCAATTTCAACTACACTTGCTAGAACTATGTCTTTGGTGATCATCTACTTAATTTATTTATATCCACAATCATTAGTTTGTTTGGTCATATATTCGAATGAACATCTTTTAAATGTAATTCTCTGTCAAAGATCTGAACGGATGTTATTAAAATTATGTCTTATTGCCCTCTGCCATATGTTTTGTTTCTATGGCTCCAATAGTTTGATTTTCATGGCAACAAAAAGTTCCCTAAAATTACGACTAAAAAGGGTTCAATGACATCTTTTTGATGACCAATTATTTGATTTAAAAAAAAAAATGTTCCTTGAGTGATCCTCTGTCAAACTGTTTTTTTTTTTTTTTTTGTTTTTTTTTTTGTTTGTTTTTTTACCTATACACCAGTTTGTTTTGTTGTCATGGTACTACAAAATACTGTTTTAAAATAGAATTTTTGTGACGTCTCCAAAACAGCTGAACTGATTTCAGGCTCTTAGGTGGTCTTGTACTAAACTGCTGTGATTTGTACCTATGACTCCAATAGTTTGGTTATCCTTGGAAATATAGATGGGCCGCGGCAAGCGAAAACGTGCCTTCGAACATGCGCAATATGCGCATTCAGATCATCCTGCGCATGCGTTAAGTATCACTCGGGCCTTTGCTCTCCATTCATACATTCTTTGGTACCCAATAATTCTGTTAGCGGACAGTGAAGGCCCTGATCAGACTGTGCGGATGCGCAGGCTGATCTGGGCCTTCGCTGTCCGCATATATCCGAAGACACGTTTTCGCATGGCAGAGCCCAATTTATGATGGGAAATCATTTTCATGGAAACCATTCAAAGCATTTGAATCAAATATGACAATGACGTTCTTTCTGGTGCTCCTCTAGCAAGTTCTTTTAGTGCCCATCGGCTCTTTTGGCCTGCTGCCACGCCGCGCCAAATTTACTAATAACAGAAAATTGTTGTACAGAATCTCATATCATTATGATCATAGTCTCTTAAGGCTCCTTATTCCTCAAAAATAGACATTTTTATCCAAGAAAAGTTTAATAAACTGATACATAGTATTAATATGATCATAAAGTGTGGCATCTGACAGCCTGTAAAATTTCAGTCAGACGCTCTTGTTTGAACTAGATTAAAAATGAAATGATTTTTTACCATATATCTGAATTTATGTCGCACCATTAATTCAGAGATAAAATAAAAAATCATTTCATTTCAAGAACGAGAGACTAACTAAAATTTTAATAGCTGTCAGGTGCCACATTTTATGATTGTTTTAATACCATATAATATATTAAATCTTTCTTGGACAATAAAATATCTAATTTTGAGGAATACGGAGCCTTCAATGTAGGTAAGTGAAGTGTGGCTCTTGGACTTTTTGAATGTTTGTTGTTTAACCTGTAGCACTATCTGGGCAAATTCAGAAGACGACAAATTGATGATATATATATATTTTTTTATATTTTTCCCAGGAAAAACTCGTAAATAAGAGAACTCAAGAACTGATGCAATCAGATCCACATCGAAAGTCAACTGCTGAAAATTTTACTCATAATGTTAAGCGTTAATGCCGATAGTAGTCCCTCTCCCCCACCCTCTCCCCTGACTCCCCACTTCCCCCATCCCCCCACACACTATCACACTATAGAAAGGGAAGCTACCGTCTTTCTGTCTTTAATTTAATACAGCATTTATTATCTTTCGTCGCTATCTGTTTACCACTACGAGCGTATTCCATCAGTGCTCAGGGTTAGTCCTAACTGAACTGATGCATGTTTAAATACTAAATTAACCTTTGCCTCTCTATGGGCGAACTCAGCAGGCGACAAAGAGATGACGTAAAATAGTTCAAAGTTTCGTGTGCGAAATTTTAGGCAGCACGCAGAACAATAAAAGGTATCTTTAAAAGGTATTTGTCTTCGTATGCAGTATTGAAAAAGTTAATCTTTAACACTCTCTGGGCAAATTCAGTGGATGCCAAATTGATGATAGTTTTCCTATTTTTCCCAGAAAACAGGATTTGACATTATGCAACTTGTCTCCTATGGAAATGCGTCAAATCCAGTTTCCTTGGAAAAATAAGAAAAAAAAAATATTTCAAAATGTCCTCTGCTGAAAATTTTACCCAGATTGCATCGAGTGATACGCAAATATGCTGAATTTTTTTGCTGAAAAATGTGAGTATCTTTTTTCAGCAAAAAATATCAGAATATTGTATATTGAATCCGCTAAAACAGTTAATGAAATGTTCCATAACGAGCTCGTTAAGCTAACGACGCTTTGAACAACTGGGCCCTGATTTTCAGCTTGCGCTGGATGATAAAAAACATCAAGCTATTTTATTGTTTGTGAAGCCTGAAGGGCTTTTCGGAGTCATTGAAATAGTCTAATGATTTTCATCATTCAATGTAAGCTAAAAAATCTGATTTTTCGGAAGTAGTCTTCCTAGCACGAATTATTTTCTTAATATCTGGGGTTGAAATTTACTTAACATCAGATCTGGAACAGTCAGAAACAGCGTGGACGTTACATAAAGACAATATGCGTGTGACGCCATAATAATGTCAGTGAACAAAGACGTTACTGACTGACGTTTACAAGCAATATTCTTTGCCTCCGTCTTATGCTCTCCTTGACGAGAACGTTTGACATTGGTTTTCATCGATAAATGAAATGCATAAGAATGCAATGCTTCATTTAAGGAGATCGCACTAAACATGTAGATATATATAACAGTTTTACAGTCATAGATTTGTCGTGTGATTTACCGAAATTCAATAAACGGAATTATTGAACTCTCTGTTAACTCTTCCAACCGTGAATGTCTGGAAAGACTCTTCCAGCTTCGAAGTTGAATTGCATACGTTCATTGTTGAATACAAGATAAGATACAAGGTACAAGATAGAAGAAACTTTATTTTACGTCGGATATATACAACAAATAACATAAGCTGTAATAGCTATTTTCCGACAAACACAAGTATAGAAAAGGTGAAAATCAACAAGTGTACGACAACAAATATAAAACAGCTGTAAAAGAGAAGTTAATATTATTTTATATATAGGTTATTATTTTATATATAGGTTAAAATTGAAAAAAAGGGATTTCTGTCGAAATCTACGATAGAATTGGAAACACAGGGCTGAGAACAGGGCCGAGACAGCACCTCTTTTGGCCCTTGATACAACCAGTCGGCTCTGTGAAATAAATAAGGATCGGAAAGTTAACTTTTCAACCTAACGCTTACCAAACTGCTTTGATAGCTTCAATCATCACAAAATATTCCCCAAATCCATTTGCAGACATCCAGAAACTTAATAAAACCTTGGTGCTTTAAGGTTGTCGCTCTTTCCGAAGAAAAAAAAAAAAAAAAATAACGCGCTTTTTCCAGATTATAATGTTAACTGCATACATTTTTTCTGTCAAGATGACACCTATTATAGTGTCAAAATTATGTTGAGGTGGTCGGGTGTTTCATCTTTCTTGGATAGTTTGCTGTTAGATTTATGTAAGCTAAGTTCTAACCAAATTAACCGGGGCTCAGCATTTCCTACAAGATTGCATATGCGCCCAGTGAAGACTCAGATCAGCTGAGTGTCACGAAAACATACCTATATAATTTTCACCCCCTTTAACCCACTTTTTATATAGTAAAACTGGGGTTTACAGGGGTATACGTTATTTTTCTTAGTTTGCTCAAAAACATAGATTGTGGGTACTCGTTAGAACCGCCTTGCCGAGGCGGTTCTAACGAGTATCCACAATCTATGTTTTGAGCAGACATATGAAAAATATTAGAATTTTATATCTAAAAATTTTCAGTTTTTGGTGGTGAAATTTTCAATATTTGAATAGGCGTGTTTTCGTAATGGTGTCCGTGCATCTGACAGTCTACGCAATGTACTCTGTTGGTAGCCAAGGGTAGCACAGGGAAGGCTATGATCAGACTGTGCGGATGCGCAGGCTGATTTGAGTCTTTGCTTGGCGCACAGGCAATTTTGTAAGAAATACTGTGTCCCGGCTGATTTATATTTGCTGTTTATATGATAAAATACCATAACATGGGCCTGATACAGTTTGCTTGAGCCGAGACGCAACAATGATGTACTTTAAGTAAGGAAAGATGATTATCCGATATTGTTCACCGAAAGCTATGTTGGAGTTATTTCCCCTAGACTACACTACCGCAAAATCATGGGTGGTTCTTTCATTCCGGACTGAGCTTCCGGCAGCTGCTCACCAGGCCTATGACGTTTATACAACGTCGCATCAACGTCGATGTAACGTCACCAAATGACGTTTAGACGTACGTTGTATCAATGCGGATGCAACGCCATCACGTGACGTTTATACAAGGTCGCATCAACGTCAGTCGACGTTGATGCGACCTTGTATAAACGTCGTGTGCCCACCGGCTGTTTGTTTGTATTGAGGTTTTACGGCCCAGTCAACCCAATGGGTCATGTCGAGCGCGGTCAGTCCTCTAAGCGGTTAAGCAGTATTGTGCACATCGCCAGAAACTGACAACTGCCCTTCTTGAATCAGCGGAAGGGAGAGAATGACCGTAGAAAATAGTTCATAATCAATCTCCACGAAAGAATGTTGCCGACCTCGGCGGGGGTTGAACCAGCGACCTCCTGGTCTCCAGTCGGACGGCGCATCCAACTGAGCCACCGAGGCCGGTTGTGTGCTTAACCTGTAACATCACCGTTGAAAAAAATACAGACGTTAATCCTTATACATCTGTTAGTCCAAAGATGTACATACATACACTCGGCACAATAAGAATATTTATTATATAGCTATAAATATTGAATGATTAGAAATGAACGATAAAATCCGAGGAACAATGATGCCGATAGTTTCTCAATACCATCACGCAATATCAAAAGTGCAGGCTTTCTTTAGATCAGTAATGCTTGTTTGTCGACCACTAACAAATCTCAAACTTTATTAAAATTGTGGAATGTTGACGTTGTATGACGTCATTTTCACCTGACATCATAAACTATGACGTCACGCTACACCAAAATTTCATATGAATATGAATCATATGAATTACTCTTTGAAGTTTGAAAGTCGCAAGTGAAGCGACAAAACTGATTTTTGCTCAAATAATTTGTTTCTACGACTAGATTCGTTTAAAAACAGCAACAGTGAAAAAAAATGATATCATGTTGATATTGCACTAGTAGTGCAAAAATGGTCACTTTCTGATATCAATCCTGCACTGTTACAGCAAGCGGTATTTGCAACGTCAAATTAAACAAAAATACATAATAAGGAGCAAAATGAGAGAACAATATTTATAGCTATATAATAAAAGGATTATTGCACTGATATTGGTGAATATTGTCCCTCGTTGGGATACCTACGGACGCGAGCTTCGATATCCCAACTAGGGACAATATTCACCAATATCAGTGCAATAACCCTATATTCCACCGGTATTTGGATGCTAGATTTAAATATAACTTAGGCCAAAAAAAAAAAAAAAAAAAAAAAAAAAAAAAATGTGTATTTAGGGTAACCCTACCCTACCTAATTTTCCTTGTGAAACCTAGCATTTTTTTCCTGTTTTACTTGAATAAAGTATTTATGCCAAATATTCAGACAAGTAGGCCTGAGCAAACAGTGTAAAACCAGACCAAACTGCTCAGACAGGAGCGGTTTGATCAGGGTCTACACTGTTTTCCATTCTATCAGTTCTTTTAGACACATCCAAGGATAGCCAAACAGACTTAGTAAAGTTTTATGTGGAGTATGTGCGAAGTCCAAATATGTTTGATAATTATGGTATAAATCCACATAAAAAAAAGAAGAAAAAAACCCCCAACCTACCCTACCTATGTTTGTCTAACATGCTAAGAATCTATAGTTAAACTTTCTTCCAGTTTTCAAAATGTATGAAAACATTATTATTCTAAATGATATAGCAAGCAAAATACGAAAACTACAAAAGTTAACGTAATTCAATTGTTTTTCAGTCACTTATTTGTTGAACACAATAAAACGTAGCAAAATGAAGTTCGTTCGAAACACGACAATAGTCAAAATATGCAGGATTGAAGCGAATACAGAGACTGCACCATCCGTACAAAATAAGGTCTTTACCACTTGTCTGGACAAATTAGACCCAGATAAGCTTAAGGGAAATGGATACACTTTCAGGAGAGGTAACGCTATTAAACTGATATGCCTTCCTTCTGAAAAGGAGTCTACTTATAACCCTTGTCATGCTGAATAGATTTCTTCTAATTTCCAGGCAATCAGATCACTTGATCCGTTTTTTTATATATATAGAAATTCACATATTTAATGACAAACAGTGCAGATTCAGAGCACTTGGCTTCTTCAGAAGCCAGCTGATCTGGATCTACACTGTTTGCTAAGACTGGGCATGTTGTGTTCAGCAAGAGAAGGGTTAATACAAGGATTTGCTCCCAAGAGTGGTTTACAGGATGGGCTTGTTGTGCAGGAACTCGCAAAGGAAGTTACAAAAGATGTTGATCTTCACTACACCTGGTATTAGTGCCGTGTGGCGGCCGTAAAACGTCTCCCTGGACTTCATTATAGTGTAGTTTATATTTTCTGGTCATATGTGGTCATTGAGCTCAGGGTCACTTATGAGGCTTCATTGACTAGTCTGGCCAAGCAAGTTTGATACTTTATCTGTTTTCAGTTTTGTGAATGAGTTCCATTCCGATATCCAAAATGGTCGCCATGTCGGCAATCTTTAAAATCTTCAAACCTCCCAAACCGTAAGTCGGAATGAGCTGAAACTTGATGGGAGGCATCAGAGCAACATAGAAATTCAGAATGGCTAAAATTATTCCGTTTCGACATCCAATACGGCCGTCACCGTGGCCATCTTGAAATCTTCAAACCACGTCTGTTCCCGAACGGTGTCGGACTGAGCCTAAACTTGGTGGGAGGCACTGGGGTGACTTGGAGATTTAGAATTGCTAAATTCGTTCCGTTCCAATATACAAGATGGCCATCTTGGTGGCCATCTTTAAAATCTTGAAACGACATCTGCCTCCGAACGGTGTCTGATCGAGCTGAAACTTGGTGGGAGCGTTGAGGAGACATTGAGATTCAGCTGCTAAATTATTTCCAATATTTTATGATGGCCACCAAGACAATCGTGAAATTCTTCAAATGACATCTCCTCCCAAACTGTAATGTGGATATGACCCCAAACTTGATTGGTGACATCGAAACGACATAAAGATTCAGAATTACTGAAAATTGTTCTGGTCCGATATTTGAGATGGCCCCCAAGGTGGCCGTCTAGAAAACCTTCAAATTTCATCTGCTCCCTAATGGTAAATCAGATTGAGCGAAAACTTGGTGGGGGGCTTTTGGGCGACATGGAGATTCAGAATTGCTACAAATATTTTGTTACGATATCCACGATGGCCGCCGCAGCAGCCATTTTGAATATCTTCTTTGTTAGCTCACCTGGAGCTTATGCCATGGTCTGTTGACCATGGTCCATCCTTTTGTCCTTCAGTAATTTTTCACATTTTAGACATCTCCATCAGAATCGTATCTATGATGGCAGCCATGGCGGCCATCTTGAAAGTCTTCAGTTGTTATCTGCTCCTGAGCAGTAAGTCAGATGTAACGGAAACTTGGTGGAAGGCATCCGGGCAGCATAGAGATTTAGAATTACTTAAACTGTTCCGTTCTGATAATCATTCAAGATGGCCACCAAGGCAGCCGTCTTGAAAATCTTCAAATCACATCTGCTCCCGAACGGTAAGTCTGATTGAGCTTAAACTTGATAGGAGGCATTGGGGTGTTATGGAAATTCAGAACTGCTAAAATTGTTCTCTTCTAATGTCCAAGATAGCAGACATCTTGAAATTATTCAAACTACATCTCCTTCAATACAGTAAGTCAGATTGCTCTGAAACCTGAAGGGAGGCATCGGCGTGACATGGATATTCGAAATTTGCTAAATTGTTCAGTTCCAATATCCAAGATTGCAACCATGGTGGCAATCTTGAAACTCTTCGAACAAAATCAGATTCTAAATTTCTAAAGGCAATCTGATCTGACAGCCGAGATGGCCACCATGGCACAATTTAACATATTATGTATGTTGATCAGCCTAAACCAGGTTCTCAAAAACGTTGCCATTAAAACGAATTTGCTGTTGTACAGAAAACTTAATGAACAGATTGATATGTAAGAAAAGTCTTGTTTTGTTCTCATTTCCTCATAAAATATATATTTTGGATATTTGTAAGAAACGCCTCAATGACTTAAAGAAACATATGTTTTGGATATTTGTTAGAATCGCTTCGCTACGGCGATTCTAACAAATATCCCAAACATATATTTCTTTAAAGTATTAAATAAAAAATTATTGCAGAATTTGTGACCAATTGTTTACCTCTTAAGCGAAGGTTTCTTGCCAGTCAAATGGTCATTATAACAAATTTTGTCGTTGTATCGAATGTCGGTAAAGAGGGTTGATAATATATATCGGTTATTGCAATTGTGCCGTTGTGTCTTGTCATTGTTTCATCACGAAAACATGCCTCTATAATTTTGACATCCTTGAACCCTACTTTTATATAGTAAAACTGGGATTTACAGGGGTATACATTATTTTTTCTTATTTTTGTTTGAAAACATAGATTGTGGGTACCCGTTAGAACCGCCTCGCCGAGGCGGTTCTTACGAGTACCAACAATCTATGTTTTGAACAGAAATATGAAAAATATCAGGGTTTTTTTTATATGAAAATTTTCAAGTTTTTGGAGGTGAAATTTTCAATATATTTGAATAAGCGTGTTTTCGTAATGTGTTCATCATTTCTTCTTACGCGCCTTGGGAAAGATGTGCTGCGTGATTTTAGCTTTTCTGGGTAATTTCATTTATATTTTTGCATGTAAACAGTAAGAACTGTTTGGTCACTATTTATATGTCTATATAGATATTGGTTATATGACATGCCAGGAGACTGCCCACTCAAATGCCACGGGAGATTGTTGGCGAGTATGGTACAATGTGCACGGAAAGCTCGAGAACAATGCTATCATCTGAAACGTGTTGATATCTGAACGCCTTTGGTCCTTTCATATGTAAAGGACAAAGCGAAAGGTGAATTTGGTCGATCTATAATTGTCTGTTATATACTTATATACGTCATCTATTGGTTTCCTACGTAAATACCAGGTTGAAATAGCATTGTACCAGAACTGTCTGGTTCAAATATTCATATATTAAAACTGTCTTTATAAAGATAAGTCTTTAATTGGCCTTGTCATCAAGAGAAATTACTATCTTTTCATAATCATGTCGTAAAAATCCAAAATATTATTATTGTCTTGTGACCTAATGATATATGTACATAACATAAAACATTTGTTTTATTTTTTCTTGTTTCCTTTTGGAACCAGATAGAACACAGTCTTTCACTAAAGACAGTTTATTGTCTACCATCTATTCTTAACCCCATTCTAAAACTTTTAATTTTAGATATGATATCTGGGCCCAGTTGTTCAAAGCTAACAATGTCGTTAGTTAACGATTCGTTAAAATTTTAATCGAGTGATACTCAAATATGCTGAAATTTTTTGCTGAAAAAATGTGAGTAGCTTTTGCAGTGCAAAAGCTACTCACATTTTTTCAGCAAAAAATATCAGAATATTGTGTATTGAATCTGCTAAAACAGTTAACGAAATGACCCTTAACGAGCTTGTTAAGCTAACGACGCTTTGAACAACTGGGCCCTGATTTTTACGAGCAAATTATCCACATAGAGAATGCCTGTTATCTATATAGTAATGAACATATCAGTGACGCAACAAAATCAGCCATCACGTGCATTTTCTCATAACTACATAGCCCATCCCCCCCCCACACACACACACACAAAGTAGTTGATTCGGGGAGGGCGTGTGTATATGCTACATGTGTGTGTCTTGGAAGGGATTCGGAGGGATGATGTATACCTTAAATTTTAATTATGTAACATTTCTTTTTATGCTTATGTGTTACATCTCAGAAATAGCTTATTAACCTAAACATTATTAAACAACCCCCTGAAATAAATTTCCTATGGATTCTAAAGTAATATTTTATTACAAAATTAAATTTGTGCTTGAACATCTCGTTAAAATTCTACAATGAAATAAGTAGTTTTTAAAATCATAATATATTATATTATAGGGAACAGTTTGTAAAGAAGTGATGTACATACAGCCGGCAGGAAATGACAAGCATCCTGACAACTGGTCTCAAGAATCACCATGTCATGGAACATCTATAGCAGACGACTAGTAACATCTACCGGAAGTTATCAGCTGTTTTCACGCATAATTAAATGACAGATTAATGAATAATTTTCATATTCTGTTAAGTAACATTCAAAACACATGTATATATTGGAAAATGACATCAAAGTAACGGCTAAGACATGCGGCGCTAGGCTCAAACCACATCAGCGGGCTTAACACTTAACCATGCTATGGGCAGACGACAAATTTATGAGATTTTTTTTATTATATGTCTCAGAAAATAGGCTTTGACATTAGGAGACAATTTGCATAAAATATCTAATCTTGTTTTCTGGGAAACATTAGAACATACTTCAAAATGTCGTCTGCTGGATTTTTTAACCAACATGCTAGGTGTTAATTAAGTTGATTTCCAGATACAACATCTGTATAAATATTTGACTTCTAGCTATCATATCACTTGTCCTTCCTTTCCATTATTCCATCACGAAAACACGTCTATATAATTTTGACCCCTTAAACCCCACTTTTATATAGTAAAACTGGGGTTTACAGGGGTATACATTATTTTTCTTATTCCTGCTCAAAAACATACGAGGCGGTTCTAACGAGTACCCACAATCTGCGTTTTGAGCAGAAATATGAAAAATATAAGAATTTTTATTTGATTTTTTTTTTTTCATTTTTTGATGGTAAAATTTTCAGTATATTTGAATAGGCTTGTTTTCGTAATGTTACTCATACAATCCATTAGTTGCTGGTTTAAAGGACATTCTATTCATTTCGCAAAGGTAGTGCTATTTATTTTTTACAAGGGAGACAACTTTTGTGACTTCCTATTTGTCCTCTAGTTTTCCAAACCCTTTCAGAAAAGATGTCCTCTCTAAAAGGAAATAATTTGGCACCCCTCCACCCTCCCCCGACCGCCGTGGGAATAAATTCTTTCTTTTAAAGAAGGAGAGTAAAAACAATTTTGAAAGTATTACCTCCCCATGAAAGTATATCCACTTCCTTAACTTTTACTTTCTGTGATCACTTCTTCCCTGTCAGTTTTAACATATCATAACTTTTAATTTCTGCGATCACTTCTTCCCTGTCATTTTTAACATAACATAACTTTTAGTGAATTCTGTTATTATTGTGGAAACACAAACAGGCACTTTTTCCGCTATTGGTTTGTAACAAAAATATACGTGAAGGTACCCAGAAATTGCCACAATCATGAGGCACAGTCTCCCCGAGGCACAAAAAGAAGGAGAGATGAGGAACAAACAATTAGAAAACAAACGCCACATATGAAACCCCAGACACCTAGACAAAGAAGAACTGTAACAGAGGAACTGTCTTGGAGCGGTCAGTAGGAAAGCTGCTGGGAGGATTAAACGAGTCATACGCTCGCGACATATCACCTTAATTCTCATGTAGCCCCAAATAACAAATGCAGTTGACTCTCGTTATCTCGACCTCGCTTATCTCGAATAACCGCTTATCTCGTAGTGAAAATCTGATCCCTGCCTAAACATGAACATCTAACAACAGGTAAAAAAATATTGTGGAAAAGAGGAGAAATTGCTCCTCAGGAGCAATTTCTCCTCTTTTCCACAATATTTTTAATATATATCTAACTTTAATATCTAACTTTAAGAGTCCAGTTATATATATATATATATATATATATATATATATATATATATATATATATATATATATATATATATATATATATATATATATTATATATATATATATATATATATATATATATATATATATATATATTTGTTAAATGTGGTTGTTCAAATTATTTTTTCCTCAATTCTGCAAATCTGATATGTCTTTGTCGAGGTACGGATATCTCGAAGTATTTCAGAGGGTCCCTTGGAAATCGAGATAACGAGAGTCGACTGTATATGTTCGGTTCGCATAGGGGTCCACTACCTCATTTGTGAAACATCACAGTGAAACACATATAATCAAACACTGTGATGAAACAAAGCCAAGGGCTCGATGGCGATCTTCAACCAATTTTAATTCTCTTTGTATAATTGCAGTCATTTCCTATTGTTTGGGGAATGTACATGTAAAATGATAGCTGGCTCCAGTCTCCATTGACTAAATATTCATTCTTATAATCCCGTTTGATAAAAAAATCATAATAATATCATGACAATAAATAATGAATATTTAGTCATTGGAGACTGGAGCCCTGGAGCCAGTCTAGTAAAATGATTAAACAGTGGTATATTTGTCCGATTGGCCAGAACATGAAGTACATTTGTATATATATGTATTCATTTATCTGTTGATGTGTGTATTTATGTATTCTATATGCCGATCATAATAATTGTGTACGCCCGTGGGCGTAGACAATCTTGATGTTTGCCATAGCTCCGATAGCAGTTTATGAAAAGTAATGGACTGGTCCAATGCTATTTTAAATCGACTGCTCAACGTTTATAACCAGGCATGGGCTTTCATAAAAGGCTGTCTACGCAAAGCGTAGACCAAACTTTTTGTGAAAGCTAATACTTGTGATACCTAAATTATGAAGGTGTGTTATAAACCGATAATTGAAATCTGTTCATACTGTGTGATCCTTAAATGTCAGTTTAGAAAAGCAATAGTATAGGATAATTATCTTTGTAATAGGTGACATTATCTTGTCTTTACCCGGCCGTCTTAAGCTTTGTTTGGCCCACTCTGTGTATCGCTTTGGTAATTCATTTGTCATTTGTCAGTCTTAAGACCATATATTTGACACAATAATTACGCTAGTTGCCTTTAACACCGCGATCTGTTATCAGGAAAACAACACAAGTGCTACTAAGATTTGCATTCACTTATACGTGACAAATGAAATTCTAGCTGGTAATTTACAGCTTTAACACTTCGCACGCAGTAAAATAATTCAGCAGACGACAAATTGAAATATGTTTTATTTTTTCCCCCACGAAAACAGGTTCTGACACTTATGTCAGATAATATTTTCTAGGAAAAATAATAAAAAAATATCATCATTTTGTCGCCTGCTGAATTTGTCCTTAGCATGGTAAGTGTGAAAACACTTTTCCGCTTAACAGAAAACAATATGTCAATAGCAGTTCAACATGATCAGAAGAGGGTACTATTTATGAGGGTTTGTACTTGTTATCGCTATCGTCGATTTGTAAGAAGAAATTTGCCTGCTTTTGCCATAAACACGGCTAAAAGCATGGAGTTACGAACGATACATTTATTAACTTATTTATGCCAGATTGGATTCTTCTAACTCAACTCTTTGGACACTCCGATTTCCAATTTAAGGGGTGCCTAATCTATTTTCGTTATCATTATTTTTTATAGAATTTCATGTATTTAAAGGAAACAGCGCGTTCTACGTGCCTGATCTGCATCTACACTATTTGCCAGTGACTCATTTGTGGGACACGAGGCATAAATGGGTTAAGAAATGAGTACCCAGGAAAGGCAAACATTAATCAAAGAACTGACAGCACTGGTGGGTCGATTGTCTCTGAGTATAGGCTGAGAAAATTGTTCTGAACGGGACTTAATATTGTTTCATTTAACCCCTAACTTCCTGTAGTTTAAGCAAACAGTGCAGACCCTGATCAGACGCCGCGTTCTGCGGCGTCTGATCTGGGTCTGCACTGTCTGTCAATGTCCCAAATGTCCCAGTCCAGGTTTTTACAGATAACCCTCTCTCAACAGTACTCTGACGTCAAAGCGACTAGAATAGCGCGGCTATAAATAACCGTTATCTGGATTTCGTTTGACGCGCGGTTTGATTACATTGGCCAATGATAATCATGTTGACAACTACCTTAAGGAAATTTTGGCGTTCGTATACGTACTATGGCTCGATTGAAAACAATGGAACACAAACCATTACGTCTATATACTGTGTACCCGTATATACCCCCATCATACAAAGTGAAAATCTACCTTATTAAGGGAATTCAAAGGTTATTGATAGCCGCGACATTCTTGTCGCTAGACGTTTTGCCGTTTTAAACCAGTTTTCAGTTTGTAGATTACATCTAGAAATATGCAGTAACCGTTCTTTACTGCATAAATCTGTCTTAATAATCAAAATCTTCATTTCCAATATTATAAGGTGAAAAAAACATGACTTTTGCACCTCCATATAAAAGGAGTATCGAGATACATATTTAACGTATATCTCCACAAAAATCATATATTGTGAGTACCAACATCATTTATTGTTGTGGAGAAATGAAACAAAAGGCTAAAATTGGCTTCTGTATATAGAGCTATAGCTAACAACTTACATAGATACAGTAATTTTCCTCACAGTGATGGTGTAAAAACATGTGAACACTTTTTGAACTCGAACCCTGAGGGCAGAGGTATCTCTACTGAGTCAGTCAGTGACCTTATTTTATTTGTATTCATTAAGAATCACTTTCAGTTCGATGTTTATAATTACCTACAAACTATGGGCTGTACAATGAGTACAAAAATGGCCCCCAGTTATGCTTCCCTGTTCATGGGTAATTAAAAAAAAAAATATGTTAAGTCAGTATCATCAGTGTCCCCTTGTCTGGCTAGATTCTGGGATGACATTTTCTTTATATGGCAATATTCTGAAAAGGAACTGCTTGATTTCATTATCTCAACAATGCACATCCGTCGATAAAATTTACGTACCGTTATTCCAATGAAAAGGCTACATTTCTTGATGTAGACATCAGTAAAAATAGTGATGGTATTTTGGATACTTCCGTTCATGTAACAAAAGACGAACAGTCACCAGTATTTTGAATATTCTTCATGTCCACCAGTATCATGCAAGAAGGGTATACCGTTTAGTCAGGCTAAGCGTTATAGAAGGATTATTTTGTGATAATGAGACTTTCGAGAAGGAACTTGAGAACCTTAAAAGTTATTTCTTGAAAAGAAATTGCCCATTTCACATAATTGATAATGCCTTTCAGAAGGTTCGTGCTCTTCCTAGGGACATGACATTAACAGAAACTGTGCAAAGTGGCAAGAAATTGGTACCGTATGTGATAAGCTATAACCCCCCCCCCCCCCCCCTACCTAATACGTGTGTCCAACCCGAACCGCGAAGCGGTTCGGCGTGCAGATGCACTACTATAGACTAACTATGTGACCAGTGATGTGTGTGACCACAAATGTACTGGTCCAACAAACGCTTGGGTGGTTTGGCGCTTATCCTGAAAAACAATAAGCGTTCCGTGATTTGGCAGAGACTATTGACACGGTGGCCGTGCCGACAATAGCAACAAAACATCCAGTAACGCCAAGTATTCCAATTGCAGGGGGTTGAATCACGCGACTCATGACGTGAGCCTACAAAATTTGTGATCTCCGCCATTTTGAATTTTGTCTCTACTTCGAATTTTATTTCTATCCATTATCAGTCGCTTTATAAGCTAAGCATGATTCGTTTTGTGCATAAGGTACCCTTTGATGTAAATCATGTAAATTGTTGTTATTTTTATGTTTTTTTTTTCTTTTTCTGCTTTTCATCATGAGTAGACTCGCAAAAAAAAAAAAAAAAAAAAAGAAACAAAAACAAAAACGCACAAACGGTCAAAATCTTTAGGAAAAATCCTGAAGCAGTAAAATGGATTTATAGAGGGTGTCGTTGTGCCTGTTACCGGCATACACTAGTTTTCGGTTTTCGGAAAGCATGGCCCCGCCCATCGGGGCCCGCGAAATAGATGGGCCTCCTAAAGCGTCTATGGCAGAGCTGCTAGTTACTAAGCAGGAACCGAATTCATGTGATCGGATCGGGTAAAATTCCCACAAATTGGGAGGCAATGTCTCTAAAGCACTGAAATATTGTTGACTTGGACGTTATATAGCAATTTATGCAGTGGATTCAGAAGTCAAGCGTGGTCTGAAATCAATTAAGTTAGATCTGGCCAACCCACCTATGAAGTATGTGATGATAATTTGGACGCACGGATATAGATAGGACCTATTAAATTCATATTATTGGTGAAATCATCAATAAATACTGGGGTTTATTGGCTCTATCTGAAAAAAACAAAATGTAAAATGTGTTTTCTAGCATAAACCTATTTTGGCATATAAAACACCACACAACCTTGGTGGTATTCTCACCCACTCAAAAATGAATTTCAGTCAAAATCCTACAGGATCTATGTCGCTTGTAAAAGAACGCTGATGCACTCATTGTAAAACTATCAATGAATCTGATAATTTCAGTAGTACCAGTACCAGTGAAACTTTTTTTTTTTTCATAAATAGGATTTTAACCGTATATCTGAAAATGTTATTTATTCAACAACATGTAAAAAGTGCAATGCACAGTATGTGGGGCAAACACACCAGAAGGTATCAAAAAGAATGAACAGTCACCGTTTTGATATTTTGCACTACCCTGAAAGTATTACAAACGTTTCTATTCAGTTTAATGAAAACGGCCATTCTGTGAATAATGTTTCATTCACACCTATTGATAGAGTAGAAGCTGAATGGTCACGTTTATTAAAAGGAACGTACTGGATGCATCGTCCCAAGACCCTTTCACCAAATGGAATGAACTCTAAGGTATTGTACTAGATTCCTAAAACTTGAAAGATTTTGTTATACGAGTCGGAGCGCAGCGATTCCTACGATTTGCATGGGCGTCCAGTAATGACTCGGATCGGCCTGCGCATCCGCGCATTTTGATCAGGGTCTTCACTGGCCACACTATAAGAAGCTACGGGTCCTTAGCCACCCATAGAGTGCACAGTGAGGACTCTGATCAGACTGCATGGATGCGCGGGCTGATCTAGGTCTTCGCCATCACGAAAACATGCCTATATAATTTTGACCCCCTTAAACCCCACTTTTATATAGTAAAACTGGGGTTTACAGGGGTATACATCATTTTTCTTATTTCTGTTCAAAACACAGATTGTGGGTACTCGTTAGAACCGCCTCGCCGAGGCGGTTCTAACGAGTACCCACAATTTATGTTTTGAGCAGAAATATGAAAAATATTAGGATTTTTTAACTGAAAATTTTCATTTTTTGGTGGTAAAATTTTCAGTTTATTTGAATAGGCGTGTTTTCGTAATGGCTGGGTGTACGTGAAAGTTGTGGGTTGTTGTGCTCCGGCTCAAGTTGCAGAGCATGTACATAATAAATGTATTAGGAACTGTTTGTCACTATTTAAATTTTTAAGTTTTGCACTTGTAAAGTTTCATAGTGACACTTTGTATCATCGATCCAGTCTAACGTATACATTATTTTTGTGCATTTCTACCATATCATTAAACTTCGCAAATAAACGTCATATAATTTGGCGTTCTTGACGTCAGATTATTTGGCGTTTTGAAGTCATATTTCCGTGTAACGTTAAAACAGTAAACTTTCTTGAGTTGTGCTGATTTTTCTCCCAAGATAGATATGCTAACGCATTGCATAGACTTCTCAAGGCCATCGCATGGACAATTACCGACGGAAAGCAGAGGATCCACAAAAGAAGAGCATTGCAATGGAAAGTCGACAACCATACCAGTTTGTCGCATAACCTCTGTCATCACGTATTGTATCAAGTTAAAAGCTTTGTTGAATTGGCTTAAGACATCAACTTCCGAAAATGTTTCGCATGCTATTTCAACTTTTCTCAAGGTGGCAATGTCACGTGTTTTTTTGAAAGGGTGCACCCATTTTTTAACATTAAAATCGCTCGATTCAAGGTAAGGAAATTGCACTTTTCTCAGGTTATATCCCACCGATTTTCATAAAACAATGTACATCGCATATTCGAATACGAGCACTATTCATCAACATACAGCGTATTCATATTCTGCATGTAGTATTTTGTCTTCCTTTGTACAGTGTAGTAAGAAAGGGAATTGGATAAATTTGCTATATTTTCTGCCAGCTTTACAAAAGAGATGACTATTTGTTAATACCTCTGATTTTAAATACAGTTCTATCGTAAATATTACGGTATTTTTCAACGTATGGACTGGCAAAAATCACCTTGGTCTATATACACAGGCAATTTCTGTTTCGTCGCTGAAACCAATGTTGAGGGAAAATTGTCACAATGCGGGTAGATAAGGAAACCAAAACACTTTATATCTGATTGGTTTCACTCCTAAAATGGATATTTGATTGTCAATTTCAAATCATATTGTGAAGAAGGCATTCTACTTACAGTTGTAATTACAGTCGATTCTCGTTATCTCGAATTCCAAGGGACTCTATTAAATACTTCGAGATATCCGTATTTCGACATATCAGATTTGCGGAACTGAAGAAAACAATTAATCTAACAACCACCTTTAACAGAATGAATATATAATTTGACTCCTAAGTTAGAGATATATTGAAAATATTGTGAAAAAATTGCTCCTCAGGAGCAATTTCTCCTCTTTTCCATAATATTTTGTTGCCTGATGTAGATCTCTGTGTTAAAACAGGGACCAGATTTTCACTTCGAGATAAGCAGTTATTCGAGATAAGCGAGGTCGAGATAACGAAAGTCAACTATATTATATTTCGGCAAGAAAATGCTAATTCCGGTTTGGTGACCTATTGTTCTTTCTTCTTTGCGAAACAGGAACGATGAAAATTCCGTAAATACATAGCTGATAAACTGTATATATATATATATATATATATATATATATATATATATATATATATATATATATATATATATATATATATATATATATATATATATATATATATATATATATATATATATATATAAAATTATCGCAAAAATATGTATTTAAAATGAACGCGATTAGACAATAAAAAGCACTCGGTCACTCGAAAGTTCCCGAAAGTCCAAGACTTCATTTATTTACCGTAACACCAGATAGACCATGGTGAAGCAAGTTCAGATAATCTGCTGTGATACACGTATTCTAAAAGGGCAGATCTCTATGTAGACACACCTGGAAATCTCGTAAGGGGTAGCCGCTAGTTATGCACTCAGAATCCTTACGCGCGAACTTCCGGCTATGACATATGAGACATCCAAATGTCAACAAACGGATAAATCCTTCTGATTTATTGATTTTTAGTAAAATTCATAGACATATTTTGAAAAATCGGACAATACTATTCCCAACAACTTTTATTTCTGCGTCGGAAAAGATAGGTGTGGGCTTGAAAAAACAAGCGGCTAATTTTTATTTCAATTTCACCCGGAGAAGGGTAGTCAAAATTCCTGATTTTTACCAGTGCAAAATGAAGGTATTTTCAGCTATCTGAGCTATGAAATATTATTGTCCCCCGCCTTTTCGAAGAAAAGTGGAGGGACACTGTTTTTGGTTTTCCGTGGGGCGTGGTGCGTGGTGCGTGGCGCGTGGTGCGTGGTGCGTGGCGCGTGGTGCGTGGCGCGTGGTGCGTAGTGCGTGGTTCCGAGTTTTTAGTAGGTACTTGGTCCCCTTAACTCCTCCCACAGTTTCTGTCCGATCCTTTTGAAACTTTACAGATGTATTAAGGATGGTCTGAAGATATGCATGTGGTTTTTTCAGAATCCTGAAATAATTTTTTATCACTTTTTCCGCATTTTTAACTTAGACATTTTTTGAGTTCTAATATTAAAGAAGTCTATAGGGAGTAGGTACCTTGTCCCCTTAACTCCTCCCACAGTTTTTGGCCGATCCTTTTGAAACTTTACATGGGCTTTTAGGATGGCCTGAAGATATGCATGTGGTCTTTCCAGAATCATGAAATAATTTTTTATTACTTTTTTTGCATTTTTAACTTAGACATTTTTTGAGTTCTAATACTACAGAAGTGTATAGGGAGTAGGTACATTGTCCCCTTAACTCCTCCCACAGTTTTTGGCCGATCCTTTTGAAACTTTACATAGGCTTTTAGGATAGCCTGAAGATATGCATGTGTTTAATTCAGATCCTGAAATACTTTTTTATGACTTTTTCCGCATTTTTAACTTAGACATTTTTTGAGTTCTAATACTACAGAAATGTATAGGGAGCAGGTACTTTGTCCCCTTAACTCCTCCCACAGTTTTTGGCCGATTCTTTTGAAACTTTACAGGTGTTTTAAGGATGGTCTGAAGATGTGCATGTGGTTTTTTCAGAATCCTAAAATTAATTTTTATTACTTTTTAGACATTTTGAACATAGACATTCTTTTTTATTCTAATATTACAGAAGCGTATAGGGAGTAGGTACCTTGTCCCCTTAACTCCACCCACAGTTTTTGGCCAATCCTTTTGAAACTTTACATGGGCTTTTAAGATGGCCTGAAGATATGCATGTATTTTTTTCAGAATCCTGAAATAATATTTTATTACTTTTTCCGCATTTTTAACTTAGACATTTTTTGAGTTCTAATACTACAGGAGTATATAGGGAGCAGGTACCTTGTCCCCTTAACTCCTCCCACAGTTTTTGGCCGATCCTTTTGAAACTTTACAGGTGCTTTAAGGATGGTCTGAAAATATGCATGTGGTTTATCCAGAATCCTGAAATTATTTTTTATCCACATTGCTTAGTACTGGTTTCTACCCAGGAATAAAAAAAAGCGGGCCACATGGAAGATTAGTACTAGATTACTAAATGTGTTACCCTCTATAAATAAAGTCGATTATTATTATCATTATTATTTTGAAATTGACGAAAAATCAATAAATCAGGAGAACTTAACCGTTTGTTGACATTTGGATGTCTCGTAAGTCATAGCCGGAAGTTCGCGTAAGGATTTTGGGCTACCCCTTACGAGATTACCAGGTGTGATAGAGGCACGTACTTTTACATTCGGATATTTGGAAAGAAAAGCATTTAGAATTTTTCAGCATTTTTACGGACAGACATCTAACGTCCAAAATCTATATAATCCATTGATGCAATGCTCAGCCATACCATTTAGAAAGGCTTTATGTTTTCATTTCGTAAACATATAATAAAATTGAAATTGATCAGTCGGAAAAAAATAGCAAGAGATATGGAAGGTTTTATGCGCCGCGTCGAGTGAAAAAGAGCCTTCGAGCGTGCGCAAAATGTGCGTAGTCATATCATTCCGCGCATGCGCAAAGTATCATCCGGGCCTTTGCTTTCCATTAATACATTCTGTAGTATCCAATGATTCTGTAAGCGGACGGTGAAGGCCCTGATCAGATTGCATAGATGCACAGGCTTATCTGGGCCTTCGCTGTCCGCATATGCTCGAAGACACGTTTTCGCATGGCGCGGCCCAATGGTAGGAAGTAATTCTGCATGAATGGGAATCAATAGAATTTAGAGAATTTCCTACTTTTTCTATTATAAGTAATCTAAGACTGTACATGTCAGTGTATATGAGGCGATTTTTATGTTTATGCGATTTGTTTTCTTTCTTAATCTCCTTGTTTGTATTTATGACCTAGTATAAGAGAACAATATTGTATTCAGTAACATACAGCATTATGTTATACAAAGAAGACGAATCCTGATATTCTGAGAGATTTCTTGTAGTTCTGTATGTCACAAGTGAGTAATGAGAGAGTAATGGCCTATACAGATACAATCCGCCATTTATTCAATATCACGTTAGATATATTAAGTGTAATGAGAGTTCCACGTGGATTTTTAATGTTTTCTTTGAAATCTTGTGTTTATTTAAACTCTAATATAGGTTGATTGCCCATCAAACCCTGTCAAAATCTGGCAAATATTACTTTTAATTGAAGATGCATTCCACTTGTGTCAATATGTTCAAGAAAGCCAGCTGTATTCCAAAGCGTTCGCTCTGCGTCTGCGCAAGTATTTACCAAGCACGTCACAATGCGCAACACAAAAATGCCCGTACTCCAAATGCCAATAGACAGCCAAGATCAGCCTGTGCGTCCATGCAGGCTGATCAGCGCCATATCTGTTCGTAGATATGTGTTACCGAATTAGTTGTTTCTGTTAGCAGTCAACGACGGGCCCGAGTAACCTGCGTAGCGCGTTAGGCGCATAATTTGTAAGGGCTGGTTTCACTTGTTAAGCATCATAAGTTAAATTTATTCATGAATATTACAATATATGGAATGACCTAGCAGGTGTTGGGTCTGAAAATTGTCAAAAATAGGTCATCAGAATAGAATTAGCAGAAAGTCACGCCAGTTAAAAAGCCGAGCCATTCAAAAAGTGTCTTAAACGTTGCAACGAATTGTGAAGGAACCTGCGTTGCCAGCCTATGCAAACCTCGGATTTTGTAGAATCTACTAGTGAATACCGAAGGTCCTCACCAGACTAGCACGTAGCTATAGACTGAGCCTTTACTCTTTCGTATACTGTACTAACAATACTTTATGTTCAACGTATCTCATGGGTTCACATATTCGTACCTATTATAATGAATGCTTACCGACGATATGTAATCACTTTATTCGCTACGTGTTCTCAGGAGACGCTGTCTACTCGACCACACCCCTACGCTCTCCCATAGTCACCTTTCATCTCGTTGATGCTTAATTTGTTTGGATGGCGGGATTCTGCTGACATTTGAAATACAGTCGACTCTCGTTCTCTCGAAGTCCAAGGGACTATCTGGAGTATTTCGAGATATCCGTACCTCGACATATCAGATTTTCGGAATTGAGGAAAACAAGTAATCGAACAACCATCTTTAACAGACTGACTATGTATTTGACTCCTAAGTTAGAGATATATTGAAAATATTGTGGAAAAGAGGAGAAATTGCTGCTAAGGAGCAATTTCTCCTCTTTTCCAAAATGTTTTGTTGCCTGTTGATAGATCTCTGTGTTAAAACAGCGACCAGATTTTCACTTTGAGATAAGCGGTTATTCGAGATAAGCGAGGTCGAGATAACGAGTCGACTGTAATTTCCTTATTTTTGCCTAGAAAGAAAGGCTTACCTTTTCATGCTAATCTTCTCCTTAAGGGACGAAGTTTGCATGGAATGGAAAGCTCTATATGTTTGAAGCAAACTAGGTAAAATATTAGTAGTATAGGGTGCCACTATACTACCAATGTTTCAAAATGTCGTTTGCTGTTTATTGCGAAGCCATATTTTGTGTGGAAAAATACGCAAAATATCATCATTTCTTCATCTGCTGAATTTACTAGAAAATGTTCAGTGTAAAGCTCCGACTATTGTGCTTTCAACATGACTTGGAAAGACGTACTTGCTTGGCATCTTATTCTAAATGAAAAGAAAAAATAAATGACCGCGGTCGATTGTGCTGGATAATGTTTTTGTCTTTTCTGTTTGCATGCTTTGATGTTAAATATTTATTTGATGTTAAATATATAAATATTTTGAAAATTTAACACACACACACGCACGCACGCACGCACGCGCGCGCGAAATTTAGGACTTGTTGACAACTTTCCTCCAAACTAACTATCATAAAGGTTCTCGTGTAATATGTAGTCATTTTACTATGGTCAAAATTAAAATTTGGGCCTACACTGTTTGCTCAGGTCTACCTGTCCGAATACGCATGGAAAATACGGTAAACGGATTTTTGAATACGGATATAGCTGAAAAACAAATCAGGTTTAGCCGCACGCTGTCCCAGGCGAGGTTTATCAATCAAATTCAGGAAAGCATGAGTTTGAGCAGTAGGGGATGGTGGAAAAAATATTTTTGATGAAGAAATGATACGGTGTTACACCTGTTTTACATTGAACCTATTTGATTAATTACAATTGACGGCTGTGTGCACTGACACCATACCTGGCAAATTAGTATAAAAATAGAATTAGTCCTGAATCAATCACTGGTTGACCCGTGTAGCTCCCTAGGTGTCCTGCTTCTATAAGCATATTTCCCCTGCTGGAGGAAATCGTGCAATTTCTAATTCATAAAATTATGTAGTAATAATTGATGTGCAAGATGAAAAATCAGTCAAGGTCCAGAATAACCTGTGTACATGTATCAACATGATCTGACCAGGGTCTTTTCTGGTCGCCGATAAAATATCCCATACATTTTTGTAACTGAGCGGAAAAGGCCCTGATAAGATTGTACGGATGCGCAAGTTGATCTGGGCATACGATGTTCGCATTTGCGATAAGTATTCTTTTCTGAATACAAGGACCAATTATTATGTGCAAAATGCTTTTGTTCTCGTGAGAAAAGCAATTTACTCAGAACAGAACCAATAGAATGCGAGGATTATGAACACGCCTGGACCTGCTATATACAATATATTCTTTAACAGTGTCATACTAGACTGCTGAAGCAGACGTCTACTCTTGATCTTTCCTTTTAGAGCAGACACCTTTTCAGAAGAGAGACGAAACAGTTTTGACAGGTCCCCCTGTTGTGTATCCATTTTCTTTAAGTTACTAGCAGCACCAGGCAGCACATCATCTATCTCTCTGGCCCCGGATCGGCGCGGCATAAACAGCTTAGGTGTCCAACACGTTAACATGCTTAAATTTAAGGTTAATTACGATATACAACAAGAAAAATCCCTAAGTTCTCTTATAGTAGAATCAGCTTGCGGGGGAAAATAGCTCCCAAGAGATTACGGACACACAAGCTGGGCCCAGTTGTTCAAAGCTAACGACATCGTTAGTTAACGATTCGTTAAAAATTACATCGAGTGATACGCAAATATGCTGATTTCTTTTTGCTGAAAAAAATGTGAGTAGCTTTTGCAGTCGCATTTTTTCAGCAAAAAATATCAGAATATTGTATATTGAATCCGCTAAAACAGTTAACGAAATGACCCTTAACGAGCCCGTTAAGCTAACGACGCTTTGAACAACTGGACCCTGATCTGTAAACCAGAAATATACAATGACCGTAATTGTCCTACAATTTGAACAAATTCGTTTTATGTGTCTAAGATGTGTCAAAAGACTGCTGGATGAGAGGCAAACAGTGTTGACCCTGATCAGAGACTGCGTTCCACGGCATCTGATCAGGGTCTCTGGCCTGTTTGTTCAGGCCTTTCTGATAGGTAAGATAGAATCTGGAGGCAGACTAGTTTTTGTCTAACACGACTGTCTGTTATCAGTACTCTTTGATCATGCCTTTGTTACACTGAAAATATTCGGCAGCACGTGTGAAGATTCATAATTGCTCTGCAACATGGGGAAAAGGGTCATCATACCATATACGATCAGCGAAGACCAAGATCAGCCTGCAAGTTCAACTCAGTCTGATCAAGACTTTCTCTGTTCATCTATATATTCCACAGTGCCAAAAAACTTATGAGCGGGCCACGTAGGCCCTGATCAGGCTGTGCAATGCACGGACTCACTAGATCTTCGTTGCCCACGCATGGCATGAGGGTCATTCCTTTATTTCGTATCAGTTACGAACTTTAATCTTTAGTATTGTACAGGTGTCCATGATGACAACAGCATTACGAAAACAAGCCTGTTCAAATATATTGAAAAATTTACCACCAAAAAATGAACATTTTCAGATAAAAATTCTGATATTTTTCATATTTCTGCTCAAAACGTAGATTGTGGGTACTCGTTAGAACCGCCTCGCCGAGGCGGTTCTAACGAGTACCCACAATCTACGTTTTGAGCAGAAATAAGACCAATAATGTATACCTCTGTAAACCCCAGTTTTACTATATAAAAGTGGGATTTAAGGGGGTCAACTTTATATAGGCGTGTTTTCGTGATGGTATGTTTAACAAGTCTTTATCATGGCTTTCGTTTGCCAGTGAACATTTCCAGGTGTCGATGTAGCCAGGCATAGTACAGTCGAACTTCAATGGCTCGAACATCTTTCGAACCAAAGGAATTTGTTTAGACATGAGACGTTCAAGTCACTGTGGGTTAATCAAAGCGACAGGTTAGGAGGCGAATGCGGATAATTTAGGGATGTTGTTTCGAGCTTCTATAAAATAGTGGTATGTAAAGTGTACATATTTAAATCGCCTTACTGAGGCGATTCTAATGAGATGTAACAGCCTATATTTTCTTGATAAAATAATAAAACTACCTTAAAATATTGTGCTAAATATTTGTTTTCTCGAAAATCGAGTTCGAATCAACCAGGGTAAACGAGCCACTGATGTTCGAGTCATCCAAGTTTTACTGTAATTTCCCATGAGAACTCGAGAACTTGAATCTTTTTCAGTTTAACTTCAAAAGTCGTATAGATGACGTCCAGGGAGATCACAGAATTCAACATACCAATGACAACACAAGCAGAGGCTTATAATTGTACAAACGGGGCTATCAGTTCCCAGTATAGAGTGCAAAAATGTTCTGTGCGGGTTGCCTATCATCTGATTGGCTTAGAATTGAGAGCTTATCAAAACTAAAATCTAATTTACTTAGAGGAACAGTTATGGAAATAGGTATCACCTCAGTATCGATCTCATCACCTCAGCAATACTTAATGGAATGTTTACAGAAATAATAATTTTCATGCCAGTTTCCCAGACAAAAGCTGGTTATGACACTTAGCATGCTGGGTAAAATTTTAATCTGGCAACATTTTCAAATATTTGCTTTTATCCCCCCACTCCCCCAACCCCACACACACCCTAAAAAATACAAGTTTGACATTTCATGCAAACAGTTTGCATGTAATGACAAACGCTGTTTTTTAGGGAATAAGTAGAAAAAAAATATCAAATTGTCGTCTGCTTAATTTGCTCAGAGAGTGGTTAAGGTAAAAGACCACAGTAAAGGTAATTATATTTGAACTCATGTCCTAATCTGATCTTCTTAATTTGCAGCAAGGGTTATGCAAACACATTAATGCCAATCACTGCTGAAGCCAGCTAGCCAATGAGATGGCACTTTCCTCCTGGAAGTCGTTTCAAGGCCCATATCCCCGTTAGTAGAATTATAAGCCTATGCACCAAGAGGAAGAGCAAACAAATTATGTCAAACAGGGCACATACATCAAACCACCCAGTAAGCATTCTTTATAAATCTATAGCGGGCCGTTATCGGCCCGTCAGGGTAGCTGACGGGCCGATAACGGCCCGCTATAGATTTATAAAGAATGCTAGCTGGGCAAAGAAAACAAAGCAATGGCTTCTTCTTCCCCAGCGAGGTTTTCACAGTGGTGCCAGACATAATTTAGTTAACACAACAATGAGACATTGAACTGGACAAAACATAAAACAAGAGGCCCATGTGTCATGATTCGCTCACCTGACTAAAACAGCCATTGCATATATATATATATATATATATATATATATATATATATATATATATATATATATATATATATATATATATATATATATATATATATGTATGTGTGTGTGTGTGTGTGTGTGTGTGTGTGTGTGTGTGTGTGTGTGTGTGTGTGTCACCAACATTCTTCCAGTTTTGCCACAGCTATCCAGGACATAAATTTGACTGTGCTGTAGAAAGGTCAACGGTCACCCTAGGATCATCATTTGAACACATGTGGTAGATCTTGTCCCTGATGTTGCATACCAAGATTCAGCCTCGAAGCTTTCTTGTTTACAGAGAAGAAGCTGTTTTTGGTTTGATTTTACCAGATATGGGCATGGAGTCCAAGCTCATTTGAACAAATTATCAACACCACCTCGACAGAAGGCCCCATGTGAGATCTGGTTAAAATTGGTAAATGAGTTTCAGAGGAAGACGATTTAAGATTACACAATTTTGTAGATTCATATATCCCAGGGGCAAGGGCAGATAACCCCCAGGTGACAAAATTCTGATTGTAACTGAAAACTTTTACTACTTTAATCATACATTGTAAGTTGCAGTCATTAGTCCTAAATACATTTTGAGAAAATGATTTTTCAACATTTTCCCATACAAATGTATAGGGTCGCAAATGTAACCTTATCGTAAAAAGAACAAAGGTCATCCTAGGATCATCACTTGAACAAACTTAGACTTTGCGTCCCCAGTGCTGTATACCAAGATTTAGCTTCAAAGCTGTCTTGGTTGTGGAGAACAAGATTATAGGAGTGTTTTATTATATATGGGCATGGCGGCCATCTTGTTCAATGATGCGAAACCTTTTCGACAGGAGGCTCCATGTAAAATCTGGTAAAAATTAGTCTAACGGTTTCAGAGAAGAAGACGTATAAAGATTACCACTTTAATCATACTTTGTAGGTTTCAGACCTTGCCATAGAAAGGTCAGAGGCCATCCTAGGATCATTATTGAACAACTTTGGTGGATCTCAAATGCTAGATACCAAGATTCAACCTCAAAGCTTTCTTGGTTCTGGAGAAGAAGATTTTTAAGTGTGTTTTTTTTTACCATATATGGGCATAGTGACCTCCTTATTCAATTGTCTAAACTTAAAGATATCACAATTTTATACACGTATATAGCCCAAGGGCGTTGGCAGATAACCCCAGGGTGACAAAATATTGATATGTAACTAAAATATTGTATTACTTTAATCATACACTGTAAGTTTCAGCCATTAGTCTTTAATATATTGTGAGTAAAAATATTTTTTAACATTTTCTCAAAATGTATGGGGACGCAAATTTGACCTCGCCGTGAAAAGGTCAAAGGTCATCCTAGGATCATCGTTTGAACACAAAGTTGGTAGACCTTGAGTCCATAATGATATATACCAAGATCCAGTCTCAAAGTTGTCTTGGTTCTGGAGAAGAAGATTTTTATGTTTTTCTACCATATGTGGCTATGGAGGCCATCTTGTTCAGAGACGTGAAACCATTTGAACAAATTATCAATGAGCCTTCAACTGAAAGTCTTATGTGAAATCTGGTGAAAATTGGTCAAACGGTTTCAGAGAAGATGTTTAAATATTACACAATTTTATACATAAATATAGCCCAGAGGCAAGGGCAGATGACCCCCCCCCTCCCCCCCCCCCCCCCCCACCACGGGGGACAAAATTCTAATAGTAACTGAAACATTTTATTACTCATACATAGTAAGTTTCAGCCATTAGTCTTTTATACATTTTGAGAAAATGAATTTTCAACACTTTCCCCATTCAAATGAAAAGGGAGGCAAATTTGACCTTGCGTAAAAAGATCAAAGGTCAACCTACAATGATCATTTGAACAAACTTAGTAGACCTTGAGTCTCTAATGCTATATAACAAAACGCAGCCTCAAAGCTTTCTCGGTTCTCGAGAAGATTTGTATGTGTTTTTACCATATATGGGCATCCATCTTGTTTAACGGATCACGACCATTTGTATAAATTTTAATCTCCCTTTAACATAGGTTTGCGCCACCTCAGCGTAGTGATGGGGTGGCAACGCCATCGTACGATCCAAGATGCCGATGGGGACAAACATCGACAAATCAGTCATGGACTTGCTGGACGCAGTCGATGGAAGGAGACTACCCCAACGACCAGCCACGAGTCTCTGGGAGATACATGGCTGGATGGCCCTAACAAGAACCGTTTGGGTCTCCAGGAAGAAGAACATATAATTGCCGCAGGTGAAGCTGACGACGGAAGAGGAGGGATGCCGCCAATACCGGAAAATAAGGTTAGTCGTTTTGGTTTCCTTTTACAAGCACTCCCGGTCTGGTGGTACGATTCAGCAAGTGTGAGATTACTTTGTGGTTTGACAATACATACGTATTGAAGCTCTTTTTTGGATCGACGCTCTAAAGTCTAAAACTTACAGACCTGACCTTCAGCACGTGATCCGTCGGCAACGTGCTCTGTGCATGAATAATGCATAACACCGTTTCAAGCCAATGTCAAGGTGAAACTAATCCAGATTTTTCTGGCGTAGCCTCTATGTGACTATGTTGCCTGGCTACGTAAAAAATCTGAAATGAATTGAACTGAGAAGAAGGCTTCAGATGAAGAAATTATTATTATTATTATTATTATTATTATTATTATTATTATTATTATAATAAAATGCTTGTCTGCATAGAGGCAAACAAAGATTTATCAATGTTTAGCGCAAACAGTGCAAACCCTGACCAGACGCCGCGTTCTGTGGCGTCTCATCTGGGTATACACTGGATTAATTTGACGACCTGTGGATATGTCTAAAACTGCTGACGAGTGGCAAAAAGTGTAGAACCTCACCTGACGATGCATTTTGTGGCATCTGGTTTTGGTCCGCAATGTTTGCTAAAGCCTGTCTGTCCCACTACTTAGGATAAATACAGTATTCTTTATGCGACTGATTTACATTCTTCTGAAATTTGGATTTGCCGTTAATATATGTATATATATATATATATATATATATATATATATATATATATATATATATATATATATATATATATATATATATATATATATATATATATATATATATATATGAGACAAATTTAAACAACGTACAGTAGGATAGTATGACATAAATAAATACGTATAGTATGCTTGTGAATTTTGTGATCATAGCCGAGACCCAGATCCGGGATACAGTTTAAAAATTCGCACCACAGGGGCAGTGACTTCTTTCCGTGTGTCGTTTTGTTCTTGTGTTTTTCGGTCCTTTTGGTGTTGCGGTTACCTCGCTTGGAGAAGAGAGAGCTAATCTTGGTGCTTTTCGTACGTTTGTTCGGTTTGTGCTTGTTTAGATTTGTCGGTTTCCTCTTCCTCTTGGGGTCTGGGAAGGGCTGCGATTTGTGATTGTGGCACTCCCTGGACTTTTCTCTTACCTTTTTTTTTCACTGTGTTGCAAATTTTCAAGCTCTATCTAGTTTAGACCTCAGACAAAACCCGGAAGCGGGAACAGACAATAAAGAAAATGAGGACCAAGAAATATGTACCGAAATGGACAGTGATGATCGGCCACAGTCCCAATCATTGATATCAGGAACTACGACAGAAAATACACGGAATAGTCTCAAGAAAGATAAGAACATCCTGTCTCACTAGAAATGCTAAGAGTTCTGCTGCTGGAACATTGACAAATCTACAAGTGAAACATAAAACATATATATTTGATCTTCGGCTTCAGTTTGAATGTCAAAATATTATTTTGAAAGCCAAAATACGATATTCGGCCTCACTTCGATTGTCAAAAAAGGATTTCGAATGTCAAAATACGATATTCGGCCTTACTGTGAATGTCAAAATAGGATTTCGCATGTAAAAATTCGATAATCTGCCTGTTTGACTGTCAAAATAGGATTTTGAATGTCGAAATTCGATATTCTGCCCAAGTTTGAATGTCAATATAGGATTTTGAAGGTCAAAATACGATATTTGGCCGCAGTTTGAACATCAAAAGACGAAAAAAAAAAAAAAAAACAAAAAAAAAAAAACAACGAAAAGCGAAAAACAAGCAAATAATGAAAACATAATCAACTGAAAATGAGACTACTAAGATTATCAAGAAGAAGAGAAAGTCGTAACTTTTGTTTACATTACATTTTTTCTAACTCTCTGGAAGTATGGAAGCACAATGTTACATACACTATACAATTGAAAAAAAATACCGAAACTGGGCGACCCGTGCCATAAGGCTGTTAATGATTTAATAATTAACTTAAATATGTGTCTATGGCCTAGTTATTGCCGGCCTCGGTGGCTCAGTTGGATGCGCCGTCCGACTGGAGACCAGGAGGTCGCGGGTTCAACCCCCGCCGAGGTCGGCAACATTCTTTAGTGGAGATTGATCATGAAATATTTTCTACGGTCATTCTCTCCCTTCCGCTGATTCAAGAAGGGCAGTTGTCAGTTTCTGGCGAAAGAATGTGCACAATACTGGTTAACCGCTTAGAGGACTAAGCCTGCCCAGTAAACGTGTGGTTAGGTAAACTGACCGCGCTCGACATGACCCCATTGGGTTGACTGGGCCGTAAAACCTCAACACAAACAAACAAATGGCCTAGTTATTATACACAATAACATTTAGTCAGTCTACTGACAGAAGTTAGTAGATTTCCTATTTAGTCTCTTAGATAAGACAGGTATGGGATTACCCCACCCACATTTATGTTGTGCTACTCACTGAACCAAAGCTCCGATTAGCAAATCATTTCAGGATTAGACGGTCCCTACATAAGACTAATTTACAGCAAAAAATAATTGAAATCCCTTTGTACCAGGAAAATAGGCTTATGGCACCCCTCCATTTACTGGATTCAAAAAGGAATAGATAACTTCAATAACTGAGGGTAAGTTCTATGAGAATGTCTTTCTAACTTTCAGGAATATCGAGGACAGAATGACCCGTATAAGGCGATGAGCCGGAAAGGGTGACGTGACTGTATATGTTGATAGGATTGTTTGTTGATATTTTCGGGAAGACAAGTTGCTGTGGTTTCTTTCCGGATCAGATTACTAACAATTAAGCACGATGACATATGTTTTTTAGTTCAAAATATGAATCTGAATATATACAGAATCTTAAACAGTTTCCAGTGTAGAAACATGATCCGGACGACAGCATTTCCTACCAGATTGCATGTGTACCCGGCCAATACTCAGATCAGCCTGGTTTGGATCCCTGGCTACCCACAGAGTGTCCTGCGAAGATTCAGATCAGCCTGTGCATCTGCGCAGTCTGATCTGAATCTTCGCTGAGCGCACATGCAATCTTATAGGAAATGCTGTGCCGCGACTCACATGCAAACAAAATCTGTTGATCGTGATCGTACGCAAGTCTCTCAATTGAATAAAGTGTTACAGTTACGGGATGGAAATGTTCGTTACTTTCTCAGGCATTTTTAAATCTCATAAATATAGTATACATATAATTAGGTCTCCATATTGACATTTTGTATCGTATGCTGGGCATATTAATCTAGTTACAGCCCAAAATATGTATTATTTGAAATTAGCATGTCTGTCCTTTGTAGAAGCAACAGGTTTCCCATGAGAAAACCTTTTTCTCTCTTTTAGTTTTGTTTATTTAAGAACCGTAATTGAGACATTGTATTATAATCGTTTACGCTCGTCACAGAAAATTGTGCATCGAATCTATCAAAGTTTTGACATTAGAAAATAAATAGTATTGATGTAGCAGAAAATTTAATGAGCAAAACCCAGTGAAACGATTCCCATGAAATAATATAGTTATCTAATGAGCATGGGAACTTACAAATGCTTCTATGCAGTATAAACCGAAACCAACACTCAGAATCCCTAGTATTCATTTTCAAGCAAATAAATACATTTTCATTCTTCTTGGATATAAGGATCTGCAATTTATTTCTGCCTTTCACATTAGCACACGTCTTGGACGTCATTAATGTAATCGCACAGTCTCTTCATTATAACAAATTATATATATATATATATATATATATATATATATATATATATATATATATATATATATATATATATATATATATATATATATATATATATATATATATATATATATATATATATATATGCGGGCCCCCGAAGCCTAGTGGATAGGAGAGTGGTCCCGGTGTTAGTCTTACTCTTTGTTGCTTTGTGGTTTATTCTACGAGGGTTTTTGTTGTTTTTTCCGTGTGTCCTTTAGTTCTTGTGTTTTTCAGTCCTTTTAGTATTGCGATTACCTCGCTTGGGGAAGAGAGAGCTTATCTTATATTAGTGCTTTTCGTACGTTTGTTCGATTTGTGCTTGTTTGGCTTTGTCGGTTTCCTCTTCCTCTTGGGGTCTGGGAAGGGCTGCGGTTTGTGATTGTGGCACTCCCTGGACTTTTCTCTTACCTTTTTTGACTCTTAATCCATTAGGTTTCTCACCGCTGTTGTTCGAGCCTCCCTCGGGTCACAAGTGGGAAAGCCAAGTTCTGCTTACGGATGGCCAGGTGGGTTTGTCCCGGGTTATCCTGTTTTCGTCATATATATATATGTATATATATATATGCAGATACGCAGTGCTTATTAGATACACCCTCTCAGAAACCAAAACATAATGGACGGACTGTATATCCCCGCACAAACACAAAACAATGATGTGTAACAACAATTCCAGCCTAGATCTGGTCAACATCCATGCATATGCAAGACATGGTCGAAATGCATAGATTTGTTTCCAAGATATTAGTGAAAATGAAACTGACAATAACCAAGGGCCATAACTGTGTTGTATATTTGCGAACATTGACATGAAACAATCCCAACCTAGATCTGGTACTTCAATGCAATTGCAAATTTTGATCTAATTCCATCCATTCATTCTAAAGATATTGAGTGGAAACTAAATTCTGACGATAATCAAGGGCCTTTACTCTGTTGAAAATTCGCAAAAATTGACGCGTTACAATCCCAACCTAGATCTAGTTAAGGTCAATGCATTTCAAAATTTAATCAAAATTCATCGATTTCTTCACAATGTATTGAGCGAAAATCCCAACCTAGAATTGGTTAAGGTCAATGCATATGCAAAATTTGATTGAATTCCATCGATTCGTTCACATTGAGCGGAAACGAAATTTTGACAATTACCAAGGGCCATAACTGCGTTTTATAGTTGCGAAAATTGACGCGTAACAATATAGGTATCAAACATGGTTTTGCATGCATTAACATTCCCCAGGTTCCGAGGGAGGTCTTGTAAACCGAAGCAGGAGGCCGGGGTTGTCAACACCTTCCGAAGGACCTTGCGAATGTTAATGAATTGAAGGAACATTTTCGATCACTATTATTGTATAAAATCTGAAAACATTTGCTACATTTTGCGTTATTTCTTGCACTATTTTGTTTTGCCTTTTGACCAATGTCTCGCTAAGTCATTTTACGCCGACTATGCTCGTTCCGGGGACAAGCTGTATGCATGTACTTGATCTTTGGAAAATAGCCTCCATTTGTAATCCTCGATTTCCAATAATTTCGCGTATTCAATTCTAAATACTGAGGTTTTACCGTAAACTTCAATCAGATGTCAGGAATTATGCATGAAGAGGAATTTATCGCCGACAACACGATAAAGGTAGAGCGTTTGCGATGATTTCAGTCGACTGGGAATCAGCTGATCGTACATTAGCGACTATACACATGCTTCAATTTATTGCTTGTCACTTTGTGTCATAACTCGTGTTATTGATAAACAACAACATCTATGAAGTTTACTACTTCAAACCGAGATATATGGTGAAAAGGGTCAGTTGTGCACATCATGGCCAAAACCTGTAATTTCTATTGATTATTTGTTGATTTTTTTTGTCTCAAGCAATCAGAGAAAATGAAGAAAAAAAAACAAAAACATCTCATTTACCAAAATGATGGGCGGCATGGAGAAGGGCCATATTTTAGTTTTATTGAGTCAGCGGAATCGAACCAATAGATAAACAGCTGACCTACATTCCCTTTATTCAGGAGATGGCTCAGATTAGGCCTGAAGGAACGAATTTTGGTTAATGTCTTACATGTTTGGACATCCAAAAATGGAGATTTGGCAGTGCAATTTTATTTAGGACCTGATAAGCTTCATCCTAAAGTTCTAAAGGAGCTAGCGAATGAACTATGTCCAGTATTTGCACATTTGTACCAACAATCTCTTGATACGGGTGAAATCCCCAAGGAATGGCTTCTTGCAAACATTCGTCCCCTTTTTAAAAAAGGGGATAGGGCTCTTGCTTGTAATTATCGCCCGTGTCCTTGACATGCGTGCCATGTAAGTTGCTTGAACATATAGTATGCTCTAATATCATGGCTGTCTTGGATGAATATCAGCTCTTGTCCGACAGGCAACATGCATTTAGAAAAAGACACAATTGTGACCACAGTTATAAATGACTGGGTAAAAATCTTGGACAAAGGAGGACAGGCTAACATATTTATTCTGGACTTCGAGAAGGCTTTTGATACCCCGCCTCATGAACTTCTTAAAAGCAAATTATTTGGTTATGGCATTGGCGGAAAGACACTCAGGTGGTTAGATTCCTTTCTTTGCTATAGAACACAACGAGCTGTTGTAAACGATGAAACTTCGGAGTGGGCTCAAGTTTTGTCAGGTGTTCCACAAGGGACCGTTCTTGGTCCATTATTGTTCTCTCTGTATATAAATGATATTTCCACAGACACAGACTCAGAAATAAGACTTTTCGCAGATACTGTGTTTGCTATCGTGAAATCAGAGACACAGTGTTTGCTATCGTGAAATCAGAGACACAGACGACTCATTGAAACTTCAGAAGGATATAGACAGGTTAGGATGTTGGGCCAGAAAATGGAGATATAAAATTTCAGCCAGTCAAATGCAATCTAATGCAGATAACTAGGAAAAGAACAAATAAAATTGAGGCTTCTTACACTTTAGAGGGTACGGTCCTCGAAAATGTGGATTTCATTAAATACATCAATCACACATGACTTGAGATGGAGTAAAAATCACCCATGACTTAAGATGGAATACACATAGCAACATGTGTATAAGGTAAATAGAACTCTTGGTTTCCTGAGACGAAATCTTTATCAATGTCCTCAGGATGTCAAAGAGGCAGCATATAGGGGACTTGTTCGCCCCATTTTGGAATATGGCAGCTGTGTTTGGGATCCCCAAGGCGTGGTTCTTCAACAAGAAATCGTAAAAGTTCAGAATAGGGCTGCTAGACTTGTTACTAGCAATTACTGTTTTGAAACTGGGAGTATGACTGGAATACTGGAAAATCTAAAATGGGAGTCTCTCAAGAAACGGAGGAGAGACAGTAGACTTATTCTTTTGTACAAAGGTCTAAAGGGTACAGCCAGCATTCCAACAGATGATCTTATCACCCCAATTAGGCGCAGTAGAAACCATCACTCATTGACTTTTCAGACCCCCGCTACAAGAACTGACGCATTCTTCCCTCAAACAATCAGAGATTAGAATGCCCTTCCAGATTCGATCATCACCTCTGCTAAAGGAGAGAGGATGGTATGGCCAGGTTTACCTCTTTGGTGGGACCTAGGGACTAACTTCCCATATCACAGGTCCTGGTGAATGAATGTCATTAGACGTATCACCAGTAATATTTTTGATTCTGATTCGGATCGATCGAACAAAAAGGTATCTTAAAGATGCAGGTAGAACAGCAGTTTTCAAGTCCTGATAGGCAAATCGTGAGCAGTCTGATCTGGGTACAGAAACTTTTTTTACATGAGCTTGGTCCGTGAGATTGATAAAGTGTAAAATGTTGCGTGTGCTTGCATCTTTGCACATGTTTGTGCTTATTTGGGATACCTGCCATTACTGGTGTGGACCTTATCTCCTAGTTTGCCCGGAGCATCTGGAGGGGACAGTTTTTCCTTTGACACGGTAGCGCGTGGCAAATTAATTCCGTGGCCCCGATACGCGCATATTGAATGTTGCGTAGCCGTGCATTAACAGCGCGTGAATTTCTTTCTTAATACACGGCCTTTAGCCCGTTAATGCCCGGCTGTTAATAGCGTACGACACTAATTTTTATGCAATAATATCAGCCTAGATCTGGTCAACATCTATGCATCTGCAAAATTTGATCATATGCAATCAATTCAGTCTCAAGACATTGAGCAGAAACGTAATTCTGACGATAATCAAGGGCCAGGACTCTGTTGTAAATATGCGAAAATTGAAACGTAATAATCCCAACTAAGATCTCGTTAAGGTTAATGCATATGCAAAATTTAATCAAATTCTATTGATTCGTTAACAGGATATTGAGCGGAAACGAAATTGTGACAATAACCAAAGGCTGTAACTGTGTTGTGTATATGTGAAAATTGATGCGTAACAGTCCAAACCTAGATCTGGTCAACGTCAATGCATAAGCAAAATTTAGTTTAATTCGTTCTCAAGATATTGAGCGGAAACGAACTTCTGACGATAATGAAGGGCCATAACTCTGTTGTAAATATGCAAAAATTGTCGCGTAACAATCCCAACCTAGATCTAGCTAAGGGCAATGCATTTCAAAATTTGATCAAATTCCATCGATTACTTCACAATGTATTGAGCGGAAACGAATTTTTTACAATAACCAAAGGCCACAATTGTGTTGTATTTTGGAAAAATTCACGCGTAACAATCCCAACTTAGAGCTGGTCAACGGCAATGCATATACCAAATTTGGTCGTATTCCATCAATACATTCTCACAATATTGAGCGGAAACGAAACTCTGACGATAATCAAAGGCCATAACTCTGTTGTAAATTTGCGAAAATTGACATTTAACAATCCCAACGTAGATCTGGTTCAGGGAAATGCATATGCAAACTTTTATCAAATTCCATTAATTCGATCACAAGATATTTAGCGCAAACGATATTTTGACAATAACCAAGGACCATAACTGTGTTTTATATTTGCGAAAATCGACGCGTAACAATCCCAACTTAGATCCGGTCAACATCAATGTATATGCATATGCAAGATTTGGTCTAATTCCATCGATTCATTCTCAATATATTGAGCGGAAACGAAGTCGGAATTACAGAATGACGAAATCACGGAAGGACGGAATCACGGACAAGCTCAAAACGGTACGCTCCCATACTTCGTTTGTTAGGGTATAACAAACAAACAATAAAAAAGACATTTCGTTACATTACTATGCCTATGTTATTCTGTGCCATAGCGTTTTTATTACATTTCATATTTGAAGCTATTTTATTACATATCTGAAGCTAATTTAATAATTCCTACTGGAAATAGAATTTATAATTCCGTGGAGGAAACATTTCCTCATAGAGCAAAGAAATATTTCCTTTAGAAACCTATCACGCTGAGTGACGAGTGTAAATGACGTAACGTCGCAAAACGTATATTTCCCCTTAGAATGTAATATGTTACATTGATTTGCTAACAGAATGACAGCTGCGTCTCGCAAAAAATAATACCGTATATTCAAATGCATCTGTAAACCATACTCAAAGTTCGATGTAGTTAGACGATGGCCACAATTTAGTCTCTCTTAGGCATGATGAAGACTGGTAGCCCTATTAACTGATGCACAATGGATGCCCAGCTAGCATTCTTTATAAATCTATAGCGGGCCGTCATCGGCCCGTCAGCTACCCTGGCGGGCCGATAACGGCCCGCTATAGATTTATAAAGAATGCTTACTGGGTGGAAAGCGATCTTATTCCTCATTTGAACAGCAAGAGTACAGCATGGTCAGGCTGCGTATCTTCACAATCGTATAAAGACCCGTCACTATTCGTCTGTATAATCTACTGTATCCATTGATTTTATATGCGAGTGAATAGGCTGATCGGGGATTTCGTTGCTCACATTTGGCAGGGACATTCCGATTTCGTCTATTCTCTTTTCACCTTCTCCTTTTCGCCACTTTCTCTACTCACATTCCGCATACTAATCAGCTCATTTAGCCTACTAAACTGTGGCTGAGTTCACATCAACATTTTACACACTTATAATTATTATTCATAGATTATCTTGAACCTAAATAATTTTTGTTTTTGTTCTCAAACGAAGGAATAGTTTATGCTTTTATTGTAATATGATCAAATTTGGTATGTTTAAAATCGTTTTTTCATTACGTTTCTTGTATTTTAAACAGCGTAGGTAAAGTGCGAATAGTGGTGCATTTTAGAGGTAGGCGAAACGGGAGTAGACAAATGAGAGTAGACGAAATAGAAGGAATCATAAGCGAAACGGGGGTAAACGAAATGGGAATGATTCATTTGGAAAACAAGGTCCGTTTTCTTAGATTGCGCATCAATTAAACAATGTCTTTCAGATAAAACTGATAGAAGGATTAATTTAAGTATGATTTCAAAGTCAATTCATAGTGAATTGATTTAACACATTGACAATAGCAATGAAATAAAAAGCTCGTGCTCCCGATTACAATAGAGCAATTTAACCAAATAATCAGTGTAAGAACTGCGTTGATATTCCTAGACGATGTTTGTCCGTTGGGACTACATTCAATCTAAGGACAATAAAGCAGTCCTCAGTCTGAATACATAGTTGTCCTTAAATGTGATGATTATGGAAACGAACAATTGCTAATTTGACGAATACGAAACACTTGACCAAGATCAAACCGATAAAATTCATCAGCACATGAGAAATGCTTCAGTGGGTCTTTGAGACTGCCTAGAAATATGGTTTTGTTTCTTTTTAAACACTATGTTACTACTGATAATTAAGGAGACGTTTACGTTTGATACATTTGAGCTGCAACCTTCTGACATGTGCATCCTGCCCAGAGTCTTCGTTGTCAGCATGAAAAAAACTTTGCGACCTTGGCTATCCAATATGCGCCCAGTAAAAATTCTGGGCCCAATTGTTCAAAGCGTCGTTAGCTTAACAAGCTCGTTAAGGGTCATTTCGTTAACTGTTTTAGCGGATTCAATATACAATATTCTGATATTTTTGCTGAAAAAATGTGAGTACCTTTTGCACTGCAAAAGCTACTCACATTTTTTCAGCAAAAAATTTCAGCATATTTGCGTATCACTCGATGTAAATTTTAACGAATTGTTAACTAATGACATCGTTAGCTTTGAACAACTGGGTCCTGCTCTGCATCTTCCCCGGGAGCACAGGTTTAAATGTGTACGTGTTTTAACATTGCAACCAATTTTGTGTCTGTTTTAATCTTTTGTTGCATTAACTAAACAATACCATTACATCACCACGTCAATGCAATGTATAACCCCAATATATATAGTAAAAACAGGGCTATGAAGGGGTCTATATTATTATAACGGACAGGGGGAATTTCGGAATTATACTGAAGCTTTTCATTTGAGCCAGTCCACGACAAAACTAACAAAAATGGCAATTGCGCCCAACGAAGGCTCAGATCAGCCTGGGCATCCGCCCAGTCTGATCAGAGTCTTTGCTGTCTGCATGAAGAATTGGGTCCTTAGCTGCCCATTGAGCGCACCATGAAGCCTCTGATCAGACTGGGCGGATGCCCAGGCTGATCTGAGTCTTAGCTGGGCGCACATACATTTTGTGGGTTTTGTCATGCGCTGGCTTATTTGTTTGTTACTTCTGGCAACAGCTTTACTGCATAAATGTACTTAATAACAAAATTCATCGCTTTTTCCCATGCTAATTAGAAGCGTCTCTGCATATGATTCTATGAAAACAATATATGAGCCAACGCATGACAAAATCAACAAAATTGCATGTCCTGCCAGCGAAGACTCAGATCAGGCTGGGCCTCCGCAAAGTCTGATAAGAGTCTTTGCTGTATGCTCTATGGATAGCTAAGGACCCAAGCTTTCTTCATACGGACAGCGAAGACTCTGATCAGACTTGGCGGATGCCAAGGCTGATCGGAGTCTTCGCTCGGCGCACATGCCATTTTGTAAGTTTTGTCGTGCGTTTGCTCATATGCTTTAGTGGAACCAAAACTTATCAAATTTGTTGTTTGAAAAAATGCCTTATCTATAGCTTTATCTAAAAGAAAAAGTATGCATTTTACATAGCTGTGTTAAAAAATAAATATTAAGACATTAAGTTATGGAGTCGAGGTGTCAAGGATCACCGTATTTGTAATGCATTATGATACTGACTCGAACGGAAACATTCTTATTGTAACAATGTTTACTCTGACATTGTGTTTTGTCTTTTTGCTTCTGGGTTGCAAAGACGTCTCCTATCCAATCCTGAAAAGGCGTTAGTTGCATTTTATGCACCGATTGTCAGATGTCGATGACATACAACAGACTGCAAAAATATATATGTTGTTACTCAGACAAGGCCAGGATCACCAGGCACAGCCTTCCTGAGCACAAAAAAAAAAAAAAAAAAAAAAAGAAACCATGACAACAGACAACGGCACCGGCATTGTCACAAAGAATTGCGACAGGGGGACCACCTTGGACCTGTCAGCAGACAGACTATTAGGCGGGGTGTGGGGGTGGGGTGATGGGGGAGGCAAGCTTAAACTTGTTCAGAATCAGAATCAGAATTGTTACTGGTGACACGTCAAATGACATTCATTCTCCAGCACCTGTGAAACGGGAAGTTAGTCCCCAGCTCTCGCAAAAGAAGTAAACTTAGCTACATTATCCTTTGCACCTTCAGCGGATGAAATTACCGGATCTGGAAGGGCATTCCAATCTCTAACGGTCTGAGGGAAGAAAGATCCCTTGTAAATATCAGTTCTTGCTGTGGGGATATGAAATGCCAAAGAGTGATGATTTCTGCAAGTCCTAATTGGGAGAAAAAGGTCATCTGATGGAATCTTGGCAGTACCCTTTAGACCTTTGTACAAGAATATGCCTACTGTCTCTCCCCCTTTTCTTGAAAGACTCCCATCTTAAGTTTTTTCAGTATTCCAGTCATACTTCCAGTTTCAAAGCAGAAATTGCTAGTTACTAATCCAGCTGCGCTATTTTGAACTTTTCCAATCTCTTCCTGAAGGACCACTCCCTGGGGGTCACAGACACAACTACTATATTCCAAGATCGGGCGAACAAGTCCTTTATATGCTACTTGTTTTATATCCATGGGGCACCGATAAAGATTTCGTCTTAAGAAGCCATGTTTTCTATTAGCCTTTGTACACATGTTGCTAATATAAGTATTCCATCTCGAGTCATGTGAGATGATGTTTAATGGAATTCACATTTTCGAGGACCGTTCCCTCTAAAATGTAATAAGCCTCGGTTTTGTTTGTTCTTTTCCTAGTTATCTGCATAATATTGCATTTAACAGGTTGAAATCTCATACCCCATTTTCTTTTCCAACACTCTTATCTATCTGTATCCTTTTGAAGCTTCAATGAGTCATCTGCCTCTCTAATTCACGATAGCAAACACAATCATCTGCGAACAATCTTATTTCGGAGTCAATATCGGTGGAAATACTCGTATCGTTGATGTGCAAAGAGAACAACAATGGACTAAGAACGGTCCCTTGTGGGACACCAGATTAAAGTGGAGCCTACCCTGAAGTTTCACCGTTCACCGTTAATCGCTATTTTCTGTAGCACAGAAAGGAATCTATCCATTTGAAGGTCTTCCCGCCAATGCCATAACAAAATAATTTGCTTTTAAGAAGTTTGTGAGGTGTTGTCAAAAGCCTTTTTCGAACTCTAGAATAAATGTGTCCACCTGTCCTCCTTTGTCTAAGATTTTTGCCCAATCATTTATAACCGTAGGTAGCTGAGTTTCACAACTGTGCCATTTCCTAAATGCATGTTTCCTGTCTGACAAAAGTTGGTGTTCATCCAAGTGAGCCGTAATATTTGTGCAAACAATATGTTCAAGCAACTTACATGGTATGCATGTCAGTGACATAGGGCGATAGTGCGAGCAAGAGCTCTATCTCCTTTCTTAAAGAGTGGACAAGCGTTTGCAAGAAGCCACTGTTTTGGGATTTACCAGTATCAAAAGGTAACTGAAACAAATGTTAAATATTGGACCCAGTTCGTTTGCTAATTCCTTAAAGACTCTAGGATGAAGCTCATCAGGCCCTAAAGCTTTAAAAGGATTTAAGCCCTTAAGTAACTTTATAACTCCCTCTGATGAAACTACAATATTATCAATGAAAGGTGCCAATCTCTCAGTTTTGAACCTCCTTGCACTCTGTTTTATTTAACGCATCATTGAATTGACCAATCGGTTCCTCTGCCAGTTCAGGATCTGATTTCGCAACACCACTGCCATCCCTTTTTAAGGGTCCTTTATTCGACTATTGATGTACCTATAGAAGTCTCTGGGATTTGCTTTTACACCACCAAGTTATTCACATATAAATCATGCTGTTGTTTAATGTCTGTCTTAATTTCCCTTCTCAAAGTTTCAAATTTCGATCGAAGTTTACATCTACCTGCTTTTTTGCCTTAGCGTGAATTTTATTCCTTCTGCGGATCTTGCTCCTTATCTCTGGAGTGATCAAAGGAATCGAGGAAACCGTCCAACTAATTTTGAGGGGATATGCTTATCGGCTGATTCTTGAATGAAAGAAGTTATTAGATTAAAGTTCTCCTAAAATAGTTTTCCTTTGCAAATCTTAACGCATCCTCCCTCATAGTTTTATAATCAGCTTTCTGGTATGAATACACTTCTCTCCGAGGTTTCTTTGCGCGTGGAATGTAGATTTTTAAAGATCCTGAAACAATGTCGTGATCACTAAGTTTGTCAGGAGAATGAATATCTTCAAACTGACCTGGTAAGGAGGTGAGAATCAAGTCTAAAATTTTGTTATCACTAGTAGGGAAGCTAACCATTTGTTCCAAGCCATGTTCCTTCATTATACTCGTATCTAATAGTATTTGTCCTTCAGACTGACTCAGCATTGTACCTGATTTGCTGAGACTGTCGGGAAAACGATTTCTCTGAAGCTGAAGTCACCTAGAACACAGACTGATGGAAGATTTGTACCTTTATGTTGGGACTTAATGCTATCAAGCTGGTCTCGAAACAAGTGGAAGTCCTCGACTGTGCCACCTGGTTGTCCATACCAGCTTGCCACAAAATGAGAAGTTTTGTTCGCGAACATCTTAACCTAAACTGACTCAGAATCATTTTCCAGTTCTATTATTTGCATGTGAGAGATGTCTCTATGAATGAGTAGCATCACCCCACCACCTTGAGCATTCCTGTCTTTTCTGTATACACTGTATTCACTAATTTCTGGGAATAGTTCAGAAGTTGTTATTGAACTGTCAGTCTTTGTTTCCTGAACAGCAACAGTGTGGCACCTTTGGTATTTATACTGCAAAATTTTAGACCTTTAACAAAACTGGGCTTAGTTGTGTCAAGAGTCGGCGATTTACCTCCTTGATACTAGGGCTTCAAATCTGTTTCTCTTATCCAGTTCCATATATTCATCGAAGAGTTGCAAACCTTACATTTTGGGCAAATCCATGAGCAGTTTGAGTTTATCAAAGTGCGATACTGAGATCTGAGATGAAATAACATTCGGTGTGTATCCACATTTCACACTGATCGCACTGAACTGTCATGTGGCCGTTCAGGACAGCACTACTACACAAGCCACAGTAGCCGGCCTCGGTGGCTCAGTTGGATGCGCCGTCCGATTGGAGACCAGGAGGTCGCGGGTTCAACCCCCGCCGAGGTCGGCAACATTCTTTCGTGGAGATTGATCATGAAATATTTTCTACGGTCATTCTCTCCCTTCCGCTGATTCAAGAAGGGCAGTTGTCAGTTTCTAGCGAAAGAATGTGCACAATACTGGTAACCGCTTAGAGGACTAAGCCTGCCCAGTAAACGTGTGGTTAGGTAAACTGACCGCGCTCGACATGACCCCATTGGGTTGACTGGTCCGTAAACCTCAACACAAACAAAACAAACACAAGCCACAGTCAGCTTTGCAGTCTGTGCAATACCAAGTTCCAATTCCAGATTCAGATTCAAGCCCTAATTATTGGTTGTTATGGAGTTCACAACATGATCAGTGAAACGTTTTTCGCAGTCCTCACATTCGACCCATTTCTCTGAAGATTTACAGTACTTTTTGCAAAAACCACAGTGAAACATAAATGAAACTTTCCCCTTGTGTTACTGGGCTATGTTTTGTTTTTTCAATTTATCGAAATTTAACTTCCGGGACAATCCTGGTCAAAATGATATATAGCTCAGCACACTCAAATAGCCGACAACACTTGGTTTCCAGCGGTCTGTCAGCTGTACGGATAGTGTACACTCGCTGACAACACACATGCTCTTCAAATGAGTGCGGCAAGCTGCCTGAGAGGAATTTCAAGACCTACTTAAAATGTGCGTTTAGCCCACCCACTACTACCATAATGGCCGGAAAGAATGCCAACAAAGTTTTTAATCTACGGGTAGAAAGAATTAATAATCTACGGCAACCAGCAATAATATGTTGCTGGTTTGTGCTTGTCTGCTATCAGTCAGACAAGAAACTAATCGAAAATTTAAGAAAAATGCTTCTCTTCTGGAGGGCTAAATTTCCGGCATCTCTCCAGGTCGATCGAAACCACACAGTTCAAAATTGTAGGGTTCTCTACCTCACCAGTGTAACATCACAGTAAAACACAAATAATGACACAAATGTAAGTGAAGATACCCAGGAAAGGCTACACTCAAGACGCATAGTCTTACTGGGACAGTTTTACTCGTGCAACCATCCCCCCAAACCAGCAATGAAACAAAGAAGAGGGTTTAATGGCAGTCTGAAGCCACAACAAAATAAAACCACAAGTTGAACTACGATGGGCTCGATCACAGACAGCAAAAATCAGGCGCCTACCGTCTGAAACAGATTGAAAAAGGAACCATTTTTCAGTCCCAGGCCCGATTCACCATCATGCAATAAAAGTCTGTAGGAAAGTTATCAACCATAATTGGGTTAAAAACATGCTGCATGTTGTAACCTATCTTTCTCTTACGTTTAATAATCTTTGTATTTGTTCAAAGAAATCAGTATTACCAACAACCCATCTAAATTTATAGACTTGGTCACCATAAAGCCTTAAAGAGACAACAAGAAATGCAAAATAAAATAAGAAAAAAAAAATCAATAAAAAAAAAAAGTCAACGTTTGCTCGATTGTATCTTGGGACACATTAGTAATTGTATCCGAAGTCCACAAGACACAAACATTCGTACTATAATTTCTACATCAGGGAACTTTTCGGAATGTCAAGCGAAACGCAACAGTACCAAACACAATATTTGATGATCAGAGATTGTAACAGTCCAATCCATACATAACTGGGTTGAAGATATAGCATTAATACGATGTTACATTCAAACTCATATTATGCGTGGAACCGAGAGAAAGTTTGGACATAATCTAGATGAATGAAAAGCGAAATAAAATGTCAATAATAAAAACAGGAAGCATCTTCCAAAAAGAAGATAAGCGACGAAGAATAGTAGATAATGTTTTGCTGGAGGCTGATCATGTGGGAAGAAAATACTTGGATGACAAAGATGAGGTAACAGGAACTACCCAAATGCACACAAACAACCTACAAAACCACCGGCTTCATACCGAGTATGCACGTTAAACATAGATAAATGGCAGGAAGTTTACTTTGGTTTATCTCATTGAAACATCATTATATTCCACTGCATTATTAAATCAAGACAAAAGGATGGTTTTCTAAGCTTTTTTTTTTTTTTGAAAAAAAGCTAACCTTATTTTTTTTAAAAAGCCTAACCTTTCTGATCTTTTCCCACGAAAGTAGTATTTACGGAAGCACACTAGTACACTCGAAAATATGGGAATAAGTGAATTTTACCAAACAGTTAGTTCTTTCTTCTGTAGTTCTGTTTCATATTTTAATACCACTTACAGCGATAAGTTAAAACCTAGCCATCAAACATTCAAAAACACTGTGTTAAGCTCGAGAGCGGTCAGGACGGAACGAGGGTGACTTCCTATTGATTAAGCTCCAGGTTGGGTAACGCCTAACTGTACCATTGCACAGAGACTCTAACATCATTAGGCTTTTTTTTTATATTTTTTACACATAGATATTTACAAATATAATACACAAAACATATATCTGCTATTCTTTTCGTGTCGGCCTCGACAATGATCACAACACTATCAGAAACGTTACTACTTTATAATGTGATTAATCTGGCTTGACTAATCAAATTGTTGACAACCTGTACAATTCCCAACCTTGTGCGGTGTCGTGCCGATATAAAGAGAATGCCCCATTGAAACACGAATAGTGACTAACAGGACTTGCACTTTTTATCTACTATTTTACTGATATCAGTATATTTCTTTCGTTTGATCTAGTATATATTTTCAACTTTCGATCAAGTACGTTTCTTGATTTGGCATTTAATGCCCACTTCTATTATAAATATTCAAAAGAAAAATAGCATCACAAGGTATATCAAGTTATATTGCAAACCGGTTTCGTTTGTATCTCATCAGGGGAATAAACAATAGAAATATCTATGCATTTATTTACACGCGTTTTGGCACCCACTGCCCACTTGTTAAATATTTACGTGTCGCGATGACATCCTTATTTAGTCTAGACTGAATCTCTTGAAGGCTATACACCTGTACACCTGCATCAGACATCGGTCCCTTCCGTCAGTCTCGTCATTCAGCCCCGCTTACGGTACATTAAATTTGTCTTCCCGGCGGTCTTCACACCTTAACCCCTCCTGGGCAGGAGAGGGCCTGAAACTTTAACGAATGAACATACACACACTAACTATACATTTTACAATAACACAGGATGACTCCCTATGTGATTCTATACAGCAATTCTCCGTATGTCACAAAGTAGAGTGATCGACGTCATTGACGTCACGGCGGAATCAACGACGTCATGATTAATCTATCACTGATGTCGGATTGACTCCTCCTTGACCGACCTCTCGGTTGCCGACATCGGTGCTGCCGATGGTGAACAATCCACGAACTGTCGACATCGTCGCACGATCTCAAAATCACACGCAAACTTAAGTTTCCAATAAGACAATTACAATATCTTCCATAATACCTGAATAGCAATAGGGCTATGATGTTTCTAATGTCATGACCCTAATGCTACGAAGACACTACACATTGTTGCCTTTACCGGCAAACGAACATATGTAACCAACTGGAAATATTATACAATAATTTAATAGGATTTGCTTACAAGTCTATGGGAGAGAACTCTAGAGTCGACTTCCTCTTATAAAGTATTTCTTATATTTTATATAACAGATCTGGCAACTAATTGCTCAGATCGTCTGCTCGAGTTCAAATGTACATTGCTATGTAAACTCAAACTGCATGGGGACGTGTGTCTGAGATTGCATTTTCATTATTCATGTCCAGAAACTATCCTCCGTTACATATATGCACTTGTTTGTTGGTGTTTGCGTGCATGTATGTTTGTGCGTATGTGTGTCCGCGCTCCCTAATCCTATGCTTAGCTGACGAGATCCCTTATGGTACTGCCATTTCTACGTTAAACTCGGCAAGGTCTCTTCTGCATTGTTCTTATTTTCACCAAAAGCAGAACCTGCGCACACTGTGGGGAAACCCCGACCAGACTGCACACAACCGGCACACCCTGCTCGGTACTCCCGACAATATATTTGAGTAACGCATGCAGAATCGAGTCAAACTGCACACAACATTTATCATCTGCAAGTAATAATTTGAACGTTTTCATTTATCAGTCTCAATATGCAACCTGCCATTTCGGAATTAACACTGAAAACCAACAAATGAATTATTTTGATAAAATAAAATACTACTCACCGTAAAAATCACGACGTTTAGCATCATATATTGGTGTGCTCTCTGCCGTATTCTTTCACTGAAATTTATTTATAGTCAATTGTGAGTATCGATTTTTTCAAAAGCACGGATTAACGTGACAGATGTGATTCAAGTTTGATGTAAAAATAAAAGTCAAAAAGGATTGCCTTTGGAAACAAAGAACACACACAATCACGAAAATCGGAGACTCGGTTTGATTGAGTCTCTTCATATGCAATACTGTAGTTTGCGAGGCTGCATACGCCCCGTAGCGCGAAGCAGTATTCGATTTTGAAAAATAACCAGAATGGGCTCAATGATCTCATAGGAAATAAAATATAACCTGCACTATGATGATGTACGGGGAGATCTTTTACGGCCGGCACACGGCACAACACCAGCTACAGTAGAGTAAAATAAAAGTAAAAAAGGATTGCCTATTAAACAAAGAACACGCTTAATTACGAAAATGGGAGACTGGGTTTGACTTCGTCTCTTCATATGCAACACCGTAGTTTGCGAGGCTGCATACGCCCCCTAGCGCCAAGCGGTATTCGAGTTTCAAATAATAACCAGGATAGGCCCAATGATCCCAAAGGAAATGAAATATCACCTGCACTATGATGATGTACGGGGAGGCTTTTTACGGCCGCCACACAACACAACACCAGCTACAGTAGAGTAAAATAAAGGTGGAAACCAAGAACACACACTATCACGAAAATCGGAGACTCGGTTTGATATGTACTTTATACTTGCAGGTAGAAAATTTACTTAGGCAGTAGAAAAGGGACCTCGCGTCCTGAAAAGACTGTGCTATGACTCCTCTGTATCGTAACACACTGCACTTAGGTAGGAAGGTCGAATTTAATAATATGCAAAATAACGAAATATACAATTTCCATACACATATTTACATTCATGGGTCAACAAATGATTTTAACCAACTTCGTCTAACAACAACAACAACAACAACAAAAACAACAACAACAAATATAATAATAATAATAATAATAATATAACGTTTATAACGTAAATTTGAAGAAGAGTTCATTTATAATCTGAAGCAGCAGGAAATATGTTCATTAAAATGAAAACAGTATAAGCTACGTCTCCTAAAGCTTACTTAATGCCTAATGAAAAAAAAAAGTCATTCAAATCAATAGAATCTTGTCATTTAGCGTAGCTAGTTAAGCGATGGATATATCCCCAGCAGTTTTCTTCTAACTATTGCAAGCTAGGTCCTCTGTTACAGTTCTTCTTTGTTAGATCGTTGCTGATGGTAAGTGTGTCTTTTTGTGTTGTCCTTGATTGTTCTTCGTATCTTCTTCTTTCGCTGGCTCTGGCAGGATGTGTTTCGTGATTGCAACGTCCATTTATATTTTAGTAGTAGAGTTAAATAGTAAGATTTTCAACCTTGTAGTTCTCTTTATATAATCGAATATAACAAGTGTATATGGTTACATGGTTTCTGATATTATATAATTGCTAGTGTTATGCATTTTGCTCTACCTTTGCAAGGTCACATACTTCAACAGAGTCTCTGTTTCAAGTACAATAATTACCGAACGTTTGAACTGCATCCGTTCGCTGCATAACCGATTGAAGACTGGAGACTCCTAAACGGGTAACTGGCAACCAGTGCAGACCCAGATCAGACACCACAGAACGCATCGTCTGATCAGGGACTCCACTGTTTGCAAATAGTTAAACAATTTTACTTTAGGAATATCTACATCATGTAGCCTACATACCTAAAATCGAAAATGGACTCTTCTAAGTTATAATGTGGGAAAGTTTATTCAGTCTTTAATGGGTTAACGACACTTGAGTTGGGATTCGGATACTGGTACTTGTGCTTGTATTCACTGCACTGTAGCAACATTTACGTGTCTAGATTATATTTGCAGTTCAACATGTTACAGTAGAAGCGTAACATAGGAGTGATAAAATAGTAATTAACGTGAGGATAGAAATAACAAAAGGCAATAACGTAGGTTAATGCAACATGGACACACAGATGAGAGTAAACCAGCTGTACACAGATTATGCCCTTCCGCACCAGTCGAACACAGGGAACTTAGACACTTCAGCTATTTTCATTTTTGTGCGTGTTCAGTGTTTTCAATTATCATCTTTTAAGAATCTGTTTGTCCTCAGTTCAGCTGGTGATAATGCCGTGTGGTGGCCGTAAAATGTCTTCTCGTACTTCACGTTTGCGGATATTTTGGTTCTTTGTAATTAATGAGTTAGATTTTTGAAAAACAAAATAAACGAGATCACTGATGATGCCTAATTGGCCGAAGCTACATAGTCTCGCCTAGAATCTTTGACACTTCAGATATTGTGTGTATGTTATAGCTCAAAAAGGTTAGAATCTTCTGATGTTTGCTGCTTAGTTTCAATTTTTGATCTTAACTTAATATATTTGTAAATTTTAAAGTGGTGAACAAGTTAAACTTATTGCGATCTTGGCTCAAAACTACTCTCCCTACCGATGTTGCACAATTTACAGCCTTTTTTCCCTTTTCAGTAAAGGCAAAATCGCGGCTTAAGTGTTTTTGTCAAATAAATGAACTTTTCTAACATGTGCGACCAACGAACACCCAAATCAGACTACTCGCATCAGCATAGTCTGATCAGAGTCTTCGCTGTCCATATGAAGAAACCTTGCATCCTTGTCTACCCAAAATGCTCAAAGTGAAGATTGTATCAGCGCGAATGGGAATGCTGGTCTTCGCAGGGCACACATATTTGAAGATACCTTTTTTGACGTTGCGCCTGAAGTCCTATTTATTTATTTATTTATTTATTTATTTTATTTATTTATTTATTTATTTTTTTTTTTTTTTTTGTTTTGCTTTTTCACTGATGAAACGTCTCCTTGTCTGTAACATACTCGTACATGTCCAGGGCCCAGTTGTTCAAAGCGTCGTTAGCTTAACGAGCTCGTTAAGGGTCATTTCGTTAACTGTTTTAGCGGATTCAATATACAATATTCTGATATTTATTGCTGAAAAAATGTCACTAGCAGTCACATTTGTTTCAGCAAAAAATTTCAGCATATTTGCGTATCACTCGATGTAAATTTTAACGAATCGTTAACTAATGATGTCGTTAGCTTTGAACAACTGGGCCCAGGTATTTTAGTGTCAGGTAATTTAATTAACACGTCAGAAAATTAAGCTTTAGAATTTATTTTCAATAAAGAGACAGGCAAAAATACTTTCTAAGAAATATTCTAAAAACAATAATACACCATCCTTTCAGATTTTACTTATTTTACTAATTTTATATAGGATCGTGGCAAAAGTCGACTGTCAGTATTCATATTCTAGAAAAGAGCGATCGAAATGTCAAATGCAATGGACTGTATTTTTGGTCTGTTGTTGACGAATCCTTAATCATGTTTTGTCGAAACGTTAAGCTCACAGGAGAAAACTTCTATCACCTTCCCACACACAGTCAATTATGTTTAGTTTATGATTTCCGCTGTCGCTAATGAGCTATGAAATATTCATGAGTCGTTAACGCCTTTTATTTGCGTCCAGAGAATTTATGGACCAAGCGCAGTTCTCTTATATTCCCTGTTGTCTTATATATTTCTTCATGTTCTGACAAATGTCGGAATTGTTTCTTAAATGTGCAAATGTGTCGTTTAATGATGCTTCTGTACACTCGAGACAATTTCCTAGTAAACTTTATTGCCACAGATCAATGGAGAACGATTTGAGCCAGCGCACGACAAAACCGACAATAAGACCCGCGTGACTAGCAAAGACTCAGCCTGTGCATGCACTCAGTATGGCAAGGGTTATCTTTTATCCCTCTTTGGAAAGCCTGGAGGCTGTAGAAGGAACATGCCACCAGCGAAGACTCTGATTAGACTGTTCACGTCTTATTGTAGGTTTTGACGTGCGCTGACTCAAAATTTTGTCAATTTCTCCATTGTTCGTTTTCTACAATATGCGCAACATTACAGTACTTACCCGAAATATTCGGACACCTCAGATCCTTACCATGTGTGATCTAAACTTGAACATCGGTTTTAAATTGATATATGTGTAGGGGAGGCAACATAGTCTAATTTCTGACAAGGGTTCTACTTTAAAAGGAAAGAATTGGCTCTTCGTTTCGGAAATCCAAGATGGTCGTCATGGTGGCCATCTTTACAAACTATTTTGCGCATCTTCTCCTGAACAGAAGGGCCAAATGACTCGAAACTTGGTAGAAAGCATCGTGGTGACTTGTATATTTTAACCATGAACTTAACTTAAATGGATTAAACGTTTACAAACCCCTTTTCCACTTGGATTTAATGATAATATTTACCATGAAGGAAATATTTCTAAAATGCCGGATTTCGATGCTTTTTCCCTTTTAGATATTAAAAAACGTAATAAACGATCCCATGGTAAGCGCAAAAATGACAATTTTAAACGAAAACATAAAACTGTCTTATCTCTTTTTGATTTAAAGATTCTCTTAAATTCTTGACCTCACCAAATGCTTTCTAAACTAGCTTCACTGTCTGTTTCTTCATTACGTAAGTTAGATGATGAGGCGAATAAATTTTATGATAGAAAACATGATTTGTATGAAGCAGCTCCTCTTACTAGATGTTATACTCAACATGCTCTTCGTCCTTACATTGATTTTGAAATTAACCACATTAGACACTTCATCAAAATACCATTCATTAATAAAGGTTTTGAATTCATAGATTTACCTAGCATATTTCGAGATAATAATTTTATATCAGCTATACCTTCATATTTCGAAAACACGGAATCTCCTATTATTTGTTATAAATATAACAAACCTATCCGTAATACTATACTTAATTTCAATAAATTAGTTTCTGATCTTGATATTGAAACTAGTTCCCCTGATTCTTGAGATTTGAAAGATTCTAAATTTTGTTATCAACCAGCGGGTCATATTGTAACTGGTAACTTGAAGATTATAACTGATGCACGAATCCGTTCAATTATTTCAAAAGGACCTAAATATAGGTTCCCAGCCCACATTGATTTCAATAAATGTCGGGAAACAATTGCCAGTGCTTTAAATGATTATTGTACGCGTTGGTGTAAGCGAGAGCATGTTGAGTCTAATGCCTTAAATAATTGGAAATTAAAGATTTTTAAGATCATTGATGAACGTGTGTTATTTTACTCTAATAACCTTGATTTTCTCCCTCCTAAGCCTAAATTATCTTTTCGATATTTGAAACAAGGTATCCAAGAATTTCATAGGAAGTATGTTTTGGCTCCAGCTGATAAAGCTGCTAATAATGTTGTTGTTGTTTGACGACTTTATTATATCAATACTCTAATACAAGAACTTGGTAGTACTGAAACATATGAACGGATTTCTACTGACGAGAGATCTATTGTTAATACCCATTCTATCGAATATTACTGCTAAGTTTGCAGTAAGTATTAAAGAAAAGCAAGACAGACTTCCTACGACATATTGGTTACCGAAACTTCATAAACGACCTTATAAAGCACGTTTCATTGCTAATTCTAGTTCATGTACGACTACTAATTTGTCCAAACTGCTAACTTCATGCCTTACTGCTGTTAAAAAACATTGGATTAGATACTATGATACTGTTTACGAAAGGGACGGAATTAACTATTTTGGTCAATTAAAAATTCTAATGATGTTCTCAATAAATTTAAATCTAAAAACTTTCAGGCTTCTAAATTTTCTACATATGATTTTTCTACACTGTATACTACGTTACCTCATCATCTTATAAAAAATAAACTTATTGATTTAATTAACCGAACGTTTATTCGGGATACCTAATATTTGGCCTGCAACGAAGAATGTGCTTTTTTCACTTCTGATGTATATAATAATCACAATTTATGATCGTGCCAAAAAGTCTGTGATGCCCTTGTTTATCTTCTGGATAATATTTTTATTAGATTTGGAACTTGGAACTAAACTTTATAGGCAAACTATTGGTATTCCGATGGGAACTAATTGTGCTCCTCTAGTTGCAGATTTGTTTCGTTTTTGCTATGAGAGAGATTTCATGAAGTCTCTCTCACGTGAAAATCAGGCTGACATTATTGAGGCTTTCAATTCAACTTCAAGATACCTTGATGATTTATTAAATATTGACAATATTTACTTTGACCAAATGGTGGACCGGATATACCCTACGGAACTCCAATTAAATAGAGCAAATTCTTCTGATACCGAGGCATCTTTTTTTGGATTTGAATCTATGTATTTCTAATGGTACGGTTTCCACCAAAATTTATGATAAACGAGACGATTTTGATTTTGATATAGTCAATTTCCCTTTTCTGGATGGCGATGTCCCCCGGCGTACCTCATATTGGGTATACATATCTCAACTTATTAGATTCGCCAGAGCTTCTTCAAATCTTAATGACTTTATCTACCGTAATAAAGCCCTTACTGCCAAACTTCTTAGGCAGGGCTATCGTTATTTTAAACTTCGTAAGGCGTTTTCGAAATTTTATCGCAGACACAGTGCCTTGTTAGAAAAATATAGCGTCAGTCTGAAAACACTTCTGCAACAAGGTATATCGGAACCAGAATTTTACGGTGACAGTGTATAGAAAAATTGTAGGTAAATCTAACTTTTCGGAGCAATTCAGAAAACTTATTAACCGTTATAAAAGAATTGGCTATAGCTTGGATATTATGCGGCAGACTGCATGCCTAGTTGTCAACCCAATCATTTTTGATGGCTATGCTTCACTCTTTAATTGCACGACGGCGGTTCGGGCCTCAGACCCAATGACGGCCTCTTCGTAAAACTTAAACCAGTGGGTTGGGGCTTGACGATATGTCTTTGGCTTGGCCCGCCGTGGTTCAACTATTGGTTTTCATTTACTCTGGCATACAATAGAATTAGCCATGAGTAGTCGTCTTTGTTTATTATAGTGATTAATTTGATTTTTGTGTTTTCGCTTTCATGCATTGACTGAGTTGGGAGCCTTTATGCGAACCGAATTTTTATGTGTTTCTGTATTAAGAGTAGCATCAGGACCCAGGGTGAAGTTAGCTAGCTGTAAAAGTGCTTTAAACCCCCCGGTGGTTTACTCTACTGACCGTTCTAAGGCGGTGGTCCCGGTGTTAGTCTTACTCTTTGTTGCTTTGTGGTTTATTCTTCGAGGCGATTTGTTGTATGTCTTTCCATGTGTCATTTTGTTCTTGTGTTTTTAGTCCTTTTAGTATTGCGATTACCTCGCTTGGGGAAGAGAGAGCTAATCTTAGTGCTTTTCGTACGTTTGTTCGATTTGTGCTTGTTTGGATTTGTCGGTTTCCTCTTCCTCTTGGGGTCTGGGAAGGGCTGCGGTTTGTGATTGTGGCACTTCCTGGACTTTTCTCTTACCATTTTTTGTAGATCAACAATAGCTAAAATCGTTCCGATCGGAAATCCAAGACGGCCGTAATGGCCACCATCTTGAAACTCTATTTTGCGCTTCTTCTCCTGAACCGAATGACCAGCTGACTCGAAACTTGGTAGGAAGTATCGGAGCAACGTGCAGATAAAAAAAAAGCTAAAATTCGTTCCGATCAGAAATCCAAGCTGGCCTGCATGGTCACCATCTTGAAAATCTATTTAGCGCTATTTCTCTTGAGCCGAAGGGCCAATTGACGCGAAACTTGGTAGGAGGTATTAGGGTGACTGGTAGATCCAAATTAGCTAAAATCTCCTGATTAGAAATCCAAGATGGCCGCCCTGACCGCCTTCTTGAAAATCTATTTTGCGCTTCTTCTCCTGAACCGAAAGGCCAATTGACTCGAACTTTGGTAGGAAGCATCGGGATGACTTGTAAATGAAAAACAGCTAAATCTTTCCGGTCGGAAATCCAAGACGGCTACCATGGCCATCATATTGAAAATCTGTTTGGCGCTTCTTCTCTTGAACAGAAAGCCATTGACTCGAAACTAAATAGGAATCATCGGGGCAACTTGTAGATCAAAAAGGGCTAAAATCGCTTCGACTGGAAACCTAAGCTGGCCGCCATGGCCGCCATCATGAAAACCTATTTTGCGTATCTTCTCCTGAACTGAAGGGCCAAATGACTCGAAACTTCACAGGAAGTATGGGGCAACTTGTAGATCAAAAACGGCTAAAATCGTTTCGATTGGAATTCCAAAATGGCCGCCATGGCTACCATATTGAAAATCTCTTTCGCGCTTCTTCTCTTGAACCGAATTGCTAACTGACTCGAAACTTGGGTAGGAAATATCAAGGTGACTTATAGAGCAAAAGTAGCTAAAATTATTTTGATCATAAATTCAAGATGGTCGCCATGTCCGCCATCATGAAAATATATTTTGCTCTTCTTCTCCTGAACCAAAAGGCCAACTGACTCGAAACGTGGTAGGAAGTATCAGGGCAACTTGCAGATCGACAGTAGCTAAAAACGTTTCGACTGGAACCAAGATAGCTGCCATGGCTTCCATCTTGAAAATTTGTTTGCTCTTCTTCTCCTAAATCGAAAGGCTAATTGACTCGAAACTCGGTAGGAAATATCAGGGCGACCATTCGATCGAAAAATTGTTTCGATCATAATGCCAAGATGGCTTCCATGGCCGACATCTTAAAAATCTCTTTTGCGGTTCTTCTCCTGAACTGAAATGCCAATTGACTGGAAACTTGGTAGGAAGTATAGGGCTGACTTGTAGAACAAAAAAATATATATCAGATGCTTATAATTCTAATATATCTGTCGAAGTATAGCGGAAAGGCTATCATTTTATGCTGTTTATACCAGAAAGGTTACATTTCTAACAGTGGTAACTCGGACGTAGCTTATCCGGCCTTTATTGTCCTCACGTGTTGTATGGGATATTTTCCCATGATATGCAGTCTCAGGAACAAGTGTCATAAGGTGAGAAATGAAATACATAATAATAAATTATTTCTGTTCTATTTCTGACGTCTCTTGAGTTTTGTAATATAAATAAATATATAAATAATTGTTTGGCTTTACTTTTGAGATACCAGAACATGTTTATAACGAATTTTATCTTTGGAAAAGAAACTCAAATTGTGAAATATCTTGATTATGTGGGATATATCTCAACAGGCTTAGATATGTTAACGTCTTGCTGTTTCACTTTGAGATGTTATTCTACTGTAGCAACATCTACGCACTTCTACCTAAAGTTTTCACATACACTTATGTAACCGCTGACATTTACGAAGCGCATCACGAAAACATGCCTATATAATTTTGACCTCAGTTCGATATAGTACAACTCAGATTTTACAGGGGTATACATTAGTGTCCTTACTTTTGCTCAAAAACATAGATTGTGGGTACTCGTTAGAACCGCTTGTAAAAACATAGATTGGGGTACTCGTTAGAACCGCCTCGTCGAAGCGGTTCTAACGAGTACCCACAATCTATGTTTTTAGCAGAAATATGAAAAATATCAGAATTTTTTATCTGAACCTTTTCAGTTTTTGGAGGTGAAATTTTCAATATATTTGAATAGGCGTGTTTCCGTAATAGAAAGCGTGCCTTCGGGACATGTGCGGATAGCGAAAGCCCAGATCAGACTGCGCGAATACCCTTTACAGAATCATTTTTATACTATAGACTGTATTAATGGAGAACAAAGGCCCGGATGACATTTCGTGCATGCGCAAGATGATCTCATTACGTAAACACGCCTATTCAAATATATTGAAAATTTCTCATGAGTACCCACAATCTATGTTTTTTAGCAAAATAAGAAAAACTAATAAACCCTGTAAACCCCAGTTATACTATATACTTTTCGTGATGTGAGTCTGTGCAGTTTCAGACATTTTTTCGCTGAACGTGACGAAATTACAATGTCTCCTCACACAATGTGCAGTTTTGTACAGTGGAACAAGAATAGAGAATGACTCCGTCATGGGGCCTTTGTGTTTTGACGCAACATCAGATCAAGTGGTTTGTGTTTTGTTTTCTCAAGCAGTGGTTTGATGTAACTCGAATGCACAGGTTGGTCTGAGTATATAAACTAATAATTTTATGTTAGCTTTTCTCCGATACAAATTTATAACGAGCATTCTGTCAGGGTCTGTTTCGAGACAGCAGTCCATATAGGTTATATAGGGTATAAACTAGTTCACTTATGTTTAGTTTTTTGTTTCAATGCATGTATACTTGACTATTTAATGTCCACTGACAGTTTCTTGGGATTCCATGCAACAAAAATGGTAAAGGTAGCCAGACCTAGAAGCCCACTGATACCTTACACCTCATCCCAGACCTAACATCCAACCCAAACTACACAGCGTATCCATACCGGACACCCTCCTATACCCCACTCCACATCCTACCAAGTCTCAACGCCTCACCCAGACCTTGCACCCCATCCAGATAAAGCACTCCACATGAACTGTAAACCCCAACCCAAACCTAACATCTCGCGCTAGACCTAACACCCCATTCCTAACCTAACACCGTTACCCGAAACGGAACACACATACCCCTGGCTAGACCTAATACCCCATTCCCAACCTAACACCGTTACCCCGGGACGGAACATCCATACTACAGAGTAGATAACTGAAAACGTCGTACTGGAGTTTTCAAATAATCTTTTTATTTTCTTTTCTTTGTATTTTAACAAATGGGCTAAGTTCATTTACGCTCGTATTTCCATTTTATTTACAAACCAAATATATATACCGACCGATTTTTGAACGCTAATTTCTGTTTCTTTATATTATTTCCTGCATTGTATATATATATATATATATATATATATATATATATATATATATATATATATATATATATATATATATATATATATATATATATATATATACAGTGAACAAATTTAATGGAATTTAATGTGAATGGAAACAAATGGAACAAATTTAATAAAATTTAATGTGAATGGAATCACTTTCTGGACAGCGACTTAGTCGAAATACTTTCCTATAAACGTAGACCCCTTTACAGAAAGGATTCTGTGTGTAGAAAAGCGAACAGGAAGTAAAAAATATTGCCTCCCTCATAAACAAATGGCGTAAAATCTACCAAGTGTATCAAATCCCCTTAAACTTTATCACCAGTGTAAATATACGAGCACATCTTAATCAAATGTAGCTCAAAACATTGGTCCCAGCAAAGATACCTTGCGCATCCGTTTGTCTCTCTGTGGATACTAAGACTCCGAGGTTCTTTCAGACAGGCAAAGAAGACTAGGAACTAACGTTGTGGATGCTCCACAACGTTAGATCCAAGTCTTCGTTGTCTGGAAAGTATTTTGACAGAGTCGGTCCCTGGAAAGAGTTTCCATTCACATTAAATTTGTTCAATGTTTAGTGCATGTATTTCCCGAAAGTCTTGTATGGTTAATCTGAGTCTCTGATAGGCGCACATATCATAAGGTACAAGTTCAAGCGTTGCAGCTAATACAGTCGAACCTCGTTATCTCGAACTCGCTTGTTTCGAATTACCGCTTATCTCGAAGTGAAAATCTGGTCCCTGTTTTAACATGAAACTATGACAACAGGTAACAAAATAATGTGGAAAAGATGAGAAATTGCTCCTAAGGAGCAATTTCTCCTCTTTTCCACATTATTTTATATATATATTTCTAACTTCAGGAGTCAAATTACATATTCATTTGTTAAATGTGGTTGTTCAATTTATTGTTTTACTCACTCACAACTCTGATATGTCGAGGTACGGATATCTCGAAGTGTTTCAGTGAGTCCTTTGGAATTCGAGATAACGAGAGTCGACATTATAATACCGTTTTACCCCGTCAGTATTCGGAACCTCAAGTCCTTTACAAACCTGTATTAACTTTTGAACTAATCTAGTTCACTAACTTATATGTCTAAAACTGCTGGGTGACTGGCAAACAATGTATACCATGATCTGACGACGCATTCTGCGGCATCTGATCTGGTTCTACCCTTTTCATTCCGGTCTGGCCTTCCAAATACATAGAGCAAATACGGTACAAGCAATATATTTTAAAGTCACAGGTGTTCAAGTGTTGAGGTCTCATTTTGTTCATTACAAATCTAAAATATCCTCACACATTTAATAATTACATTAGAGAGCACCTTCATCGATTGGTAAAGGCATTCTTATAAAGTTAATCCTAAATTAATGCAGTTTGCATGGCAACCAGAAAATCCCCACTCTAGATTCAGCGATCCAAACTACATAAATGCATTTAAGGTAACCAATGCACATTGTAATGGTGACATCATATAATACTACAACCTACCACATGCTTGCTAACATGCTAATTTTAGTTCAACAGTTGAAAAAGTTAAGGGTGTCTTATTGAAGCCGACAAAGCATTCTTGTGTGAGATTTCTTTTCAGCAATGACCCAGGAATGAACACCACCACATAAATTGGAGAGAATGTGGAAACCAGATTAAAAAGTGAAATCACACGTACCGAAAGCAGTTTGCCAATACCACGTATTAGCCTTAAAACTGTTGGCAACCCATTGCACTCCAATCCGAGCAGACATACAACGTCGAAACAACATCGTTTCAACGTTACAACGTTGATTCAACGTCTATGTTGAATCAACGTTGTGTGCCCGCTTGGTAATAAAGCTGAAACTAGTCTAAGAGCCTTCGAAACCCAGGTCTTCTGCTTAATGATCACTGACATTTTGACGCTGAATAACCATCAGAAGAAATACTCCACAATGCACAAAACAATACAAGAATCAACATTGAACTTTTCAAAACCTGTATTTCAAAAGCTAGCATACACTAGAAAACTGCGTCATTTATTTTTTATCCAAGCTTTACCAGAACATGGCAGAAAGAAATATGATGTGAATGACAAGAAAAGGGCTTTATGCCGTTGGCAGGTAAGAAACTCAACTTCAGCCTGCACTTCCGGGAGCATTCTAATACATTACGAAAACACGCCTATTCAAATATATAGAAAATTTCACCTCCTAAAAACTGAAAATTTTCAGACAAAAAACTTTGATATTTTTCATATTTCAGCTCAAAACATAGATTGTGGGTACTCGTTAGAACCGCCTCGGCGAGGCGGTTCTAACGAGTACCAACAATCTATGTTTTTGAGCAGAAATTAGAAAAATAATGTATACCCCTATAAACCCCAGTTTTACTATATAAAAGTGGGGTTTAAGGGGGTCAAAAATATATAGGCATGTTTTCGTGATGACTTGCCTTCTTTTCTGTCCGTTGTAACTTCTCTACAATAATTAAGTCACAAATCGGTTGTTGTATGGAGGTGGTTACTGCTGAGAGATTAACTATATACGTGGTAAACAAAATTATAGGGGAATTAGATAGACGCTGTTGTAGGGAGGTGGCTGTTGTTGATCGGTGACCGTTCGTAATGGTTTCACTTATTCTATAGTGTTCATTGTTATCAGAAAAAGAATGCTACATGGTTGTATTTAGGCAAAACTAGAAACAATATACCCCATGAAATCTTAATACTCTGTTTACCGTACTACTATCAACCCAGACAATGATTTTCTACCAAGAAAGCATAAAGGTGTGGAATCGCATGGCCATGTTTTGCAAGTTGCATCGTCATCATCGTCCAGAGATGTATGCACATTCAGCTCTGTGCCTTCCTCCTTGCCGACAACTTTTTTTTTTGTTTGTTTTTCTTTTGCTTTTTACACCCCATGTTTGTCCCTTTCTTGGGAGTCTGCTTTTATTTGGCGTATTGCTGTTACAATAAACAAATCAACGCAGGCATTCTGCTTGCCATAGTCCCAGATTTACAAACATGCTATGTTTTTTACTTTATGCCTTGTAATCAACCCACTGATGTAAAGGATATGGCGTGTATACGGGGTATGTACAAACACTCCGATTTGATATCTTGTTCTTATAATGCTCAAATATAAATATGGTGGGGTTATATATTATTATGGTGGGGTTATAAAGATCCCATGATGATTGATGCGTAGCCTACAAAAGATGTAATGCGATGCAATATTTTAGTGTTACAGACTCCTTGTCATGGGCTTATCTTCTAATCCATTGCGAAGGAGGATTGTCAAAGCTACACACCATGGTAGGATCTTTATGACCCCATATCACCATATTAAAACATATCAAACGGCGTCGAGTTTGAAAGTGTTATAACGATTTTTAATTAAAACAAAATTTATTCTAGTAGTATAATAACCCTTGGCACCTAGGGTCAGTAGAGCGTATATGGTCCGAATTATGTCTCTTAATTTTTTGTCCTCTTAGTTTTTGCATGTTTATATTATTAAACAAAAAACAATGTAAGACTATAAAATTTATGACAAATGATAATTTTGATTTTGATATTGTTAATTTTCCGTTTTTGGATGGCGACGTTCCTCGTGCCCCCTCTTATGGTGTTTACATTTGATATGCTGAGTAAATATCATATGAATGCCATGTAACGGTTTTGTTTCATCTAAAATTTATGACAAATGATAATTTTGATTTTGATATTGTTAATTTTCCGTTCTTGGATGGCGACGTTCCTCATGCCCCCTGTTATGGTGTTTACATTTCATATTCAGGGTGCAAGGGTGTCTAGGCATTTGATGGGCTTCAATGCCCGTAACAAAACTTTGACTGCCAAACTTCTCCAAAAGGTATCGGTATCATAATCGCACAGTCTGATCAGAGTCTTCGCAGGGTACTTTATGGGTAGCAAAGGATCCAGTGTTTTAGGCAGACATTGAAGACTGATCAGCCTGATCTGGGTCTTTGCTGGGAACATATTTGCAATCATGTAGGAAATGACGTGCCCCAGCTCATATGTAAATGAAGTTACATAGGAAAGGCCACATTGGGAAGAAGAAGATATGAAGAACGAAATCAATGACAAAAACAAAATTGGCGAGTTACAAGAACCAGCGTACGGACAAAGAAGAGTTGCGACGGAGCAACCTCCTTAGAACGGCTACCGGAATAAATGCTGCCAATGTTAGGCCAGGCATAAAAAATACTTTGTTTGCAGTTGCCGACCCATGAATTTTACTTAGGGTAGGTAGGCCGGCCTATTTATTTATTTTTTTTTCTTCTGAAAATTGTACCAACAGCACAAATACTACAATATCTACATAAATTTTATACACTGTTACAGTAAATACGCATACTACTGAGATAACAACATCGTACAATTTGTACAAATCTGTTGGTGTACAGGTGGAAAGGCAAATAGTGTAGTCTGCACTTTTTGCTCAGTCCCAAGTGGTCAAAAGTATTCTGGGTAGGGAGGATTTTAGTGGGTAGATAGGCAAATGCAAAGAAACAAAATTTTAGTTGTTTTTTTTTTTTTCTCGCGTGAAATCACGTCCTTAGTTTAAGAGCAGCTCCAAAATACAAATATGTGTCCAGTCAATTCTAGAATAAAATAGACAAGTAGATGTGAGAATAAAACTGGAAAATGTAATGGCCAAGTTGGACATAATGTATTTATGCTGTTACGAAGCAAAGATAATCATTATAACAAATCCTAAAACTGATAAATTTAAGCTAAAACATTAATATGGCATGTATCATATTGCACTGTTTCCTAAATTCATTAAATGATCATGAGGTTAATGCGTGCCATCATCTTAATAACACGTCTAACCGTTTTGATTAAATGATAGTAATTTATACAATCCAATAATCAGGCAAACAAAAGGTCAATTCAACCGTATAATCAGGTTCACATTTGTTTTGATATTTCAAGCGGTTGGTAGTCCGTTGAGACTCACTATAATCAAAGGCCAATGAAATGATCGTTAGTCTGTTCGGATAGTTGTCCACTGAGGAGACCCAATAAACTTCGCTGCTAAAAGAACAATTGGCATTTTAACGAATATGAAAAACCTGACCAAGAGTGAACTTGGAAAATTCATCAAAGGAATAAAATGTCGCTAGCGACGCTATTGAAACACTCAAGAGTTTATTACTATTTGTGAAGAAAACTTTGCTAGATTAAACAAATTGTTTTTGACTACACCAATAACAAATGTTATAAAGTGAAACCCATTCCAAGAACATTGGAGACACTTTGATAGATTAGGAGAAGTCACCTCCTCTCAGAGTCACCAATAATCATTTGCAGTAGTTTTACGAGGGTCGTCGATTGATTCAATTAAGTAATACATTTTAATACATTTGGGAACGGCTGTTCTGCTAATGCTAGATTAGTGATTCGACAATAAAAGAATAGCGATTGGACCGTCTTTAGGCATTTGTTTGTCAATATATCCAACACTAATTTTCCATGGCTAACATCAAAATGCGTCTATTTTATTATTATTTTATTTGCAAATTTTCGTAAGTATACACACAAGACACAACAAATGGAATGTTAGTCTCCAGTCGTTTAATCTTCAAATGCGATGTGAGTTTCTTTATTGTATTTTTTTTTTTTTTTTTTTTTTTTTTGTATGTCGGTTATAGCATTTGTTCCGTTGTGTCTTGCCTTTGTACCTCATATATTTTCTTACGGCGTCCCGGGAAGGATGTGCTTTGCGACTGTGGCCTTTTCTAGGCACTTCGATCATAACGCCATTTTCAAATGAAGTAGAATGAGTTAGACTGGCTCCAGTCTCCAGTGACTAAATATCTTTTTCTTATAATCCTGTTTGATAATCCACTAAAATATCATGACTATAAAGGCTGATCAATAATCGTGTTTGATACGCCAATAAAAGAAAACAAAAAACAAAAAAAACAAAAAAAAAAAAAAAAAAATATCACGACTATCAAGTCTGGTCACTAGTGATCAGCCTTTATAGTCATGATATTATTTTGTCTTTAATTTAGTGGATTATCAAACAGGATTATAACGAAATATTTTAGTCACTGCAGACCGAAGACAGTCTAAGTATGAGTGAACGACTGATTCTATCTGATTTCAAAAGCGCTGTATATCAGATAGGGAATCTGAAAGTAAATACATAAATAATACGAGCAGGGTTAATTACAACGTGAAATATTTTTCACTAAGCTATGCATGGTTTGATGATGCGACATTTGAACCGCCATCAACATTAGCACATGCATTGCTACAGATTAAACCAACAGAACGTTACGTTAACAAGTCGATGCCATGTGTATCTTAAGTTCCCCCTTAACATATTTCTGCCTAGCATCAATAAAAGGGACATTGGCAAACAGTGTAGATCCAGATCAGACACTGCAGAACGCGGCGTTTGATCAGGATCTACACTGTTTGCATTAAATACAAATATTTGTATAACATTTTTGGCAATAATAAAAACTAAGCAGACACCCTTTTTATGGGAAATATACATGTCCAAAGAATTGATGTAGAAAGCCCACCAGGCATAAATGGGTTTACTTAACATGAAACACCCTAAGAATCATTAAACATACATGAATCTCAGAATCATGAAGACCTAAGAAAGCATCAGGAGTAAACCTCCCTTTTAGAGTTGATCCCTTTTAGGAAGGGATTTTGTGTCTAGGAAAGCAAACAGGAAGTTGTCTTCCTTGCAAAAAATGGCGGAAAAAATAAAGGTATATCAAGTCCCGTTAAATTATATCTCAGTAAACTAGAAACATAATTCCTCCAAACCGAAAGGAAACCGACCTTATGGTATATGCGGCAGGTATCGACCCAGATCAACCTGTGCATCCGCGCAATCTCATTTTCATGTATGGTGTTAATGGCTCTAACATCTTTAGGACCATGGAAATTAACTCGAGACTTGGGTAGTTCGAGCCACTGAGGGTTATTCATGGCGCCAGGTCAGGAAGCAAATGATGATTTTTTTTATCTTCTATACAATAATGATGTGTTGAGTGTAGTCATTTGAATCGCCTCGATGATGCGAATCTAATGAGTACACACAAGATACAATTTCATGATAAAATAGGAAACTTGCCTAAATGTTTTCTTGGGCTATCGGAAGAATTTCGTAGGGACTCAAAAACGAGTTCGAATTAGCCATGGTAAACGAACCATCGGTGTTCGAGTCATCTAGGTTTTTCTGTACCCTGCAAAAACTGACAACGCTTGTCTTGACTGGTTGCCTGGTTGGTACGACTGAATTCAGATAAGGCTTGATATTTCATTTAAATTGGATACTCTCTACCTTTCCTCTCATCAAGCAGTCTTTGGACATATCCACATGTAACTTAAGCTGTGCTGGTGTGTACTTTCAGGGAGGCAACACCATGTTAAAATCCTTTTACCTTACTACTTTAAAAATAAATAGATAGATAAATAGATAGTTTCTTTCCTTTAAGAGTGGACATTTTCAGAACTGGCTTGGTGTGCAGGAAAACAATCAGGAATTCACAAAAGTTCACAAAAGGTAAAATGTAGGGCATATACCATGTATATCTAGCCCCTTCCGCCACCCCCATTATTTTAACACACCTTAGCGAAATGTAGTCACCGCTCTAAAAAAGACATTTTCAACCATAATTTACTGGGCCCAGTTGTTCATAGCTAACGACGTCTTTAGTAAACGATTCGTTAAAATTTACATTGAGTGATACGCAAATATGCTGAAATTTTTTGCTGAAAAAATGTGAGTAGCTTTTGCAGTGCAAAAGCTACTCACATTTTTTCAGCAAAACATATCAGAATATTGTATATTGAATCTGCTAAAACAGTTAACGAAATGACCCTTAACGAGCTCGTTAAGCTAACGACGCTTTGAACAACTGGGCCCTGGTATTTTCTTATTCTTCGGAGGCTCTTTATACCCATAATGTGTTTTCGTGGATAAATAAGAGAAAAACTATATCTGTGGGTCCCTCTTATCTAGAGCCATGTATGCTGTGACATTTCCATTACATAATATGGAGGAAAAGGATGCAAATTTTGTTATTAAGACATATTCACTTTAAAATGATCCCGTAGATTTTACGGTAAATACTGGACACTGGCTGCCAGTACAGGTACCGTAAATTTTACGGGCGCCTATAGATATAATTCCAGTAAAAATTACTCATGGTAGGGCAGTGTAGGGGAAGGAAGGTAACGTATAGGACATAGTAGGGATGTGAGCTAACGCACCGTGTCTTAAGCTTACACAACCCAATCCTACGAGGTAATTTCTGCAAAATTACCTTTGGGCCCCGGTAAAAATTTACGGTAAAGGTGCTGGCAGCTAGTTGGCAGAATTTACCGTAAAACATACGGGAGTTTTTACAATGTTAATGCATTATAAAACATTCTAACGCAGCGTGCCTATACAGACAATGGAGAAAACCCGTGATTTATTCTGCAACAAATCACTGGGCGGAAGCGCGCGACGCTACCTGGCTTCTTTCTGACGTCATTTTGACACTTTGCTGACGTCAATCTTCGTTTCCATGACGTTAGACTGTGTAACGTCATTTTTCTCGCATCAACACTGTAAGAAATACATGTAAACATCAGCGTTACAGTCAAAACCGTTGGCAGAATTTCTTTGAACGATGGCGGAAAGTTGGAAGAATCTGAATACAATTACTGTTTTGTCGTTTTCTATGTGTTAGAATCGAAATAGATTAGCTCCTGTGCGTGATTTGTTGAATAACGAATCACTGTTTGTCTGTCAGTTGTAAGAAGATAAATCACTCGCGTTCCGCGCTCGTGATTTGATCTACTTTACCTCAAAGCATAGAGGATCTAACATGAGTGGTCATTTAATATGAAATTTATGAAGCGAGTTTGAGTAATTTCGGTATTTTGCGAGCCTTTAGATTCTGTTTATCACATGACCCTTCCGATGACAAAAAATAAAACATGCATAAAATATATTAAGATAACGGATTTCCATAGCTAACACGGAACAACTTACTACCAAGGATTCAATAGTACTACGCAACAAAAATTAATTCGCATGTTATTTGATAAGTACCGAAAATAACTGGAAACAAGATAAATATGCCATCTATTACTTCATTAATCTGTAGGAAATAATGATGATTTTTATTTGAGCTAATAAATATTTCATTTGAATAAATCAATTCAAAACAAAATATTCCGTTGAATAACGTCATTCAGCGAGTCAATACGTCACTGAGAATCAGTAAGAAAATCCCCCACAGTCAGCTGTCGTATTTAAAGGTCACTGACCTTGATAAATACAGTTTATATGGTGGTTGATACAGCCAAGTAAATGACAGATTTTTCAAGAATATAAAACATTTTAACTGTAGGTTGGATTTTAATTTGACACATTTATTGACTTTCAGAGCCATGTTATCCTCCAATACTTTTTTGGAGGAGGTGAACATTTTTTACTTACTTTTTGACAACATAGATGTTGAAAGTGCCTCCAAATATGTTGCCGGAAAAGATCGAATTTAAACCACCGTGAACTTTTCTGGTAGCCGAATTATTCATAGTGTGATTGTTGTGTCTTCCATTTCCATCGATCTGAACTTCATCGTTCGTCTCAAAATTGAGGGCAGGATCTGTTTCAAAAGTGAAAGTTGTATCGATGAACGCGGACACCATCTTGATTGCTATCAACAAGCGGCGGAGTAATACAATTAGAAATGAGGGTAATTAGGCTAACCAATGGGAAGCCTTGCAGGTGTTATTACACGTGTGGTCATATAATTTTTATGATATGGGTTATTTCACTGAATCACTTGACGGTCATGTGATAAAGTTATTTATTACTCAACAAATCACTGCTATAGCTGATCTATTTCTTAATTGACAGAAATAACAAAAGAAATTTAAATCCTGATTAAAACTGAAAAATTGTCAAAAAAAAAAAAAGCTAGAAAAATACAACAACGAAAGAAGAAAATAAATAATAATCATTATAAAATAAATAAATAAATGAATAAAAGGTAAATAAATAAATACATAAATAAATAAATAAATAAAACAGAAGCATAATAATTTATAAACCTGCATGCACTATATATTATTGAACATGGGAATCTATTAGCCTTCTTTATTTTAGTCACTTCTTGTATTCAGTGCATGTAGGCCATTAAACTTATAAAACTGGTTATTTTATATTTATCGATGGATACCATATAAAGTTGATGACCAACGCACGTGTCTGATCAAGATTCAGAAGATTGTTGACAGGCAACGTCAGAAAACATACCTTCGGACATGTGTGCCCAGCGAAGACTCAAACCAGTCTGCGCATCAACGTAGTCTGATCATAATCTTCACACGGCACATTTTGGATTGCCAAGGATGCAAAGTGATAAAGTCATGCGGACAAGGAAGTCTCTGCTTAGGCTATACGCGTATGCTGGTTTGAGTCTTCGTTAGGCGCGCATGTGAGTAGGTACATTTTCTCACGTTGTGGCGCAATTATGTTTATTTAATCCAAAGGATAGGAAAGCTTTGCCATATGAAAATCTGGAATATAAAACGTTTAATTGAAGATGGCTTCCACGTGGCGAAATACCTTGCAATGGATTGATTTATTTTCACTTGTTTCGAACACATAAACACCAGTTCACTGTGGGTGTTTCCCAAGATGAGAAAGTGGTTTGAACTGAACATGCTGAATGATGAAGTCATAAACTGAGTGTTTTTCTGACATGTGCTGACAGGATGTAAGTATCATAGTAAGGAAATACGTGGCTTCCGGTGTCAATTTCAGGAAAAGCCAACAGATGTATGCCGTGGTTACTCATATACAGTTAATGCAACAGTAAACATACTGGCTGTCAATCACAGAGAGTAAAGAGGTACGTCGCCAGGTGGAAAATGCTCAATTATTGCAGTTTCTGCTGAAAAGCGTGTCCTCCGAAGTAACTTATGGCTGAGTTAGCAGAATATTTGACTCATGTCTCACAAACAGAAGCTTTAGTTAATAAGAAGACACTTGGTTCGATACCAGGCGTAAATATATTTCACTTAACCCATTTATGCCGAGTGGACATTTCTACCTGAATTCTTTGGACCAGTCCATTTCCGGTTTAAAGGGTGTCTGGTCAGTTTTTATTATTACCATGTTTTATTGAAATGCCTGTATTTAATACAAACAGTGTAGATCCTGATCAGACGCCGCGTACTGCGGCGTCTGATTTAGGTCTACACTGCTTGCCAATGTCCCTTTAATAGGACGCTAGGCATAAATGGGCTTATATATTTCACTTATACTGTATATTAAACTTTATTCTAAAGTCTTTGACTTTACATTTTGGTAACATTCTATGAATTTTTAAAACAAACATGAGATCATCTTATCTACTACATGCATACAGCAAATAAGTAAGACATTCTCAGAAAATGGAAGCGTGAATCCGCTTTCCATAAAATGCACTTAACGCAATAAAGATACACACAAAAAAACACACAAAAAACAAACAAAAAAAACAAAAAACAAAAAAAAACAAAACAAAACAAAACACTTGAACCCCAATTTGCTGTGTTTGCATTTGCCATATTATATGATGAAGAACCGAACATAATCGTTGCCATAAAAGGAGAGCAAGGCTACTGTAAGAGCAGATGGTACGTTATGGCTGAGAAACAGAGACTACAGTAAAGACAGAAGAGGAATTACTCTGGAAAGGCCACAAGCATAAACCACAGAAAGTAGAAGTAGAGAATGTGAGCCCAGTAAGAAATATGTTGATTATCTACAAAACTGGAACCACTAAAGAACTTGGAACGGTCAGTAGAGAGAATATGAATGAAGATGCCCAGGATACACCACAGTTACGAGCAGAGTCTTCTAAATGCAGTCACAAAAGATGAGATGACACACAGTCATTACCAAACAAAACGCATTATTTACAATAACAAACGTACGAACAAAGAAGACCATCGTTGTTCTGTTTGTGGTTTTCTTCTAATCTGGCTCCAGATTTCCCTTTGCTTTGTTCCATCACAGTGTGTTTGATTATATGTGTTTCACTATGATGTTTCACCGAAAATATGTCTGTAATTTGGCGAGTTTCATAAATGTCATATGAAATGACTACAAAGGAAAGATTTTGTTTATCATATGGCTTTTAAATTGTTTTTATGGCCGTTGAGTTTGGTCTGTTTTCAGCAGAACACAGTCTACGCCATGACATTACACGCCAGTAATCAAGTGTTATGGCGTGACGTTATCCATTTTCAATAGCGACATCATATGGCAAATACAGATAAAACTGCAAAAGAAAAACATCTAACTTTAACCAGTGGGTTGGGGCTCGACGATATGTCTTTGACTTGGCCCGCCGTGGTTCAACTATTGGTTTTCATTTACTCTGGCACACGTTAGAATTAGCTATGAGTAATCGTCTTTGTTTATCATACTGATAGTGATTAATTTGATTTTTCATGTTTTTGCTTTGATGCATTTAGTGCGTTGGGAGCTTTTATGCGAACCGAATTTCTATGTATTTCTGTATTAAGAGTAGAATCGGGATCGAGGGTGAAGCTGGCTGGCTGTAAAAGCGCTTTAAACTCCCGGTGGTTTATTCTACTGACCGTTTAAAGGCGGTGGTCCCGGTGTTAGTCTTAATCTTTGTTGCTTTGTGGTTTATTCTACGAGGCGATTTGTTGTAAGTCTTGCCTTGTGTTATTTTGTTCTTGTATTTTTCAGTCCTTTTAGCATTGCGACTACCTCGCTTGGGGAAGAGAGAGATAATCTTGGTGCTTTTCGTACGTTTGTTCGATTTGCGCTTGTTTGGTTTTATCTGTTTCCTCTTCCCTTCGGTGTCTGGGAAGGGCTGCGGCTTGTGATTGTGGCACTCGCTTGACTTTTCTCTTACCTTTTTTTGGTGTCGTCAGCTGCATAGTTTAAACACAAAATGTTTGCAATGTTTACGCCCCAAACTCTAATGTAAAATGTATATACCGAGATAAGTAGGAGACCATAAGACGAATAATCTTGGAAATTATGTAAACAGTTTTAGTGCAAGCTTGTCAGCTTTCTCTGTGTTGTGTGAACAGGCGAATATTTTCTTCTGTGGAACAGGGACTCTACAGGGACTGATGTCGGATTGAAACCGCTGTTACAAAGTAATGTAACTATGGCTACATTGAAAGGAAATCAGATTTTTAAACACACACACACACACACACACACACACACACACACACACACACATTATTTCATGCTAAAGGTTATCGGTTTTGCATTTAAAACAATGACACGTGACCTCGTATCATCATATGCTGAAAACTGTTAATTTGTCAAAGTATGTGAGTGAAACCTACCAGTATGTGAACTTTATTTTAGACGTGCTCGCATTCCTTTAGTCTTTGAATATGTAGGCTAATGTATAAAACAACTATAAGCAGTACTCTTACCAAATTCTCTGCATCAAAATCTGAAGAAATGTTGCATACATTTGGCGAAGATTTAGGTCAACCTGCACATTCTGGTCAGTCTTAGCTAGACGCCAAATAGCTATTCAAGGTGCTAAGACTTGCACAGGCTGATAGAGAAGACTCTGCTTAGACTGCGCGAATGTGTAATGACCCGAATCTACGTTTGCGCATCTGTCACGTTAAACTGATATTATAAAGATACTTTATCAGAAGTCAACCATTTAATTCAAACCTTATGTCACAAGAGTAAATGCACAAACATTATGCGACAGTCACTAAAGTGCTATGACAGGCGAAGTTCCTCCTCAGCTACAAGAAGTATACGCTTAATTATCAGCGCTTACAACTTTTGTCTACGAAAGCACTGAGTTAGCAAATGTCTCTGCAAGAGAGTGCAAGAAGTAAGAACAAAATATGACCATAAAAGTGCCAATAAGTGGCACAGAGGTATTTCCTATAAATTAACACACACGCACACACAAACGACCCTGATAAACATTCAAGAGTTCACGCCTACATGGGTGCATCTGCGTGAAACCTAGGAAAGCGGATTGAGTTTCTCCAAGATGTACTTAAAGAAGACGAGATTTGGACTAAATTAACGGCACATTTACCATAATCGATGCACGGAAAATAAAGAATTACTACAGAAAAACCCGCTGCCTTAGAACGGTCAGCACCAGAGAAAATCGCTGGAGGAAGAGGGGCCCAAACGAGTTTTACTCGCACTAAAGCTCTCAATTCTGATGTAGCCCCAAAATATACACCTCGGAGTATAACTCATATAACCGATATGATGAAATAAAGTAGACGGCTTATTGGTGATCTGCCATCAGAACACAGTAAAGCCACAAATTGCACCACAATCGGTCCGACCATAGATATCAATAGTCAAGCGACAGTCTTCTGGGATAGATTGAGGAGGTATCCGTCATTCAGTTTTAGGCCAAGCTCACCATCATGCAATTAAAGGGGAAGCAAATTGATCAACTGGAATTGGGTCAACAACCATACATGCTGTTTGCTTCAGAACATTCATGTCGTAACAACTTTGATATCGACTGACACAAAAATCATTCTTTCTGAATTTATAAACTAAGACATCGTAAAATTCTAGATCCGACAGACCTTCTTACAGAAATCTTGAAATACCACTGAAGTCACTTGAATAGAAATGTAAAAAGGTTGAATGATAGAAAGAAAAAACAAAAATAAGGAAAAAAAGCATACAGAAGACTTTAGCTTCACTTAATGAGTTGTTTTGTTTCCTTTCTAAAATATTATAAAATTAATTTTAGTTCTCGTGAGAAAGTTGATAAAAAGAAACAGCAAATTTTCAAACGGCTTTATTATTCAGAGAAATGTTTCGAAACGCTTATGTTTCTCGAATTTACTTATCGTCTCGACAGACAGTTTTCATAACCCTATAACACGGTTCATGATAATGTTATTGCAACTAATTATAACTTATTTGTGTAAGCAGAAAAAGTCGCGTTTTAATTTACACTTCTTGCGAAACGAATATTTCTTGGATGGAAAATGCATATATCACAGTGGAGATTAATTTACCATGACGATTGATACTTTAGATATCTCAACACTCTAAATGCTTACATTCCATTCGTACAAAACATACCATTATCGCTGTAAATCAAAGGGATAAGTTACGCGTAAAACGCAAACACATCTGAGAATCTAGATGAAAATTTAGATTGAAATCTGAAACTTCATTATAGATATATAAAACTGACATTCTTAGCAATTGCAGTTTTATATTGTAAGTAATTCGGGTATAATGTTGCATATGCCATCCTTTATGTAAATTGCCCAGCTGCTACCTGAACTGCTATAGGTAGACAAAGTCATGATGTACAAGATCGTATTGTTGCGTCTTGTTGTATTATGCCACATTGTTGACAATGTCGTATTGTATAGGGTCACATTGTTGATAGTGTCATATTGCATCGAGTCACATTATCGTACTACACCACAATGTTGTAACTCGTTTTGTGTTATGTCACTTTGTTGACACCGTCTTATTATAGTGAGCACCATAGGTGACAAACTGTTTTGTGTTTGATTGTTGACACTGTTGATCGTATTGTATTGTATAACATCGTTGCTATTGTCTTACTGTACTGAGTCACATTATTGACGCTATCATACTATATTGGGTCAGACTGTTGACGCTGTCATATTATATTGGGTCAAACTATTGACACTGTTGATTGTATTGTATTAGATCACAATGTCGACACAGTCGTATTCTACGTAAAACACACACACACACACACACACACACACACACACACACACACACAATGGTTATTGTGTCCATAGGATGATATTATACTGTAAACTGTTTCTGTAGGTGTACAGCGAAGCCGAGATCGAATTGTGTAGACGTGCATCTTTCTCTGAACCTGTTAGTATTTAAATGTTGGTTTAGACCTTCCCGTCCGTATTTGCATGACGCATCTGGACGCGTCATAACCTTTTTCCCATGGGGAAAAAAGCTTGTAAATACATTGTACTGCTTAATTCCCGGTTATGTTGTACGTTTTAGCATAATTAAGACATCTTTCGTTTCTGCGGGTTACGTTAGGAACAGATTTCTGTGGAGTCTATTGATGTGCTTGCTTTCTAAAAAGTAAACAATATTAATGTGGCAGAAAATGTAATAAGCACTAAGAATTTTCCTATTCCCATGAAGTCAAATTATAGTAACCCTTCGCATGCACATGCATTTAAAATAAGCTCTCTTCTGCTATAAGACAGAAAAAAAACTTGTTTGTTAAAATCCCAAAATAATGTATATACCACTAAAACAACATTTTCTTCAGACTAAAACATTTAGTAATAATTTTAATGAATAATCTAATGCTTAATGAATAAAATGCAATTATTTTTAATTTGTTATTGCTTAACGAAGAATTACAATGAAATTGTTTGGATTATGATGTTTGAACACGCTCATCTGTACTTATACATGGAAGTCATAGAATGAATCACAATTAGTTTGCATCATAATTGTTTAACTCTAAATATTTTGTTAAAGTTATTTATGCTTTCAAACGGGGTTTGAGGTAATTGATCGATGAAAAGACAAATTCGATCACTTAGTGGACAGCTATACCAGCATCGAGGCAGTTGATAAAACAAGGGAAGGGTAGATTGAATCAGAAGGAGCAGGCAAGTATGATCAATGGAAATGCGCAGACGATGACCAATACAATGATCCGTCTGTCAAACCGCAAAAATATCTCGCAGACAGACATGAACTCCAAGCAATGGTAACTCTTTGTGTATGGCATTATGCCGTGGAAAGACTGACAGAATGTCACAGTGACAAAAACTACTTCTGGGCTTGGCAGATCTTTGGCCTGAGCACATGCCTATAGTCTACAAGGCAAACTTCGTACTTAACGTGCAAAACGAACACAAGGCACGAATTCACAATGAATTGAATATCTCAAAGCTAACACAAGACAGCAAAAATGCTTTTTAAGGGCAACTTCGTTCGAATAGCCGCCTTATAGCTTTCTTCATATGACATACAGAGAGAGAAGAAAAGAGTGGTGTAGCGTATTCTTCGACAATGAATACTCTTGACCCACACCTCGCAAGCATCGAAACAGAAATGGAGAGACCCGGAAAAGCCACAGTAAAGGGACACAAACTCTTAATGTGAACTGATACATTTTCATGACTAGACAGCACCATCAAAATTTCGTATGCCTCCCTTTAGAAAAGGGGGTCTTCTCATGTAGAGTATAATCCTCTTAGATAAAACCCCATTTGAGAAGCGGCTCAGTATGCAGTAATACAGCTAAGAAGACACAAACGTAGTGTACCCTGGCAATTGGAGAAAAAACGTCGGCTTTTAACGTGCCGAGAGACAAGCGAAATAGAAGGGACCGCGATGTAAAGTTACAGACAAAAAACACGTCTTCGAACATAGAATAAGCAAGAAAAACGGAATTGCATCAACGAAACCACTGAATGGCGAGGGCTGGGCTGGGGGGGGGGGGGGGGCAGGTGGGGGGGGGCAGGTGGGGGGGAGGTTGGAGTGTGGGGGGACAGTCGTGGCGAGGGAAGTGAGGATTAAACATATCTTATGAACATTCAACTACCGCTGTTTCAATTACATATAATTGTTTGATCCTCGTACAGTCTCGAATTATTCAACCTAAGGCGATTACAGACCAAACCAAAGGCAAGGTGCAGACAGAAAGTCTGAAGATTTAATTTAAAAAAAATTGCTTCTGTAGGCACCGCCATTTTAAAGATTTAATGAGTCTCAATTTCCACGCTTATAAAACTGATTAAAGATAAATTTCTTGATTTGAGTGAAAGAACCTTCTTAAGCGAATATTCTCTTTATCTTGCTTGTAATGAGAACCATGTATTTTTCACTTCTGAGGATTATAAACATTGTACTTTGTGTTCTTATCAGAAAGGCGCTTTCGTTTCTTCTTGGTAATATCTTTAGTCGGTTTGGTACTGAATTATACCAAAATAAGGTTGGTATACCTATGGGTACAAACTGTGCTCTACAGATCGCAGCTCTGTTTCTGTTTTGTTACGAAAGATACTTTGTGTTGTCCCTTTCTCACAAAAAGCAAGGCCAATATTATTGAAGCATTCAATTCAACGTCTCGAGTTTTGGATGACTTACTTACTGAAAGAATGAATGACTTGCTTCCTGATTGTGGCATTTCCTGGGTATCATTACTTATATTTTATGACGCCATAACACCTTAATTAAATGTGCACCTATTTAATGAATATGTGCAACAATATTGTACTTCTATATTTGTGTATACAACTTTTTTCTTTAGACATATATTGATTTATTTGCATTTAAACTGACGCCTGTCACGAAAGAGATGTGATAATGAGCAGTTTGAGCAAACATGATACAATGTATCCAAAAGAACTATAGTTAAATAAAGTTAATACGTCTGACACAGAAGCACAATTTCTGGATTTAAATTTCTCAATATCTAATAATATACCTAATTTCTACTATAATATATGAGAAACGCGACGACTTTAAGTTTGATATTTCAAATGCTTCCATATTTGGATGGCGATGTCCTTTGTGCTTCATATATTATTTCAGTTAATTGGTTTCGCTATAGATTCAAGTCAAGTGACTTTAATAACAGAAATGAAATTTTACCTGCTAAATTTCTTAAGCAAGTGTACCGTTATCATAAAATACGAAAAAACTGTTTCAAAGTTTTATTGCCGTCATTCATGTCCAGACATAACGTTGGTTTTATACAGAAGAAGATCGTCCGAACCTGAATTTTATGGCGACTTAGTCTATAAATTGAGAAAGATTGTTCGCATAACTGATTTTTCAGTTAAAAGGATTGTCATTCGCTACAAAAATAATAGGTAACAACATAGATATTCTGCAGTAAATTGCATGTATGGTTATTATCCTAATTATGGTTGATAACTTTGCTTCCCTCTTTAATTGCACGACGATTGATCGATGCTCAGATCAAGTGATAGCACCCATCGAAATCCATTTCAGATTGTGGACACAGGGCTATCAATGTCTGTGATCAGGTCTGTTTTTTTTTCCTGCCCTGCTTAACTTGTATTTTCTGAGTTTAGTCAGGGCTTTGTAAGGAAATGCCATTTTGGAAACTTTATTACATATAAAACATATAAGATACATATACATAGAATACACTTACAACCAAATATAAATTATCAGTAGCATAGTTATCATTTTCGTCAGTACCATGCCACCCAAGGGAGTCGCAAGTGAATAACCAAGATATAAGCATATAGTTATCGATACTAAATACCGGAACCTTTTATATTCGAAAGAATAATAGTTCAGAATGAGATACTCAGAAGCAATACAGAGACAACCAACACAATATACTTACCAAACATCAAGTAGAACCTACCAAGAAGTAGAATGTGACAGGAAAAATACTATCACTTTGACATCAGAAGATGGCCAAAAAGAAGCCCAACAAATTTTCACCTATTTAAAAAACCTAAATCTATTGAGTCATATAAGATGTATTCAAATACTGGAAGCCCGGAACAGAATCGAAATAACAACTACGGATGAAACAAATAATTCAGAATTTGCAGATACACTATTTAGACAACAAGTTATAATCAATGGTATTTATTTGAAATTAGCTAGCAATAGGAAATTTATGGACATCGTCAAAATTCCAATCATTAAGGTTACAATCTTTGAAGCTCCTTCCGAACTGGAGAATGAATATATAATTCAAAAATTGAAACAATATGGAGACCTGCACCAGGAAGAAGTGCTTATGCACAAATACAGAGACACAGCCATATACAATGGTATCAGGTCTATTATCTTCATACGAATAAATAAACCCATACCAACTACATTGTTCGTAAGAGGAATTAGACTAAGACTGAAACACATAAACCAGGATAGGACACCTACCTGTGGCATATGTAAAACAAAAGGACATTACAGAGGAGACTGCCCTAATAATCGAAGAACTAGGGTAGATTATACAGACCTAGATAATAGTCCGTCACTGCCATAGCCAGAAAGCAACATGAAACAATAATGGAAAGATCTAAAAAAGAAGGCGGAGAAAGAAAAAGAAAAGAGAGAAGAAGAAGAAAGAAAAAGAAAGAAAAAGAACAACAAGAGAAAGTAGAGTGGGAACAATGCCTGAAGAGAGCAGAAGAACAAGAGAGGAAAAGGAAAGAAGAGATAAAAAACAAAAGAAAGGGGATAGAATAAAACAAATTCAGAAGCGGTACATCCAAAGGAAGAGACTAGAACACGCTAGCGATACAGATGAAGATGGTTTCAGAGTGGTAACAAACAAGAAAAAAGCACATACTTAAGTACGACGGATAGAACAAGAACAAGAGAGTCAAGAAGAAGAAATAGAAACTGAGCAGGAGTCCAGTGGTAGTGATCAATCTACCATTAAAGGAGACACTACAGAGGATGATGATTTAAGTCAAGTAGAAAATACTAATTACTATCAAAAAACTATCACGCCGTCTTACCCACTGTGTGATCAAAAGGAACCGTCACAGGAGATGCTTGAAGACGAGGGCGTGGAAGCCATGACACAGACTTATCTTAGGCAGAAAAAATGGAGAACATGCCTGACCTAGAACACTGATACATCAAGTATCCTTTGAAAATTAATAGTAATGTTGGCTGGGGAATGAGGACTGCCTCGCTTCCCGGGTCTGTTGTGCTCTCTGCTAGTTCTATGTCTGAAGACGAGGACGTGGAAGCCATGGGACAAAGTACATGGGGAACAGATGACACAGACTTATCTTGGGTAGAACAAATGGAGAAATGCCTGCCCTAGAACACAGATACATCAGGTATCCTTTGAAAATTAATAGTAATGTGAAAGTTCGGACGATGGCGAGGAGTGCAATAGGGCTAGGGAATGAGGACTGCCTCGCTTTCCGGGTCTGTTGAGCTCTCTGCTAGTTCTATGTCTTAAAACTGTAAAACTAGGGTTTTCGAAAATATATATATCCTTTATTTAGATGCTCTTTATTTTAATGTTTGAAATATACACAAGTTTCAGGTGAAAGTTTTGTACCTTAGAAGGCTAGTGCCGATGTTGTGGCAAATTATTATCTTCCTTTTGTAAATTAGAGTACCCAAATGGATGCCCTACTTAAATTATCTTAAATACAGTGTTTTCACCTTATTTTAGTTTTGCCTGACTTTCAAGGGTATCCAGATATAAACATGATAAAAATTTGAAAACTCTATAATAAAATAAATAAACGCATGGTATGAATAATAAGTGTTAACGTCAATGGATTGGAAAACGAAATGAAAAGGATCACTGACTTTATTAAAAAAGAAAAAGGGGCCTAATTTGCTTACAAGAAGTACATAATATTCAGGAAAAAAGTATAAAAATATTAGAAGATAATTTAAAAGGAATAGCATATTTAAACATACAATCAGCTTGGGATGGGACTGGAATTATTAAAAAAAATAATCTTTTAAAAACATAATAAAACATATCAAAATAGACAATGATATGCTATCTAATTGCGTGACCCATATTCAAATAACTTCTAATGAAACAATTAATATATTCTCGATATTTGCACCATCAAAATGTAACACTCCAAAAATAATTTATTACAAACAATTGAAAGAATATTTAAATAATTATAGAGACCAAATTTTATTCCTGGGAGGAGATTTCAATTATGTCGAAAGTAAACAAGATAAGCAAAATAATCTCACCTACTATGATAAAATAATTCCAAATTTTTTTGACCCAAAAAACTTATACCTAATAGATCCCTACAAAGAAGTATATAAAAACCAAATCAATCTCACACATACATTATCAAGAATTGATAGAATATATATACCAAAATCCTTAATTCATAACTTAGTCTCATTTAACCACCTAAGCCAAATTGCAGATCATAAAGCAATCCTGCTAGACTTAAAACTAAAGAACTTTGAGCCCTGGGGAAACTTTTATTGGAAATTGGAAATTAAATAACTCTCTGTTAAACGACGAACTATATAAAGAAGAAGTAAAAAAATATAATCAAAACTTTTGAATATCAAAAATATTTTCTAAAACCTCAACAAAACTGGGAGGAAATGAAATATAAAATTAAAAGATATTTCAAAACAATTCTCGATAGTTAAAGCAAAACAACGTAAAGCGGATATAACAATATGCAATGAAATGAAACAAAGAAATTTCCCTGATAACGTAAGAAGAATTAGAAAATTCCATAAAAGACTATCAAAGCAATGGCAACAGAATAAGATGTAATACACCGTATACGGAAAAAAATTACCAAGAAGGAAGAGAGATTACAAGAACGGAGGAGATAAAAAACGGAATGGCTAAATCTATACATAGACTTGAAGAAAATGGAAATACTCTCACTGATCGAAAAGAAATTCTAAAAAAATATTCATTATTTTTATGAGACATTATATACATCACAAAAAAATTTCCGAACAAAAAATTAATCATTATTTAAAAGACTTTAACCCCCCCTACTTTAGTTACAAATATGTTTAAAAAAGTAGATACGCCTATTCAAAAAGAAGAAGTATAAAAAAAAACAATAATAGATCTGAATTCCAAAAAATCTCCAGGAGAAGATGGTTTAACTTCAGAATTTTATAAAACCTTTAATAAAGATCTACCTTCAATTTTAACAGAGTTATATAACAATATTTCCTTAAGCAAAGATATGTGTAAATATATGAAACAAGGTATCATAACCCTAATTTTCAAAAATAAAGGAACCCCATACAACTTAAAATACTGGAGACCTATCTCATTACTTAATATTGACTACAAGATTTTAACGAAAGTTCTGGACAATAGACTTAAAATTGTCTGGAAAAAAATAACGAATAATTTTCAAACCAGTGGTTTTAAAATAGAAATATACAAGACAATGCCCTAAATTTATATACAATATTAACATATGCTAAACATAATAATATGCCTTTAGCACTAATATCCATGGATAATGAAAAATCATTCGATCGCGTTGAACATAACTTCATAAAGAAAGTATTGATAAAATTTAATTTTCCCCTGACTATCATTGAATGGTTTAATATTCTATATGATAACATTGAATCAAACATTTTAGTGAATGGAACATTTACTGAAAGTGTTAATATAAGAAAAGGCATAAGGCAAGGTTGCCCATTATCAATGGATCTATATATCTATCTTTAGAACCCCTAATTTATAAAATAAATAATAATCCTGATATAAAAGGTATATACATACTTAATATAAATAAAGAAATCAAAACAGTTCAACATGCTGATGATCACTGCAATCATAACAACAAATTCGCCCTTCAAACATCTGGAAAAGGAACATTTAGAAAATAGTAAGGTATCTGGTGCAAAAATAAATGAACAAAAAAACGGAAATTCTTATAACTGAACCTTTAGACGGATTACCTAAACAATTTGTTAAAGATAATATCAAAATTTTTGGATACTATTACGGGAATAATGCTAACAATAAAAGTTTTGAAGAAAAATTTCAAAAAATGTCTGATGGAATAAAAAAATGGAGTACTAGAAAGAATTTGTTTGATAAAGCTTTTATTATGAATACTTATATCTTAAGCCAAATCCAATACATAACAAAACTTTGCCCCATTAATATTATTATAACAAAAATATAAACTCACTAATATTCCGATTTCTCTGGAATTCAGCATGGGAGAAACTACCTAGAAAGATTATCCATAAAAGCATCTCAAAGGGAGGACTGTCTATATCAAATATAAAAACTAGAAGTGAAACAAATACTATACAACTTTTATGTAAAATAAGAAATATCTTTGAACAACCCTGGGCTGCTTTATTTATTTATTGGTTTGGATTCAGATTAAAAGATATTTACCACCCCCCCCCCCCCCACCACACACACACACACACTTAAGTAGTAATAAGTATGTTCATACCTTAGATATTCCTGAAACCTTCAAATATATAAAAATATCATACTAAAATACGAAGGAAATAAAAAAAAAGGTATGAGAAATGAATACAAAACATATATATTCTTTCGTTTTAAAATTAAACAAAACTATATCAAAAATTGAATATGACAACCCAATTATAAATTGGAACTCAATTTGGAAACAAATATATATGATAAAAAATTCAGCATAAAAAAAAAAAAGAAAAACAATAATATTTAGACATATTTATGGAATACTACCCATAGGTGACTATTTAACTAAACACAAAATATTAAAACGGATCCACCATGTACAATGTGCAAGAAAGACTCTTACATCTTTAAACATATCTTTTGTTCATGTCCATGCTTCAAAAATAAAAGAGATCAATTAGAAACGTCTGTTAAAAAATCAAACCGAACACCATATTAGATGAAATTTTTTATAGATTTGGATATGTAAAAAACTTAGAAGAAAATAAGATTATTTCTATTCAAAAGAAATATTTCGATTATATTACAGAAACATGGCAGAGATTAGATCGCCTGCAAATCATATAATACAATAAGTTCTTTAACGCCTTTGAGCTATGTACATGTAATGTTGCATAGATGTTACCCAGACTATCAACATCTGTTTAAAATAACAAGGCTTTAGTCAGTCTCCGGCGAGTGTGGACTGTCCGTACAGTCGGAGACTGACGAAAATGATCAGGTCTATTTTGGTTCTATTGTGGGTTTTCTTGTGTTCTTGCTTCAGCTCGCTATTAGGCCCTTTGCTTTTGTTCATCACAGAGTTTTTGATTATTTGTGTTTCACTGTCATGTTTTACAAATAAGGTAGAAGACCCCTATGCGAACTAACATATATTTGTAATTTGGAGCTGCATCAGAATTAAGGGTTTTGCGCGAGTAAAAGTTAAGTCCACCCCCACCCTAAAGTAGTTTTCCTACTAACCTTACCAAGGCGGCTCCTCTGTTGCAGTTCTTCTTTGTTTGTGCATCGGTGGTTACTTTGTGGCGTTCGTTTGTTTTGTCATTATTTTCATCACAAAAACATGCCTATATAATTTTGACCCCCTTAAACCCCACTTTTATATAGTAAAACTGGGGTTTAAAGGGGTATACATTATTTTTCTTATTTCTGCTCAAAAACATAGATTGTGGTACTCGTTAGAACCGCCTCGCCGAGGCGGTTCTAACGAGTACCCACAATCTATGTTTTGAGCAGAAATATGAAAAATATCAGAGTTTTTTACCCGAAAATTTTAGGTTTTTGGAGGTGAAATTTTCTATATATTTGAATAGGCGTGTTTTCGTAATGGTTCCTCATCACACATTTTATGCCTTGGGCTCTAGGGGTTCATTTTCTATATGGAACAGTTCAGGGATGTGCCGCTGGAATAGTTATACTTTTGATGCTTGAGATTATATGATATAAATTTTAGCCCCAAATTATATCAATAGCCCACATTTCTAAAGCAGCATTACATCAATAGCCCATTGATTTCCAATTTTGGCAGACAACTTACCTAGCCACATACATAATCCGAACAAGTGGCAAAATGCCCATATGTTTTGCATATAATTCCCAAGTAAGTTGTCTGGTTTGGTTCTACTAGTGTTTAATAATATTCTTCTATTATATTCCAGCAAATTCACATAGGGAAGGACTTTTATAAATGTTCCTTTTTTCCACTTGCAGTTGTTCAGTGGAATGCCCTCCCACAAAGCGCTGTCAGCTCGCCAAGCCTTGACATATTCAAGGTTGAAATTGGCAAGTTACAGCACGTCAAAAAAGGTAAGAGAAAAGTCCAGGGAGTGACACAATCACAAACCGCAGCCCTTTCCAGACCCCAAGAGGAAGAGGAAACCGACAAATCTAAACAAGCACAAACCGAACAAACGTACGAAAAGCACTCAGATTAGCTCTCTCTTCCCCAAGCGAGGTAAGCCTTAAGATCCCAAGTATAGACTGTTTTTAACCTAATTTTAGCTATTCTCATCTATTTTAACCTATCATCTTTCATCCCCTTCACTATCATACTTTGTCTCTCACTGACATGCTTTTATGCTTTTATCTTTTCTAGTAACATACTTGCATTGCTCGACAGCGCAAATGCCTAGAATGTCCTCGCGGGCGTATGGCATCATGACAAGATAGATAGATAGATATATGAATAGGGTATCTTTTTACATGCAAATTATATGAATATGTATGTTTTGTCAGTCTGGAATTTATATAAATAGGGGTGTATTCAAAGTTCCAGTGGCACACCCCGCCAACTTTTTCCACGTTACCCGCCCCCAACTCCCCCGCCCCCCAACCACCTGAGGCCTCGGGTAGGCTGTGTTTCGTGATTGTTGCATTTCCTGGGTATCATTACTTATATATTTGATAATGCCTTAATTAAATGTGCAAAACCTATTTAATGAATATGTGCAACAATATTGTTCTTCTATATTTGTGTATATAACTTTTTCATTAGACATTTATTGATTTTTTTCCATTTAAACTGATGCCTGTAAAGAAAGAGACGTTATTCAATAGTTTGAAGAATTAAGAACTTCACTAAGTATCAAAATGGCGGTTCTGAAATCTTGGGATAGCATTAACTTTTTTCTGATTTTATTCCATTTTGATCAATGCATCAAAATGCATGGGTCATAAACAGCTTTCATTTTTCTCTAACCTTGCTATCCCTTTTTGTGCTTGGAGCGAGACTGCATTCAAAAGGTGATCTTGCGGTTTGTCAAACTGATCATATTCCTAATCAGAACGTCATTCTCTGTACATTTCTTTAAATCAGAAAGGTCATTATTAATGCATTTGTTAATTCCAACAAATACTCATTCATAGATTGATGGTCGGTCTCTATATCTCAGTAGTATTGTGAAGAATTGATACACTTTGAGGGGAGGTAACATTCGGAATTAGTTTTGCCTCCCTTCTGAATAAGAAGTACTATACTTCAATAGGAAACAAATGCTCCCCTTCCATCTGAAAAAAAGTCTATTATAAATGAGTCTGAGGTAAACATACCAAAATCGTATTCCAGAAAATCATAAAGTCGATAGACAGAAAGGCAGAATAAGGAAAGTTCAGACAGACATGGACCCAAAATAAATGGTGTGTAATCAGGCGTCCATAGAAAGTAAGCATTATTTGATAAGCACGCTTCGCCCACCATGCCTATCAGCCTGAACAGAGATTTTGGAAAATACGGGAAATAATGTCGGGGGTGGGTGGGGGTGTGGAGCGGTTTGGAAAAATATATTTTGCTTGACGCGATTAAAGTATTCTAAGGCCTACATGCAGTTATAAATATGGAAACATTTTGTAAACATTTCCTAGGTGACTGTGTCAGACAATGGTATTTTGGGCACACGACCATGAATATTATCCTCATTTTCTGGATGACAGACTGTAGTTGGAATGTCTGTTGCAAGTGTCAACAAGTGTCTACACGGAAGGCAGGTACCACATTAACACTTAAACATCGTGTTTTGTTTTACATCCATGAATAATGTTGTGAACATGCATTTTATGGCGTCATTTATTGTTTAATTAAAAATTAAAGGTCACGTACAGATGTATTTTGAATCTTTATCAAGTTCAAATCTCAAAGTAAGTTTACACTGGAAATATAATGTCATATGCTAATAGCGACAGCTCTATCTATTGTGCCTGTTGTGACTAATGCATTCTCTGTTCGCATAAAATGTCTTCCCTGTAGTAAAGAAAAAAAGAAACTGAGAAACTCGGAGTAGTGTGTTCGGATACCGTTACGTACATTTACCTGTGTTCAGGCTCAAAGTAACATTTGGCTATTTTAAACATTTCTCTGCATTTAAATCCTGTTTTAATAGCTAAAGATATCCGTTTGATTCTTAAATCACCAAAATATTTACGTTTGAAATATATATATATATGCAGTCATACACGCTGGCCATTTTACAAGTCACTTTGTAACATAGACGAAAAGACCGAGATTCTGAGATTCGTGTCTGTATAAAATGCCGCACTAGGCATGTGATATATACAAAGCAGATATTTGATGAAATGTCTGATATATTTGCACATCTGTCCATTTCTATGCCCACAGTATTTGGTGGGTTAAGATTTTTAAAGCTGGGAAAGTGTCTGCCAAAGATGACATCCGCCTTGGTAGACCTGGAGCCTATATTACATAAGGTAAACATCACTGCTGTCACAGCTGTAGTGGAACTGGATGCCCGATTGTCGGTGAAAGATATATAGCACTGACATATCAGAAGGTTTCAGAACGTTTCTGAATTAGCATTTGCACCTAAGAACTTTAACTCATTAAAGACTGAATAAACTCTCCCACATTATATATTGAAGAGTCCATTTTCGATTTTAGGTATGTAAGGCTATATGATGTAGATGTTCCTAAAACAACAAACGGTTATACTATTTGTAAACAATGGAGACCCTGATCAGACGCAGCGTCTAATCTTGGTTAAAGTATTACGAAGAATTAGACAGCAGAAACTAGGTAATACTGAGAATATATAGTTTAAAGAAATGCTATCTTTGACGATGTACAGCTCAGTGGATTGTAAATACTGAACAAATAAAATTGAGTGGAAAGTTACCCCTTTGAATGGTAAGAATATATAGTTGAGTGTAGCGATAGCTCTGAGAATGTAAGCTTGAGTGGTGAAGCGTTAATATTAAGACAATATAGTTAGGTTGAACATTGGCTTTGAGAACGTACAGTTGGCTGGAACGTTAATATTGAGAATATGGAGTTGAATGGAACATTAGCTTTTAGAATGTACATTTTAGTGTAACGTTAGCTTTGAGAATGTACAGTTGATAGAACGTTAGCTTTGAATGAGAATGTACAGCTGAATGGAGGATTAATATTGGGAATATAGAGTTAAATGGAACATTAGCTTTGAAAATGTATAGTTGGGTGTAGCGTTAATATTGATAATATAGAATTAAGTGGAACATTAGCTTTAAGATACTATAGTTGGCTAGAGTGTTAATATTGAGAATATAGAATTAAATGGTACATTAGCTTTGACAATGTATAGCCGTGGGGAACGTTTCTTTGCGAATGTGTTATTGAATTGAGCATTACTGTTGAGACTATAGAATTAAGTGGAAACATTAGCTTTGAGATTGAACAGTTGGGTGGAGCGTTAATATTGAGAATATAGAATTGAGTGGAACATTAGCTTTGAGAATATATAGCTGGGTGGAGTGTTAGTATTCAGAATATAGAATTAAGTGGAACATGAGCTTTGAGAATGTATAGTAGGGTGGAATGGTGACTTATCAAATGTAAAGTTTAAAAGGGCATTAATATTTAGAGTAAAGAATTAAGTGGAACACCAGCTTTGACAATGTATGGAGCGTTAATATTTAGAATTTAGAATTAAGTGGAACATTAGCTTTGAGAATGTATGGTTGTGTGGAGCGTTAATATTGAGAATATAGTGTGGAACTTTTACTTTGGGAACTTAAGTTGATCGGAAAGCAAATATATACCAGGGACATGAGAATGTAAAGTAGACAATAGCATTAATATTGACAGTATAGCGTTGAATGAAACACTAGCTTTGAGGATGTATAATTGCGTAAAGCGCTGGTATTGAGAATATAGAATTAAATGGAACATTTACTTTGACAATGTATAGTTGGGTGCAACGTTAATATAGAGAATATAGAATTAAGTGGAACATTAGCTTCGACAATATATAGCTTGGTGGAACATTAGCTTCGACAATATATTGCTTGGTGGAACATTAGCTTCGACAATATATAGCTTGGTGGAACATTAGCTTCGACAATATATAGCTTGGTGGAACATTAGCTTTGACAATTTATAGTTTCATGAATAATTAATACTGAGTATAGAATTCAATGGCATAATATCTTCGAGAATGTATATTTTGGTGGAGCGATTTTATTGAGAATATAAAAATAAGTGGAACATTAGCTACGAGAATGTATAGTTGGGTGGAGCGTTAATATTGAAAATTTAATATTAGGTTGATCGTTACCTTTGAGAGTGTATAGTTGGGTGGAGCGCTTATAGTGACACATAGAATTATGTAGAACAATTTCTTCTAGAATTTATAGGTGAGTGGAGCGTTAATATTGAGAATAAAGAGTTGAGTGGAACTCTAGCTTTAGATACGTAAGCTGATCGGAGAATTGACTGGAACGTTAACGTTGAATGGAACATTAATATTGAGTATATAGAATTAAGTGCAACATAAGCTTTGAGAATGTACAGTTGGGTTGCGCGTTGATATTGCGAATATAGAGTTTAGTGGAATGCTAGCTTCGGGAAAGTAAGTGGATCGGAGAGAATATGTAGCTGAGTGGAATGTTAGCTTTGAGAATGTACATTTGATCGGAACATTAATATTGAGTGCATAGGGTTGAATTAACGCTAGCTTTGAGAATGTACAGTTGACAAGGACATTACTATTGAAAGTTTAGAGTTTGATGAAATGCTAGATTTAAGAATGTACAGAGCATTTACATTGAGAAAAAAGGAAAGATGAAAGTCCAGGGAGTGCCACAATCACAAGCCGCAACCCTTCTCAGACACAATAAGGAAGAGGAAACAGACAGAACCAAACAAACGCAAATTGAACAAACGTACGAAAAGCACTTAGATTAGCTCTCTCTTCCCCAAGCGAGGTAATCGCAATGCTAAAAGGACTTAAAAACACAAGAACAAAATAACACAAGGCAAGACTTAAAAGAAATTGCCTCGTAGGATAAACCACAAGCAACAAAGGGTAAGACTAACACCGGGAACACCACCTTAGAACGGTCAGTAGAAAAAAAAAGGGTAAGAGAAAATTTCAGGGAGTGCAACAATCACAAACCGCAGCCCTTCCCAGACACCAAGAGGAAGAGGAAACAGACAAAATCAAACAAGCGCAAATCGAACAAACGTACGAAAAGCATCATCGGGGGTTTAAAGCACTTTTACAGCTAGCGAACTTCATCCTGGATCCCGATGCTATTTATGTCCCCCCACCATGGCATAGCCACTTGTCTGCACTTGTCTGCATTCTATCTCCTTATTGAATGGACAGATTTTGGCCAAACTTACATAAATGTATCAGTGGGAGGGGGAAAAATTATGATTAGATTTTGGTGACCTGGACCCCATTTTCATGGTCTCAGTAGGGTTTAGATTATTGGAAAATGAGGCGTAGCCGCTTGTCTGCATTCTATCTCCTTATTAGATTGACAGATTTCAGATAAACTTACACAAATATATCAGTAGGAGGGGGAAAAATGCTGATTAGATTTTGGTGACCTTGACCCCATTTTCAAGGTCACAGGAGGGCTTAGATTGTTGGAAAATGGGGCGTAGCCTCATGTCCGCACTCTATCTCCTTATTGAATGGACAGATTTTAGCCAAACTTACATAAATATATCATTGGGAGAGGGGAAAAATGCTGATAAGATTTTTGTGACATTGACCCCATTTTCAAGGTCACAGGAGAGCTTAGATTGTGGGAAAATGGCTTGTCCGCATCCTATCTCTTGAAGGAATGAATAGGTTTCAACCAAACTTGCACATCTATATTGCTGGGATACGTAAAAGAACGGATTAGATTTTGGTGACCTTGACCCCATTTTCAAGGTCATAGGAGGGCTTAGATTTGTTGGGAAATGGTTTTTATGCACCCTATCTCCTGAATGGATAAATGGATTTTGACCAAACTTGTATAGCTATATTGTTGAGACATGGAAAAGAACTGATTAGATTTTGTTGACCCTGACCCCATTTTCAAAATCACAGTAATGCTTAAATTGTTGGAAAATTGCTTGTCTGCACCCTATCTCCTAAATGAATGGATGGATTTTGACCAAACTTGTACATCTTAATTGTTGAGACATGGAAAAGAACAGATTAGATTTTGATGACCTTGACCCCATTTTCAAGGTCACATTAAGGCTTAGATTGGTGGAAAATGGCTTGTCTGCACATTGTCTCCTGAAGGAATGAGTAGATTTCGACAAGACTTGCACAGCTATATTTTTGGGACATGCATCGGAACTGATTATATTTTGGTGATCTTCACCCCATTTTCAAGGTCAGACTAGGGCTTAGATTGTTGGTAAATGGCTTGTCTGCACCCTATCTCCTAAAGGAATGGATTGATTTTGACCTAACTTGTACATCTATATTGTTGTGACATGGAAAGAACTGATTAGATTTTGGTGACCTTGACCCCATTTTCAAGGTCACACTAGGGCTTAGATTGTTGGAAAATGGCTTGTCTGCACTGTATCTCTTGAAGGAATGGATGGATTTTAACTAAACTTGCACAGCCAAATTGTTGTGGCATGGAAAATAACTAATGTTATTTGGTGACCTTGACCCCATTTTCAAGGTCGTAGGAGGACTCATATTGTTGGATAATGGCTTGTCTGCACGCTGTCTGCTGAATGAATGGATGGATGGATTCTGACCAAACTTGCACAGCTATATTGTTGAGACAGAGACAAGAACTGATTAGAATTTTGTGCCCTTGGTCCCATTTTCAAGGTTACACAAGGGCTATGATTTTAGAAAATGGCTTGTCAGCACCCTATCTCATTGAGGAATGGATGAATTTTGACCAAACTTACATATAGGTATATTGTGACCTTGAGTTTATTATAGATACAATCTATTTTAACAATATGTCTGTTCAAACTGGTGGGGGACATACGTTTTCCTCCGAAAACACTGTTCTAGTCTTAAAACAGAAATACATAAAAATTCGGTTCGCTTACAAACTCAGTCAATGCATCAAAGCGAAAACGTAAAAATCAAATTAATCACTATGATAAACAAAGACGAGTACGCATGGCTGATTCTACTGTGTGCCAGAGAAAATGAAAACCAATAGTTACACCACGACGGGCCAAGCGAACTGGTTAAAGTTATACGAAGAGGCGGTCATTGAGTCTGAGGCCCGAACCGCCGTCGTGCAATTAAAGAGTAAAGCATAGCCATCAACAATGATGGGGCTGATAACTTGGCATACAGACTGCCGCATATTATCCAGGCTATAGCCTGTTGTTTTATAACAGTTAATTAATTTTCTGAATTGCTCCGAAAAGTTAGTTCTAGTTGCGATATACCCTGTTGCAGAAGTGTTTTCAGACTGACGGTATATTTTGATTTGGGATTGTAAAGTTGAGTGGTGCGTTAATATTGAGAGTATAGTGTTGAATGCTAATTTTAAAACTGTAACGAGTGAAGATTAATATTATAACGTTGAATGAAAAGCTAGCTTTGAGAATGCATTATTTAGTGAAGCGTTCATATTAAGCAAATAGAATGGAATGTAAGCTAGCTTTGAGAATGTACATTTGAAGAGTTGAATGAAACGCTAGCTTTGAGAATGTGGAGTTGAGTGAATCTTTAATACTGACAGTACATAGTTGAATATAATGTTAGCTTTGAGAATGTACAGTTGAATGGAGTGTTGATATTGAGAATATAGAATTAAAGGACCCAAAGCTTTGAGAATGTAAACTTGGGTGGAACGTCAGATTTTAGAATGTATAGTTGGGTGGAGAATTAATATTGTGACTATAGAATTGAATGGAACATGAGCTTTGAGAATGTATAGTTGGGTGGAGCGTTAAAGTTGATAATATAGAGTTGAGTGGAACGTTAGTTTTGAGAATGTACAGTTGAGTGGAGCATTGATATTAAGAATATGATATTAACTGAGACATTAGCTTTGAGAGTGTATGGTTGGGTAAAATGATAATATGGAGGACATGGAGTTGAGTGGAACGTTAGCTTTGAGAATGTATACTTGGGTGGGGCGTTAATATTGAGAATATAGAGTTGAGTGAAACGTTAGTTTTTAGAATGTACAGTTGAGTGCAGCATTTATATTGAGAATATAAAATTAAGTGGAACATTAGCTTTGAGAGTGTATTGTTGGGTAAAATATTAATATGGAGGATATAGAGTTGAGTGAAACGTTAGCTTTGAGAATGTTTACTTGGGTGGGGTGTTAATATTGAGAATATAGAGCTGAGTGAAACATTTGCTTCGAGAATGTAGAGTGGAACATTAGCTTTGATAATGTATAGTTTGATTGTGCGTTAACGTTGAGAATATGGGGTTGAGTGGAACATTAGGTTGCAGAATGGACGGTTGAACAGAGCGATAATATTGAGAATTACAGAATTCAGTGGAACATTATCTTTGAGAATGAATAGCTGGGTGGAACGTTAGCTTTTACAATGTATACTTGGGTGGAGCGTTAATATTATGAATATAGAATTAAAGGGAACATAAGTTTTGAGAATGTAAAGTTGGGTGGAGCGTTAATATTGAGAATACAGAGTTGAGTGGAACGTTAGCTTTGAGAATGTATAGTTGATTTCTATGTTAATATTGAGAAAATACAGTTGGGTGGAGCGTTAGTATTGTGAATATAGAATTAAGTGGAATGTAAACTTTGAGCATGTACAGTAGGATGGCGTGTTAATATTGAGAATGTATAATTGAGTGGAACGTTAGTTTTGAGAAAGTAAAGTTGGATGGAGTGTTAATATTGAGAATAAAGAGCTGACTGTAACGTTAACTTTGAAAATCTATAGTTGATTTCTACATTAATATTGAGAATATAGAGTTGCTTGGAACGTTAGCATTCAAAATGTATAGTTAGGTGAGCGTTAATTTTGAGGATATACAGTTGTGGAACTTTAGCTTTGAAAATGCATAGTTGAGTAGTGCTTTAATATTGAAAATATAGAGCTGAGTAAAACGGTGGCTTTGAAAACGTTCAGTTGGCTGGAGCATTAATATTGAGAATATTGAGTTGAGTGGAACGTTAGCTTTGAGAATGTGTAATTGGGAGAGCGTTAATGTTGAAAATATAGAGTTGTCAGGAACGTAAGCTTGAGAATGTACAGTTGAGAGGAGTGTCAATATTGAGAATATAGAATTAAATGTAACGTCAGCTTTGTTATTTATGTTTTATTGCACACTTCAATAGGTAACTTGATAACATAAAATGAAATAACAGCACGAAAACCAAAACATAGGCCACTGCTGTATCACAGAAATGAAATCTTGACGCTGTATAATACGATAAATTTAAATTTTTATAACTGAACTGTATTACCAACCTGCAGAAATTGTCAATCTGCGTTGTAACTGTGAGTAAAGGCCAAGATGGTACTTTGCGCATGCGCGGGATGATTTGAATCTGCGCCTTCTGCGCATGTTCGAAGGCAGCACTTTATTGTGTGACGCTTATATGTAAGAAATCATCGACTGCGCAAGACGTCGTAATATAAGAAACACTGTTCGATCACATAGTAACCTATCAATCAGTCTTGTGGAAGTGTCAAATTTTACTTCTTGTCCACGGACAAGTGACTGGTCAAAATTCATTTGTCCAACCAAGGTTTGCTTGCGCGAAAACTGACATTTTTCGAGAAATAAGAAACATATATTATAATCTTCTTTGCTAGAGCTATGAACCTTTGTCCCAGGACAAGTAAATTGAAATCTCTTACTTGTCCGCAGGGAAATGGGACAAGTTGGACAAATCGGGTATGGTATTTAAACAGCCCTATAGCAATGATACTAAGCACAAAAAAAGGATAGAAAGTCAAACCTTGAAACTGACATTTACAGTAGTAAATAAAAATTCACAAAAAATAACATTTGTTATTTTTATAAAAGAAAAAATAAATAATGGAATATGCTAGTAATAATAATGGGTGTTGCCACTTGGGTGAACTCCCAACTTTTTTTTTTTATTTTTATAAGTGAAAACATAATGGAACAACTATTAATAATAATGGGCATTGTCACTTGAGTAAACTCCCAGCGCCATCTGCGTTTCTTTTAGCACTCTGGTCGAGCACGTGATCTTGCTTTTGATTAGGAACGGGTGTGCTCATAATAACGGAAACAAGAAAAAGGAATGTGTCTAAAGTGCCTAAAATTTGATTGAAATCTACATCGGAACACCTATATTCTGAAGCATGCCTTATGCTAGCTGCAGTTAAAAAGTTAGAGTTTTCCATGTGTGAAAACTACTTCCAGACCAGAGATCACTTCTGCATCATCGGCTGCCCGGAATGGTCATATTAAAATAAACGCAGAAGAGATCTTGTTAACAAAACGTACGTAGTGAATATCATAGACGCTCCTCAGACTGTTTATGAACAAACGCTGATCTTTATATTTGCCATTAGGATTTCAGAAAAGGTTGTTTTTCCCAAACAAGACCCGTATTCAGTCATGCATAACTCCAGATAAGGCGATCATTTAGGTGATATTCTAGGATGTTTTGTTGTATTTTCACCAAAACATATCTAGTGGGTACTTGCTGGAATCGTCTCGAGGCGATTCCAACGAGAATCCACAGGATATGGTTTGGTGTAAAAGAGCAAAAAAAAAAAAAAATCATTGGGTTACCCCTTTTATCTGAAGTTACGGTCATGTCAATTAACCTTTACCATTCTCTGGGCTAATTCAGCAGACAAATTGATGATATTTTTCTTATTTTCCCAGAAAACAGGATTTGACATTTCATACAAATTGTCTCCATTGCATGAAATGTCAAAACCTGTTTCCTGAGAAAAAAAAAAAGAAAACTATTTCAATGTGTCGTCTGCTGAAAATTTTACCCAGAGTGCTAAGCTTTACCTCGTGATTGCATCACTTATGTCATATGTTATTGTAAAACTGCCTGTTTGCTACATATCATAACTTCATTTCGCTGTCAAAACTGCCGGATTCCCTTATCTGTTCAATTCTATAACTAATTCGAAACGAGGCAGTGTTGCTGGTTTCTTTCATGTTAATTTGATGGCTTAAAAGCCTGCTTTCGTACTGAGCATGAAATTTGCCATTTGATCGCTTCCGTCCGTCAAAGATAAGTAAATGTTTTTCCTCACGATGAGAGCTCAGACAAATTACACAAGCGTAACGCTTAATTATATAACCCTCTCAAAGTGTCAAGAAAACACTAAGACGGTCTTCGAAAATGATGAGTTAAACAGAAATCATACATCACGAAAACATGCCTATATAATTTTAACCCCCTTAAACCCCACTTTTATATAGTAAAACTGGGGTTTACAGGGGTATACATTATTTTTCTTATTACTGCATAAAACATAGATTGTTGGTACTCGTTAGAACCGCCTCCCCGAGGCGGTTCTAACGAGTACCCACAATCTATGTTTTGAGCCAATATTTGAAAAATATCTGAATTTTTTATCTGAAAATTTTCATTTTTTGGTGGTAAAATTTTCAGTATATTTGAATAGGCATGTTTTCGTAATGAAATGACGTGGTGTATAATGAACAGCTACGTGATGTTGCGAGATCAACCTTAGACTGGCATTAGTCTGTTGAATTAAACAATGGCTATATAAAAATGCATTAAATGTACCTATAAAATCAAATGAAACTAAACTTTTCTCTTCTAACTTCTCTTCTGAGAGTGAAATCAATCTAGTGACTAGCCTATATAATGTAGAGGGAACTAATTACATACAGCTCCATAGTAATTCCACTCTTTTTGGTGGTTAAGAGTTCATTTCAGAGTATGGCTGGGCTTCCAAATTTTATTTTAATTCAAAGACCAGGCTCAGCACAGAAAAATAAATAAGGGAAAACACCACTGTCACCAGCACTTTCTGAGACTTTTTGGAGGCTGAATGTAGCAACCCCTCAATTGGCAGGTATCAAAAGCTGAAACTTTGAAATTTCACAACTTCTTTCGGCTCCAGTAGACACATACAGAAACATTTATTTGTCTGCGAAGATTCAGATCAGCCTGTGCAGAAGCCCTGATTTTATCTGCTAAGATTCAAATCAGCCTGCCCATAAGCGCTGAACATCATCCATGTTATTTGAAATATATTTATCATATACATTTGGCCTTTTGTTTTCACTATATAAGCAATGGGAACAAATACGTGTTTAAGCGGGAAGTGTCAGTGTACAGTCGACTTTCTTATCTCAAAGTCCAGGGGACTCTGAATTTCTTCGAGATATCCATATTTCAGCATATCAGATTGGCAGAATTTGGGAAAAAAATAGATCGAATGACCGCATTTTACAAATGAATATATAATTTGACTACTGAAGTTAGAGATATACTGAAATATTGTGGAAAAGAAGAGCAATTTCTCCTCTTTTCCACAATATTTTGCTACCTTTTGTTAGATTTTCATGTTTAAACAGGGACCGGTTTTTCACTGTTATTCGAGATAAGCGAAGTTAAGCGAAAGTCAACTGTACTTTATTTCTTTGATATTTTAATTTGTTTTCTTCACAAAGAACGTAATATTAGGCATCGAACACAATAGGAAGAGAAACGTTTTCACATACAAGTAGAAGAAAAATATACAACTGTGATTGGCGTTTTGTTTGTACACTGTTTTCTCTGTTTCATCTTTGCTTCACATATATTCAATTTATTCTCTTGAGTCTTCAACAGAATTGGTAAGCGTGACCGATTCTAAAGTAATATTGAATTTTAGAACTGTAGTAATAATAATAATAATAAAGACTTTATTTTCAGTGGGTAACACAATTAGCTATAAGGTACTCTTCCTTGAGGCCCACTACAAATACTTTACAAATACACATGTCAGTAATGTATAGAAAACAGTCAAACAATTTACACAATAAATATTATACACCCACTCTCACACGACTGAATGTACAAAAGTCATTACATGATTAGCATGTACCATATGCATATATATATTAACCCATTTAAGCCTAGTGCATAAAAGCGGCATTGGCAAACAGTGTAGACCCAGATCAGACGCCACAGAACGCGGCATCTGATCAGGGTATGCACTGTTTGCATTAAGTACAGACATTTCTACAAAACATGATAATGATAAAAAACAACCAGACACCTCTGATATAGGAAATGGACCTGCCCAAAGAGTTTAGGTAGAAAATCCATCCTGCATGAATGGATTAAAGAAAAGAAAGATTAAGATTTCATCCATTGTATGCATCGTTTATGGAAAATTGATATATTCTTTGATAATTTTATATGTTCCGGTAAAACGTTCCAAATATGTGTTCCTGAATATGACAAACTATCTTTAAATAATTCTTTGTTTGGTTTTGGGGTTATTACATTGTATTATTTGAAGAGGACCGTAAAATACGAGATTCGTTATTTAAAATGGTCGGCTCAAACATATCTCTGATATATAACGGAGCTTTTTGAATAAATACTTTAAACATAAATTTGGCCTTCCTTAGGAAAATACGCTCATAAATTGTAAGGATTTTAATTTTATTCATACTTTCAGCCATATCATAAAAATCTGATGAAAATTTACCGACTTCAAAAACGAGCTTGCAGAATTCTCTTTAAAGAGAATTCTGCAAGCTCGTTTTTGAAGTCGGTAAATTTTCATCAGATTTTTTTGCGACGTATTTCCCCAAATAATATTACAAAAGTCTAGATGAGGCCGAACGTAGGATTTATAGAATTTTACTCTGTTCTCGATAGATAAATATTCTTTAATTCTTGAAAGTAGCCATAGGTATGACGAGATCTTTTTAGTGATAAAATTAATATGAAATGACAATGTTAGATTATTATCAACATATACGCCTAATATTTTATCATAGAATATCGTTTGAAGAGTAACGTCCTTGAACAATAAATCCAAGCTATCGTCACTTAATTTACCTCGTTTCTGAGCGGTTGCTATAAGCATGACTTTAGTTTTGGCAGAATTAATTATCATACCGTTGCATTTACACCACGTATCTAATTGTATAAGAGCCTTCTGAAGATCCCAGCAAGCAAAAAATATAGGACCCACATTGGCCCTAAATGGGTATTTATATGGGTCCTACATGGGCAACCAATAAGGGACTCATGAGGGATTTGCAACAGGGTTCCATGTTGGACCCACATGGACAAAGCCATGTGGGAACTATATGGGTCCAGTATGGGAAAAATCAACCCACATTTATCTTCCAGAAAAACAATTTTTACACATTTTTACACAAATGATTATAAGTCCCCAGTCCCAGCCCATTTGATGGACTGGTAAGGTCCCAACCGATAGAGACCTATGTACGTGTGCGTTATTGCCTTAAAGATATAGGCGTCTTTTTTAATAGTTGGAAATGTTGGCATCATGCGTATTTATATATACCTCTCAATTTTAAAAATAATAGGGACATACGAGTTAAAATAAAAATATGACCATGAATCGACGTCCATGTCGGGAAAATAGTTAAGATAAATTTAATAGATACTTTCATTTTGTAATGAACAAACTATTATTTTTATTTTATTATTATCATTATTATTTGCATTTATATCAGGAAATTTACTATTTTTTGATATTATGTTTAAATAGTGGTAGAGTTGTTCCCCTTAATACCCATATTGAACCCATATGGGTCCCATACAGTAATGGGAGGTCAACATTGGAACCATAGAGGTCCAATATCTGTATCACATGGGAGCCATTTGGGCCCCAATTATGTATCTAGAAAATATCACTTTTCCAGGATTATTTCAATTTTATCTCGGGGGTCCCATATATTAGAATGTATTTTTATAGTATTTTTTGATAAATTTTACCAATATGGGACCTATAAGGGTCTTATATGGGCAAAAAAGCCTATATGGGGCCCAAGTAGGACCCAAATGGGATAAATGCCCCGAATCTGCCCATATGGTTCCCGTATATACGTGTTTGCTGGTCAAAGTTTACCAATATGGGACCTATATAGGTCTTATATGGGCAAAAAAGCCTATATGGGGCCCATGCAGGACCCGAATGGGATAAATGCCCAGATTCTGCCCATATGGGTCACATATATACATGTTTGCTGAGATTGGCCTGGATAACATTCTTCGAACTATTAATATCAAATAAAGTTGTATCATCAGCATACAAGTCAGTTGTTACATCATTTGTGTAAAAGGGAAGATCATTAATGAACATTAGAAACAAGAGCGGACCAAGTATTGACCCTTGCGGCACCCCGCAACATATGTATCTATGCTCTGACAAGACATTATTAACAGGCACTCTTTGGGTGCGATTTAGCAAATAGAATGAAAAACAGTTTAAGGATGTGTCACTCATATTATAAATCTTTAGTTTCTGTAATAGAATTTTATGATCTACCAAATCAAATGCTTTTTTGAAGTCGACAAAACCACCCTAACTAGGTGACCGTTATCTAACGACCGAAGCCACCTGTTAATCATGTTTACTTGCGCAGTTTCACAAGAGTGGGCGGATCTAAAACCAGACTGGGTGGGATGAAGAAGCTTGTACTCATTAAGATAACTTATCAAAAATGGACATGTTTTTCGAGAATTTTAGACAAAACAGGCAAAACAGATAGTGGTCTATAATTATTAACATCGTCGCACGGACCATTTTTATGCAATTGGCGTCTTTCCATTTATCAGGAAATAAAGACTGATTTATTGAACAATTGCAAATGAAAGTAACTGAGTCTGCTATTTCCGTTGCTGCAATTTTGAGGAGACGAGGTCCAATATTGTCCGTTCCTATTGCTTTTGTCGTATCTATTGATTTTAAAAATGCCTCAACTTTATGAGCTTCTACCAGGGGAATATTAAAATTTATATCCTGTGGAATTCTATTACTGCAAAATGTTCTTAACTTCTCGTGATCGGAAGGAACTATTGGTTCTTTAATGTTTTCTGCAACTTGAACGAAAAATTTATTGAACGCATTTGACACATCTTCGGCTTCTTCCAACAAAATATTATCAACCGTAACTTTAAGCTTAGAATTTGAATTTGAATTTTTACTTGCACCAACTTCTTTAAACAACTTCCATATATTATTAGGATTATTAGTTTCTTCAAGAAATGCTTCATAACGAGACTTTTTGGATTTTCCTATTAATGATGTGACTTTATTTCTCCAAATTTTGAATTGATTGTCATCGCCAATAGCCTTGTATTTATCTCTAGTCTTAATTGCTCGAATTATCTCCGGTGCAACCATTGTGGTTGTTTTTTTTATGTTTTACTCTATGTTGTCTTAAAGGGAATATATATGTCAACTACGTTAAGAAACAGGTCTGTCCATGTATCTAATGCATCATTTGGATCATCAAAAATCTTCACGGTGTCCCAAGGAATAATACGGAGGTAATTGATAAAATTTTCTTCACTGAAATTTTTAAATGAACGATATGAAATTGAGTAATGTTGTGATTTAGGCACATGAGAATTAATTTTACGTGTGAAAAATATCGGAAAATGATCACTTAAACCCAAACTAGGAACACTTACGTTAGAAAAATTTTCTTCCATATTACAGTAAATAAAGAAATATATATGTACACATCTTAATTAACATTTAATCTGTATGTTCTGATTACCAGTAGAGATTAAAGTTTTTGAAAACATATGCTCAGCTACAGTATATGTCAACCCTTATCCTGCGGAATGCATACATATATATGCGGTCAGGGAATAGGCGTATTTCAGGGCACCGCAGGACCGCCAGCAAGTGCAATCAGTGAAATAACTCTCCAAAATCACAGTCAAATTTCACCACTTTCTGTCATTTTTTTTATTGTTCGTTATTTCGGTCTCATCCCTATCCGATCAAATAGACTCCTATGCCAACCACGCCAATTCTACTTAAACAACTTTCGGTGATAAATTTACACATACAATCGCAAATTGCCAAATATTTCCTGCAATGTCTTGAAGGATTTGTTTGTCACGTGATTACGATTATTATGCAAATAGTTAACCAGTCAACTGATACATCGCATGCGCGAGTTAGACCGTTACATAGTTTCTAAAGTTGTCTGATAAAGACTATACAGTGAAGCAGCCTATGTGCGAGTGTAAAGTAAATCGATGGAAAACGAGGGAAATAACATGTACTCAGGTAAGATTACCCTTTCCAAGGACTCAGTTTAGAAACTTTCGTAGCAGGACAATGGTGAATAATGTAAACTGCTCATCAGCTTAGAAAGACACCACAATGTCTAGATACACTATAGATAGTCAACTTAGAAAGATACTACAATGTCTTGATACATTATAGACAGCCAACTTAGAAAGATACCACAATGTCTAGATACACTATAGATAGCCAGCTTAGAAAGATACCACAATGTCTAGATATATTAAAGATAGCCAACTTAGAAAGGCAACACAATGTCTAGATAGCCGGCCTCGGTGGTTCAGTCTGATGCGGGTCCGACTGGTGATCAAGAGGTCGCGGGTTCGATCCCCGCCGGGTCGGCAACATTCTTTCATTGAGATTGATCATGAAATATTCTCTACGGTCATTCTCTCCCTTCCGCTGATTCAAGAAGGGCAGTTGTCAGTTTCTGGTGAAAGAATGTGCACAATACTTAGAGGACTAAGCCTGTCCAGTAGAAGTGTGGTTAGATAAACTGACCGCGCTCGACATTACACCATTTGATTGATGTGGCCGTTAAACCTCAACACAAACAATGTCTAGATACACTGTAGATAGCCAACTTAAAAAGATACCACAGTGTCTAGATATACTATAGATAGCCAACTTAGAAAGATACCACAATGTCTCGATATATTAAGGATAGCCAACTTAGAAAGACAACAGTGTCTAGGCACACTATTGATAGATAACTTAGAAAGACACTACAATGTTTAGATAAACTATAAATAGCCAACTTAGAAAGATACCACAATGTCTAGATACACTATAGATAGCCAACTTAGAAAGATACCACAATGTCTAGATACATTAAAGATAGCCAGCTTAGAAAGACAACATAATGTCTAGATACACTGTAGATAGCCAGCGTAGAAAATTACCACAATGTCTAGACACACTATTGATATATAATTTAGAAAGACATCACAGTGTCTAGAAACACTATAGATAGTCAACTTAGAAAAATACCACAATGTCTAGATACATTATAGATAGCTTAGAAAGCCAGCACAATGTTTAGATACACTATAGATAGCCAACTTAGAAAGACAACGCAATGTCTAGATACACTATAGATAGCCAACATAGAAAGTTACCACAATGTCTAGATACACTATAGATGGCAAACTTAGAAAGATACCACAATGTCTAGATACACTATAGATAGCCAACTTAGAAAGATACCACAATGTCTAGATACACTATAGATAGCCAACTTAGATACCACACTGTCTAGATATATTGTAGATAGCCAACTTAGAGAGACAGCATTACAGATAGCCAACTTAGGAAGTAAACGTAATTAAACAATATGAAATTAATAAGAATCCTTCCACCGCCCCATCCTGCAACTACACAAAATTAAGTCACTCATTAACAATTAAGTTGCAACGTGAGAAAATGTACCGTAAGTAGTATGGTATGGTCGCCCAACAATGACTCAAATCAGCCTGCGTATCCGCACAGTCTGACCAGAGTCTTTGTTGTCCGCATGAAGGAACTTTGCATCATTGGCTACGCTAAATGCATCCAGTGACGATTCGATCAGACCGCGAATGCACAGGCTGATCTGAAGATTCGCTGGACCCACATATCCGAAGGTATGTTTTCTAACATTGCGGCGCAATTATTTTGAAATCTGCTTTGTTCCAGATAACATTTATTCTGGGAATATTACAAAATTGAAAAACTATAAAACTAAATTTTATGCTGATATTCTCGTAACGCCCTGTTATGAATCGATCCCATGTCTGTTGAGGCTCAGAATTCCTCATCTAGATCACCTCGAGTTTGCCTTACTTATATGGTTTATCAACTTACACGTTTATAATTCCAATTCGTCATCTTTAAACACATTTCACGAAATTTGATTTGTTAAAAGAAAAGATTTACACTTCAGTTAGGTCCAGAGCACGAATTCGTCGGATCTACAGCCGCCTCTCGTTATCTCGAAGTCCAAGGGACTCTAATAAATATTTCGAGTTATCCGTACCTCGACATATAAGATCTGCAGAATATAGGAAAAAAAAATAAATCGAACAGCCACATTTCACAAATGAATATGTTATTTGAATCCTGGGGTTAGAGGTATATTGAAAATATTGTGGAAAAGAGGAGAAATTGCTCCTTAGGAGAAATTGCTCCTCTTTTACACAATATTACGTTACCTGTTGTTAGATGTTCATTTTTTAAACAGGGACCGGATTTTCACATCGAGACAAGCGGTTATTCGAGATAAGCGAAGTCGAGAACGAGAGTCGACTGTACTTTCCTTCCGCTGTCCCAAAAGATTGACACATTTTGCAACATTTGTGACATCTTGATGACAAGTTGGAAAAAAAGGAATAAATCATTACTTTTGTGGATTTTATCGACATGTAAAAATTCAGCGAATTACTTACAGGCAACATGATGCCCTTGTGGCTTTATTCAGTTTGTGTGTGAGTGATTCGCTGGAGTTGACAAAGCGGTAAAATCCACAAAAATAAAAATCATTCCTATAATATTACATGCTCAGTACCCGATGCTTTCGACATATTCAGATGATCCCAATTATTTCTTAGGCATTTTAGTTCGGCGGCTTTAGTCAGTACATGTCATTACCAAGGCCGGAGCAGAAAAACGAAACATGGAATATGAAATGTGTTGTACTTAGTCATATTGTTGTTGTGTATTGTAAGTGCTAATATGTGGTCAGAATTGTAACTGACACACCAGGAGTCTGAAAAGAATAACCCTTGAGATCAATGAAGATACACAAAAATGAAAATAGCTGAAGTGTTCAAATATTCTGAGCCAAACCAGCCAGACTCAACCAGTTAGGCTTCATCATTGACCTTCATATAAACTTTCAAAACGCCTGAAATGGATGGACTCGAGTATAATAAAAGACTAGAATATATAAACCATATTAAAGCGAAGTACGAGGAAACGTTTCACGGCCGCAACAGGACACTAACACCAACTGCAGTGACTATAAATTCTAAAAGCAATGTCCCTTCAAAGCAATGAGCACACATCAAAATGAAACTAATTGTGATGTCGATGTATTCTAGGACGAACCAGAAAGCCTCTGTATGTCATAATGCGGAAAGCGAAGGCCATGATCAGACTGCGCATCTGCGCAGTCTGATCAGGGCCTTTGCCATCCGCTTATAAAATCACGAGATATTGAGGTATATATTGAAGAGTAGCAAAGACCATTATGAGACTGCATGATTGCGAAGTTTAATCGCATTATTGGATATGACCACGTTTCTCTGAATCTCAATATGTTATAATTATTGTAGAAACATTTGCAAACATTGGCGTTTCAATTACCATTAGACGGTTTGATCATGACAAATGCGAATAAAATAACCTTCCCTGGCGGGGATAACAATAAAGGGATAAAAGGAACTCTGAACCCCATAGATAGGAGAATGGAAGGGTTTGTCTTGATGAGAACAATAATTAGCTGTTTCAAATTCACTCTCTATAGCTGAAATAAGGGCAGCATATGATACGGTTAAATGAATAAATCAGATATAATTTCAAAGGCTATATCAACAAGTTAGCTGTTGCAGATACAATGCATATTTTCAATTCTTTAAACCTAAAAATACGAGTATTTCGGCCATGTTTGAATTATTTTGAAAAGGAGCTCTTGAAAACTTGCAAACACGATGGCTTTGTTGGATTTTTATGCAAATGTAGACAGTGAAGGCCCTGATCAGATTTAGCATTCAAAATGAATTAGGCCAGAGTTATAATTCTACTAAATTATCTGTTGCAGATACTAAATTATAATTCTACTAAATTATCTGTCGCAGATACTAAATTATAATTCTACTAAATTATCTGTCTCCTTAGACAGTTTGCATGAAATGTCAAATGCTGTTTTCTGGAACAAACCAAAATATGTTTCAAAATGTCTGTTGATTTTTTCTTTGACTGTGCAACTGGAATGTGTAATTATTATTTCTGTAAACATTTAATGAAGTACTGCAGAGGTGAAAGCTATTATCATATCAGTTTCTCTTAGAGAACTAGTCAGTAGCGATTCAGATGGTAGGAACCCGCACACTACATGTTGCACACCTATACTGGGGAGCTAATCGATAGCCCCGTTAGTAGAATTATAAACCTCTGATTAGGCTAAATGACGATCTGAAGCCAGAGCAAAAGACAAAAATAGAAGATGTTCGGCAAGAACCACAATCACAGAATATAGCCTACCAAAGACACCAAGAAGACGGCCAAACAAACCAGTACAGACGGGGCAAATACCACAAACCAAACAAAAGCAAAATTACCAGCTACATTTTCCCCAAGGAGGTGATCACAATATTTGACAGGATCCACAGAACACAGAAATAAGACAATCAGCAGGACGAAACATGAACTGAAGCCCCACAGTAAACAGCCATAAGTCCATTAAGATCAACCAAACCCAAAACCACTGCCTTAGAACGGTCAATATTAAAAACTAGCGAGAGTTTAAAACGATTTTTAACAAGGCCCGAACACTGATTACGTTGGGTGGATGAATTATAATCGAGCCATAGTATACAAACGCCAAAATTTCCGTAAGGTAGTTGTCCACGTGATTGTCATTGACCAATGAAATCAAACCTAGCGTTTGTACGAAATCCAGGTAACGGTTATTTATAGCTGCGCTATTCTTGTCACGTGCCGTCTGCAAAACCTGGAGTGGGACATTGGCAAACAGTGCAGACCAAGATCAGATGCCGCAGAACGCAGGGTCTGGACTGTTTGCTTAAATAAATGCAACAGTCTGAAGTCCCCGTTCAGAACCATTTTCCCAGCCTACACTCAGAGACTTAATTAACAATCTAATGAGCCGCAACGACAGAAAACGTACCTTCAGATATGTGCGCCCAGCGAAGATTCATTCGCGCAGTCTAATCAGAACTTTCACTTTGCGCAGTTTGGATAGCCAAGGATGCAAAGTTTCTTAATGCAGACAACGAAGACTCTGATGAGACAGTGTGGATGTACAGGCTGATTTAAGTCTTTGTTGGGCGCATATGTCGGAAGGTACGTTGGGGTTCATATTCTTTGTAAGAAAGTCTTCAGTATTCTAGAAAGGGCTGCTAATAACACGAACAACGATTGTTTTAATATATCAGTTTGATCGACATATCCTTGTAAAATGGCATACTTCTACAGTTTTGTCACGCTTTCTGTTCAATTTCCTTTTAGAAATAATTAATTTTGTTCGCTTACACTTGTTTCGAACACGAATAAAGCAAATCGAATCTAGCGTAGAATGAACTTGTCAATAAGTGAATTAATGAAATCCACACCGAATCTGGCAAACCTCTGTTTGACGTATCAATGAGATTAATACTGATCTTGCGACTTAATTTGTCTTGGATGAATGTCGCGTTCCCATAATACTGACAATATTAACATTAGTTCACGGAGACACATTTAGCTTCTGTAAATAGACACGGACTGTATTGAAAAACAAATGACTACTTGAATCTAAAACCCTCCGTTCTCTTATTAATCTTATACATAGCACTTTTCGCAATGCCCCAGCTACCCGGGTCAACAGACATTGGTAGCAGATGGTGCAAGAACTAGAGCTGCATATACGTGGTCATCACGAAAACACGCCTATATAATTTTAACCCCTTTAAACCCCACTTTTATATAGTAAAACTGGGGCTTACAGGGGTATACATTATTTTTGTTATTTCTGCTCAAAAAACACAGATTGTGGGTACTCGTTAGAACCGCCTCGACGAGGCGGTTCTAACGAGTACCCACAATCTATTTTTTGAGCAGAAATATGAAAAATATCAGAATATTTTATCTGAAAATATGTCATTGTTTGGTAGTAAAATTTTCCGTGTATTTGAATAGGCGTGTTTTCGTAATGTATTGTGAAAAGAAAAACAGACGAAATATAACACAGTTTGGCCTTTACAATTGTACCCCGGAATTAGAACGCATCACCACTATAACGGACAGGCAAGTATTAAATCTGCTGTGTTCGCCCACAAATACACTACCTCTTAGAATAAAGCCGTTTACTAACTGCGAACAAAGGTGACCTTAAAACGGTATGTACAGCATAGATTAAAGATGCCCCTTGGTACTTATGATCACACACGCAGAGAACTAAATGTGCCTGAACTGTCCAGACTAGCTCTTTTCGGCGAATTAGGTCTCATCAATGACCCTCAATTAAATTTTCTAAAATTCCCGGAATTGGCTCAATGATCACAAATATAAATTTTCTAAATGAAATACGGGGAGGCGCTTTACAGTCGCCTTATGGCACTAACACCAGATGTATCAAAGATAAATGAGCCAGCGCATGACAAAACCAACAAAATGTCATGTGCGCCCAGCGAACACTCAGATCAGCCTGGGCATCTGCCCAGTCTGATCAGAGTTTTTGCTGTGCGCTCAATGGGTAGCTAAGGACACAAACTTTCTTCATGCAGACTGCGAAGACTCTGAATAGACTGGGCGGATGCCCAGGCTTATATGTCTTAGCTGGGCGCACATGCCCTTTTGTTGGTTTTGTCATGCGCTGGCCCAAACATATTCTAAAAGGAATGACTCATGGAAGCAATGAAAGCGAGCAATTTCCTAGCTGAGAACATACGTGATCTTAAATTAAACGTTAAACAGAGCAAGCCGTTACGCACAATGTAGCTGCGCAGGTAGGTGGCCTCAAAACATTACTAACAGTTTAACTGCGAACATAGTTGGCCTTAAAACTTGCGTAGAACAAATAAGTCGTTAATTACAATGTAGCTGAGAGCATAGGTGGCCTTAAGGTAGGACAAAGCAAGCCAGTACGAACATTATAGCTGCGAACAAATGTGTCCTTAAAACGTAACGTAGAACAAAGCAAACCGTCACGTACAATGTAGCTGCGAACATAGGTGCCTAAAACATTACGTAGAACAAAATAAGCCAGTAATTACAATATAGCTGAGAGCATAGGTGTCCTTAAAACATTAAGCAAGTCAATACGAATAATGTAGTTTCGAACATAGGCGGCCTTAAAACATTACGTAGAACAAAGCAAGCCATTATGAACAATATAACTGCGAACATAGGTGAGCTTAAAACATTACCTAGAACAATGCAAGCCAATACGAACAATGCAGATGCGAACAAAGGTATTCTTAAAACATAACGTAGAACAATGCAAACGGTAACATACAATGTAGCTGCGAAAATAGGTGGCCTTAAAACATTACGTAGAACAAAACAAGCCGTTACGTACAATGTAGCTGAGAGCATAGGTGGCCTTTACAAATTACGAAGAACATGAAGAACAAAGCAAACCGTCCAGCATGCTACACTGACAACAAATGCAAGGTTCTTCATTTATTTGGGCTAATTTTCCTAGATCAACAATGTACCTGCGAACGAACGCGATCGATCTTAAATATTACGCAGAACAAAACAAGCCATTACAAACAATGAAGTTTCGACCACAGGTGCTCTGAAAACAAAGCCAGCCATTACGTACAATAAAGCTTTGAACATGAATAGCCTTAAACATTACCTAGAAAAAAACCGCAAGCGGTTTTTTCTTGGTAATGTTTAAGGCTATTCACAAAGAATAAAGCCGAGAAGATAGCCAAGAACATAGGTACCCTTAAAACATTACGTGGAACAAAGCAAGCTGTTACGTACAAAGCTGCTGCGAACATAGATGGTCTTAAAACATTACGAAGAATAAAGCAAGCCATTGCAAACAATGTAGCTGAGAACATGGGGCTTTAAAACATTACGTAGAACAAAGCAGCATCCCGGTGGTAACATTTCATACTGTTCCAGACATTCATTTATTTAAAGTTCTCACTGGATGACTAAAATATGTGATTTTGTCCTTTCCTAGACACCGTTGTCTAACATTATTGAACTATTGCAAGTACAAACAGCCATGAAAGTAGTAACTATCACTCATGACGTTTTTAATTTTAGAGAACAGAAGACCAAATCCGTTATAGCGCACGCAGAAGGAATATTGACCATCTAATCATACAGGGAAAGCATTTACTATTGCTTGTACCTCTCTGGCTTAGAGGCAATAAAACATTCATCTCGGAGAAAACATCGAGAGACTATTAGACAAACTGGTAATTTAGATTTTGTTATTCTGACTCGCCGACAAATAAACATATGTTTGAGCGAAGATAACATTGATTTTGCCCTTTCCGACATTTGTTGTAGTTGATTATAGTAGTCAAGGATATTATCGTAGACGGAGCATTCCAGTCACGTGTTTCCGTCTTCATTTCCGCTGATGGCATCTTTAAGGGGGCCTGTTACACATTCAGGGGCGACAATTATGTCAAAGTTGTCCCATTCTGAAAAGGCGTCTACTCTATATGGAAAGAATTTGCTCTCAGAGAGAGCAAATTCTTTCCTTACAGAGTTGACACTTTTCAGAAAGGGTTTGGCGTCCATTAAAGCAAACTGGAATTCGCAGTTTTCTCCCTTGGCGGAAATGGTGAAAAATCTAACACGTGTATCCAGTCCCCTTTATGTAAAACAAAATAATACGAACGAGTTCGCGACATTGATATATATTATAACTAATCGTACCATCTAGAAAGGAAATTCAGAGCTTCAATAGGATATCAACATCATATCGATAATGTTTCAAGGATGTGAAGTTGTGTTTTCTTTTGCATGTGTCTGTTTTAGCATTATTAACTTTGGTGTGTATTACAGTTTTCTGGAATAAAAGTTTACCTTCAATTTTAGTTTCATTTGTAAAGCAATATACAGCAAAGTTGCAAATTGTTTAGCTTTTTGTTGACAAGCTAGATCATTAAAGACAGTTAGTACCCCCACCCCTCACCCCCCCACACACACTCCCCCACACCCCGCCCCTACCCACACCCTGAGTGATCAAATTAATGACATCAAAAGCGGAGTAGTACCACTTCAATAGGCCAGTGCAGGATATTGTAAATAAAATACAATATTTTATTTGTCGTTAATGGAAAAAATTTATTTAAAAAACGAAAAACGAAAGAAAAAACAGCAACCAAAAAAAAAAAAAAAAAAAAAAACAACAAACAAAAAACAACAGAAACAAACAAACAAACAAAAAAAAAAACGTGAAGTTTCATTTTTCTCTGTAGTGTCTTGACACTATGTAATATATTTTAATGTGATATATATAGACTCAGAAAAATAGTTAAAGAAATTTCTTTCCAAAATATTTTGAGTGGAGGATAGTATTCACCATCTGACTTCATATCGCTCACGCCTTCCTACCCTACCTATCCTACAAAGCATGATCCATTATTCTCCCGTAGTACTTGATATTTTCTGGTCCTTTGTGATCATTCTGGGATTTTTGGAATATCTTTATGAGGGTCACTGATAACGAGGACTTATTGGCCGAAAATACATGTAGCTAATCTGGCCCAGAAAACATTTGAGCCAGCGCACGACAAAACCAACAAAATAGCATGTGCGCCCTGTGAAGACTCAGATCAGCCTTGGCATCTGCCCAGTCTGATCAGTCTTCGCTGTGCGCATGAAGAAAGCTTGGGTCATTAGCTACCAGTTCAGCACACAGCGCAGACCCTAATCAGACTGGGTGGATGCCCAAACTGATCTGAGTCTTTGTTGGTTTTGTCACGCGCTGGCTCATTTGTCAACTGAGGAATATTTAGTTCTTTGGGTGTGTTCATTGTTCTCATTGGTCCTTTCTTTCAGATTCTGTTCTGTTATACCGCGCCTTCTTTTTATTCAAATACAAGCAAGCAATAAAACGTATATTCTCACAAGTTAAACGCTTCTAATGAGTACCCACAACATATGTTTTCTTGGAGAACAAGAAAAATATATGTATCATAATCTGGTTACTCTTCGTAGCTAGAGCTATAAGTCTTTGTCTCAGGACAAGTAAATTGAATTTGTTTATTCGTCCTCGGGGAAAAGGGAGAATGGACAAGTCGGACATGGTATTTACAAAGCCCTGGTTGTGGGTACTCATTAGAAGCACCTACACCATATGATTTTGTGTAGGAATAAGGAAATATCAACATTTTTGGTAAGAAATAGCTTATCTAGCGATATGGCAATGCAAGACAGAAAAAAAAACACTCTCTCTTATAGTTCGGAAGGGTAAAACGGATCCACATAGCACAAATGCATTTAGTCATGTTAGTAAATACAGTATAACCTTAATTGCTCGAAAACGGATGGCTCGTTTACCAAGAATGATTCGAACTCTTGTTTCAATCCCTACAAATTCTTCCAATAGCTCAAGAAAACAAATATTTAGGGATTTTTTTTTCTTATTTTATCATGGAATTGTATGTTGAGTGTACTCTTTAGAATCGCCTCATCGAGGCGATTCTAATGTGTACACTCAACATACAATCATTGTGTTGAAAATCGAAAATATTTCCCTAAATTGTCGCTATTTGTTTCCTGAACTGGTGCCATGATTAACCCTCAGTGGCTCGAACTACCCATGTCTCGAACGAATTTCCATGGTCCCAAAGATGTTCGAGCCATTGAGGTTCGACTGTAGTTCATGTCGTCTTTTACGAACCTGATTTTGGTTTGTATGAATTAAAAAAGAAAATAATAAAATACATGAAGTTACCCATGAAAGGCTAGACTCACAAGAGAACTTCAGAAGAAGAGACAAGAAACAAAAGACACAACGGCATTCCTGCAGTAATAGATAAAGAAACAAAGAGCGGCCAGAACCGCCTTGGAGCAGAAATATCTACTTGGTGGGACGGTGTGGTGCATTATAACTAGTTTTCCTCGATCTAAACCTCGTCCTTAATTCTGGGAACTGTTTATTATTATTATTATTATTGTTATTATTATTCAGGGCCCAGATGTTCAAAGCATCGTTAGCTTAACGAGCTCGTTAGTGGTCAAAATATTAACTGTTATAGTAAGTACAATATCTAATTCACAGATATATTCGCTGAAAAAATGTGAGTAGCTTTTGCAAATGCAAATGCTCACATTTTTTTTTCAGCAAAATATTAGCATATATGGTATATTTAATTATCAAAGTTTTAACGATACATTTACTAACGAAATCTTTAGTTTTGAACAGCTGGGCCCAGATGTATAACATTATTTCTATCGTATTGATATTTTTCATCTGTATTCTGTTTGTATGTGTGCTCCAGATAGTACTAAATGTAATAAGAACGAACAGCTGCAAACGTTTAATTAACCCATTTTTGTCGAATGGACTTTTCTACCTTAACTCTTTAGACAGGTCTATTTCTAATAGAAGGGGTGTTTGGTTAGTTTTCATTATTACCATGTTTTATAGAAATTCCTGTTTTTAATGCAAACAGTGTAGACCCTGATCATACCTGGGTCTACACTGTTTGCGAGTATCCCTTCTATGGGATGATAGACATAAACGGTTTTAAAACAACGGGCGAGATTTGATTAATAATATAGTTTGTTGGACAAAATAGTTTACAGTTGTTACTTTGACTGCGTGACACAAAAAGGAGTGTTGCTGCCGATAAGAACAGTGAAGGTACTGACCAGACTTCCCTAGAGCTGTTTTCATGTGACGGGCGCACATGCAATCTAGAAGGAAATGTTGTGTTAACGGATAACAAAATCCCTGAAAAGACTTAGCGGCTGCGTGGGCTTATCTAAATAATACGGATTTCACACACACGTTCCATCACGAAAACATGCCTATATAATTTTGACCCCCTTAAACCATTTTTATATAGTAAAACTGGGGTTTACAGCGGTATACATTATTTTTCTTATTTCTGCTCAAAAACATAGATTGTGGGTACTCGTTAGAACCGCCTCGCCGAGGCGGTTCTAACGAGTACCCACAATCTATGTTTTGAGCAGAAATATGAAAAATATCAGAGTTTTTTATCTGAATATTTTTCAGTTTTTGGAGGTGAAATTTTCTATATATTTGAAAAGGCGTGTTTTCGTAATGGAAGAGAGCCTTTCGCTTGACGCGGCAGAAGTAATTACTTGACGCTCATGTTGTCAACAAGTTACATTGTTTGTTCTTCTCATATTTGACACACAAGTTCATCTTGTCGTTCGTTTAAGAACTGCTGGGTACTATCTGGTAAGCTATAACGTCCTGATACGAGCAGGCATGACAATTTTCAAGCAAAATCAATCACACTGCCTCACTCCACACAATTTTCAGTATTAGTATTTTTTTTATTATAAATTATTTATCACTGAAATTCCTTTACTTAATGCAAACCGTAGAGACCCTGTTCAGACGTCTGATCTGGATCTACACTGCTTGCCATTGTCCCTGTTATGGGACGCTAGGCATAAACGGGTTGTATAGATGCACGGAAAAAAATCTTCGCAGGCTTGTGTTAGCCTTTATTGCTCGTTTAATGCACATGACTCTTATGACATGGTTTGATAATCCTGTTTAATCTTTACCACTCTCTGTGCTAATTCAGCAGACGACACATTGATGACATTTTTCTCAGAAACAGGATTTGACATTTCATGCAAATTCTCGCCATTAGAGACAATTTGCAGGAAATCTCAAAACCTGTTTTATGGAAAAATAATAAAAATATTTCAAAATGTCGTCCGCTGAAATGTTTACCCAGAGGGCTAAGCGTTAAAATGTTAATCATAATTTCTTTTTTCAGATAGAATGTATCAGTCGTCAATTTGGCAGGAATTAATGCGTGACGCGGCAGTTGGTTTCAGAGATCGTCTCTTTATGCCTCATCTGCAGACGATAGACTTTACCAAGCACCGGAAGTGATCACCTGTTAGAAATCGTTATTTCAGGTAAAACAAATGTTTTCATTTTCCGAAATCAACTAAGAAATTTATGTAAATATTGCTAGCGAACTTGAAAGTGACGTTTGAGGCTTGTGGCTCTGTGATAGCAAATACAGAATACCTCATCAGCACGCGTATTTAAGCTGTTTTCCAGGCATTTGCATCTGTATAAACAAAGCGTTTCTGTTTGAAATGTTCACCTTCACTTGTTGAGCGCATCAATAACGGTCATAATTAAACAGAAAAAAATATGATGGCAAGCACTCTGCTATATCTCAGCGAAGGTAAGTAAATAGCGTTACTCCTTAAACCATTTCAGCAGAGGACAAATTGATGAATCAGATAATACCCTTATCTTATAGAAAATAGGCTTTGACATTTCATGTAAATTGTCTGGTTTCCTTTGCATGACATATCCAAGCCTTTTTTTTTCTGGGAATAATAATCATAATAATAATAATCCAAACTGTCGTCTACTAAACTTTTTACCAAGAATGCTGAGCGTTAAGCGAAACTTAAAGACCCACATCGTCTGTACACTTCAGCAAGAGAATCCGTGTCAGTGAGTTGTCAGTTTCTGGCGAAAGAATGTGCACAATTACAGGTTAACCGCTTAGAGCCTGTCCAGAAATAGTGTGAATAGGTAAACTGACCGGCTCGACATTACCCCAGTGGGTTGACTGGGTCGTAATATCTCAACTCAATCAATCAATCAACATTTGTATGACCACGCTATACGACATGGTGTCTTGGTGCATATATAAACGGACCAGTTTGTTTCCGCGGTGACAAATCTCTGCCTTTGTTGACTGTCCATGTATGCTATAGTGTCAATGCCTATGTGAAAGGATAGCAAGGATCCCGGCTTTTCGCAAGAAACACATTTTAGTTTCGCTCACATATTAAAGGCATAATCCCAGAATTTAACAGACAGAACAGATAGGCGCCGATAGACAGGCCGGTTGGTTTTATTCTGGTACAGACACTCGATATAACGACAAAATTCATTATAATGACAATTGTACTGTCACGAAGCCTTCGCTTAACCCTTCTCTTGCTGAGCACGACATGCCCTGTCTTAGCAAACAGTGTAGATCCAGATCAGTTGGCTTCTGAAGAATCTGGATCTGCACTGTTTGTCATTAAATATGTGAATTTCTATCAAAAACCCGGATCAAATAATTTGATTGGCTGGAAATTAGAAGTGGGCGTGGCATCTTAATTTATTCAGCATGACAAGGGTTAAGAGTACCAATTGGTCACAAATTATGCAAGAATGTTGTATTTAATGCTTTAAAGAAACATATGTTTTTGATATTTGTTAGAATCGCCTCAATGAGTGTCGGTATAAAGAGGGTTGTCTATATGTCGATTATTGCAGTTGTGCCACGGTGTCTTGTTATTGTTTGTCCCTTATCTCTTCCTCTCCATGCCACAGGAAGGCTGTATTTCTTCGATTTCCTGAGTAACTTCATTTACATTTTTCTTCCGTCTGTTTTATACCGACAACCCTCTTTATACCGTCCTTCGATACAACGACAACATTCGTTACAATGACAATTTGACTGTCACAAAACCCCAGAGGTGTGTGTGTGCGGGGCGGGCGGGAGGGGGAGGTGGGTACTCTGAATTGTTTTTTGCTACATAGGCTGGGCCCCAGCACGTAGTGTTCCCCCCCCCCCCCCCCCCCCCACACACACACACACATAAAAAGAATATACGGTTTATCAGCCATACCCAAAAACATATCTGCAGATATTAGCATACCCCCAAAAATAAAATATTCCCCTTGTTATATATATATAAAAGTGCTTTTTTTTTTTTATTTTTCCTGTATAATGATTGTATTAGTAATATAAATGCTTTGAACAGTTTCAAACAGCTCTGTTTTTACTTTAATTGCATTGAACTGATGCACAGCAGAAATAAAGGTGTTAAAACTAAATAATAATAATAATAATAATAATAATAATAATAATAATAAAATACAGTTCAACAGAAGGTTCTAACCCCGATTCTTACTATACCCCCAAAAATACCGAGAATTTTGATAGACCCAAAAAATATTCAGTTTTGAAAATGACCCAAAAAGTACCTGCAAATGGCCAATAACCAAATGAATAGCCACTTTTTCCCCAAACTCCCAAAAAATAGTAAAAGTCAAAATTCTAAACCCAAACAGTAGTCCTAGTCTATGTAGCAGGCAAAATTTAGAGTACTAACCCCCTTCCCCACCCCTCCCGAGCACGAAACCTTCGCATAAAAGGTAACAATTAGTCATAAATTACTTTAAAGAAACATATGTTTTGAATATTTGTTAGAATCGCCTGATTGATGTGTGTGTGTGTGTGTGTGTGTGTGTGTGTGTGTGTGTGTGTGTGTGTGTGTGTGTGTGTGTTTAGTAGATGATATCTAAGAGCGCAGCCATGAATCAATTTGTTTGACTCCATTACGAAAATATGCCTATTCAAATATATTGAAAATTTTACAACCAAAAAAATGAAAAAAAAATCAGATAAAAAAAGATATGTTTCATATTTCTGCTCAAAACATAGAGTGTTGGTACTCGTTAGAACCGCCTCTGCGAGGCGGTTCTAACGATTACCCACAATCTATGTTTTCAGCAAAATAAGAAAAATAATGTTTACCCCTGTAAACCCCAGTTTTACTATATCAAAGTGGGGTTTAAAGGGGTCAAAATTATATAGGCGTGTTTTCATGATGCAAACCAAGGAAAACTCTGGAAAAGATCTCCCTAGTATGAGTTCCAAAATGTTGTGTGTGCGGGGGCGTGGAGGGGCTACTCGTACAGGGAGCAAATTATTTCCGTTAAGAGCAGCCCCTATGATAACGGTGGAAATATATTTAATGTTAGGTGACCTTTTTCTATTGCATTTTTTTTCCTTTCCTAAATGTGCAGTGAGCGTAGTGCAATGCTTTTAAATTATCGGCCAGTAAATCTGATACGTATATACGTACTAACTCGAAGAGTTTTATGGAACGTAGCAAAGAAAGCAAGTTTGTATGTAGCACTGTATTATTCCTAATGCTGAATTTAAGTCTTCATTTGACAGCTTCCAAATCATTCGAACCGTAATCACCCCAGTCTGCAATTGTCATTATCATGTTTTGTCAGTCACACGAAGCTTCTAATGTGTTTAGATATCACTTCAGGGGTCAATTTATTTGCCATTTTTCAGTGTTAGTCCGACACTCTGGACATATTAATTGCATGCTTTGTTGTTTCAACTCATTGAATTTGTTATCATCCGATACACATGCAAAACGCCAGGAATAGACATTACAAACAAAATGCAACTGGACTTTGAAGCCCAGATAAAACGAAGTCGGAGCAATGAAGTTGTCGTCCCCGATACTACACTAGTTAGTACAGTCGACTCTCGTTATCTCGACCTCGCTTATCTCGAATGACCGCTTATCTCGAAGTGAAATTCTGGTCCCTGTTTTAACATGGAAATCTAAGAACAGGTAACAAAATATTGTGGAAAAGAGGAGAAATTGCTCCTCTTTTCCACAATATTTTCAGTATGTCTCTACCTTCAGGAGTCAAATTACATATCCATTTGTTAAAAGCGGTTGTTCGATGTATTGTTTTCCTGATTTCTGCAACTCTGATATTTCGAGGTACGGATATCTCGAAGTGTTTCAGATAGTCCCTTTGACTTCGAGATAACGAGAGTCGACTGTATTTCTCTCTCACATACACACACGCGCGTGTACGCACAAAATAGCGCGAACGTACAAACGTACATGCATGATAATGTAAAAATATTTTTATTACACATCCTACAGTCTCGCAATTTATATTTACCATGCGAATCAGTTCAATATAGAAAATCTACATTGTTCGGATAAGCGTTGACATACAAGTTATCAATTCCGCAGGCATAAGCACAAACAGGATAACCTGTGGACGTCGTATAACCGACGTTGGAAAAAAATAACAGCGATAGTTTTGTGCACGTTCACGTTCTGCAATCCCACGAAGACTCAAGTAAGCCTGCGCATCCGTGTAGCCTGATCAGGGTCTTAATTGTCCGAATGAAGAAACTTTATATAGTTGGCGATCCAAAATGTGTCCAGTGAAGATTCTGATCAGACTGCTCGAATGCGCAGGTTGATCTGAATGTTCGCTGGGCGCACGTGTCCGAAGATGCGTTTTATGCCGGTACGGCACACTTGTTCAACAAGTCGCTTAGAGTACTGACCATTCACAATTTGGCTAGTCATATATGATGCGCAACGCACGAAAAGGGCACTTATGCAGTTTGCGAACAAAGAAGGTCCAGATCAACATGCGCATCCATGCAGTCTGATCTGAGCACCCTCTGTCCGTCGACACATACTACAATATCCACTGATTCTGTAAGCGGACAACGAAGGCCCAGATCAGCCTGCGCGTATGCGCAGGCTGATCAGGGCCTGCGTTGTCCGCCACATTGCATAAGACCACTTTCCGTGCGTTGTGCTTTCATTATGTTATGGATTCTGTAGTTCAATTGATAGTTTGTCATATTTAGGTACCCAGTCCACTAGCAGTTTGTTTAAGTAGCGTTTTAGACAGAAGCAGTACCATTTTTTCAGAATAAAAATGCGTATATCCATCTAAACTGGATATAAAAACTAGAATTCATTTAGATAAAACAGGCATCTAGGCAACAAACTCAGTCTATGATTTAAACTGGCAAGACGATCACAAAATAAGAAAGCACCAAAGAGACTGGTTGTCTTTAAACTGAAGCTGGACTGCAAATGTCAGGCAGCTGGTACGATATCTGCAGCCGGATGGATGCATAACAGTTGTCTCCGGAGGAACCAGTAGAGAAATTGCCAGAATTCGTGATGCGGTGCCTACTTCATCATAGGATACCCTTGGCCCACCGTCTCGCAGACCGAAATATGAAGATACCCAGGAAATGCCACAATCTTGAAGCACAGCCGTCACGAGACAACAAAAGAAGGAGAGATGGGGAACAAATAAGGACAAAACAAACGCCACATATGAAACCACAGACGCACAAACAAAGAACTGCAACAGAGTAACCATCTTGGAACGGTCAGTAGGAAAACTACTGGAGCTTAAACTAGTTTACTTGCGTTAAACCTTGCCCTTAATTCTGATGCAGCTCAGGATAACAAATATATGTGTAAGACAGCATCAGCAGCATATTCAAGATCGACTTAGCCTTTCATCTCGTGGTTTATGAAACCAACTCTTCCATCAACGAATTTGGTCACATGCATTGTTGCAAATAGTGGTTTCAATAAAAATATCAACAATAGAATGACAAATAGTGGTAATCCAGATTAGACGGACGAGCCGTCTGATCTGGATCTGCACTGTTTGCAAAGGTATATGTTTGGTATGCAGGGCAAGGGTAAAACAAGTTTAGAGATTTGTAAGACAAAATTTGTAAGCAGAAAAACAACAAACTCAAATCATAACAGGAGGATATGAAGAACTTCCATGATATACTAAACAATGGGAAGAAGAGGAGTGTAATTATATAAGCTTGCATGCTTTCGTTCTGAGTCTTTCTTTAATTGCTTATAATATATGTTATGTAATGACAGTTCTGAATAAAATGATGTTTAACCCAAACAGATTCCAAAAATGTATTTTTTTATCTTATCCTACGATGTTTTTTTTTTTTTTTTTTTTTTTTTCACTTACTACGACCGTTTCGGTTCTCATCGAAAACCATCATCAGACTTTGACCTTGACCTCGCGACAATTCTGATAGAGTTGTCTCCCGTGAAAGTATACCCATTCCAATCAAGATCTATCCTGCATGGCATGTAGCAGACTCATCCGATAAAAAAAATCATTCATCAGCCATCTAAAACACGAAAAAACAAACTGCAGAATCAGTTGTGATGGCCATGATCATGTCCAGAAGTGCTCGTGAAAAGATAATCCGTCAGGCCTGATCAAGCTTTGTGGAAATCCATCAAAAACCTTGGTTGCTATGGCAACCACAAGGTCCTATAGACTTACAATGGAAAAAAAAAACTTGTCATCAAATTAACTCTTTCAGTTTTGATCTGAAACTTGCTGATAAGGAGGACATTGATGAAATCTCAAACAAGTTCGAAACTGGCCAGATCGGAACATTAATCTTAGAGTTATGACCTCTTGATTGCTAAAAAAAACCTCTGTTTGACTTTGTCATCAGCACAAGTTATTCAGTTTTGATCGGATCTATCTGAAACTTGCAGATAAGGTGGACATGGATTAAATCTCGAACAAGTTTGAAATCTGGCCAGATTGGATTATTTATCCTTTGATTGCTGTAAAAATACTTCTGTTATACATTGTCATCACCATAACTCATTTTTTTTTTTTTTTTTTGTTTTTTGTTGTTTTTTTTTTTTTGGAACTTCTTGAAACTTGCAGGTAAGGTGGAGATGGATAAAATCTCGGATAAGTTTAAAACATGGCAAGATCAAATCATTAATTTGAGCGTTACGTCCCCTTGATTGCTGAAAAAGCCCCTGTTTGACTTTGTCGTCAACATAACTCATTGATTTTTAATCAGATCTTCCTGAAACTTGCAGATAAGGTGGACATGGATGGAATCTCAGATGAGTTAAAACACTGGCCAGATCGGGTCATTTATTTTAGAGTTACATCCCCTTGATTGCTAGAAAAGCCTCTGTTAGAGCTTGTCATCAGCATAACTCATTCAGTTTTGATTGGATCTTCCTGAAAATGGCAGATAAGGGGGACATAGATGAAATCTAGGATGAGTTCGAAACCTGACCAGATCGGATCATTAATTTTAGAGTTACGTCCACTGATTGCTGAAAAAAAAACTGTTTTGACTTTGTCATCAGCATAACTCCTTCAGTTTTGGTCGGATCTTCCGGAAGTTTGCAGATAAGGTGGACATGGATGGAACCTTAGATGAGTTTCATCACGACAACATACCTATATAATTTTGACCCCCTTAAACCCCACTTTTATATAGTAAAACTGGGGTTTACAAGGGTATACATTGTTTTTCTTATTTCTGCTCAAAAACATAGATTGTGGGTACTCGTTAGAACCGCCTCGCCGAGGCGGTTCTAACGAGTACCCACAATCTATGTTTTGAGCAGAAATATGAAAAATATCAGAATTTTCATATGAAAATTTTCATTTTTTTGGGTGGTAAAATTTTCAATATATTTGAATAGGCGTGTTTTCCTAATGGAAACCTGGCCAGATCGGATACGTTGTCTTAAACTTTTGCCTCCTTGATTGTTAGAAAAAGTCTATATTTGATTTTATCATAACTCTTTCAATTTTGATCGGATCATCCTGAAACTTGCAGATAAGGTGGATATGGATAAAGTCTTGGATAAACTCGAAACTGTCAAGATCAAATTATTTAATTTAGAGTTACATCTACTTGATTGCTGAAAACGCCTATTTTCGACCTTGTAATCGGCCCAACTCCTTCAGTTTTGATCAGATTCTCTTAAACCTTATCTATAAGATTGGGTTTAAACTTGGTGGACAGTTAGACCATGAAAATGTGATACAGTACTCATTGTTTAGAGGTTAAAGAACATCAGTTTGATAGAGTTACGGATATGTTAAGAATTACGTCCTCCAGATTAATGACTGTTGTAGACGTTGAGTGACACTGATCTACTTTTTAGCACAGGTGAGCGTTAAAGACCACCATGATCCTCTTGTTTGAACAAGGGAGACACGTTTTGTGACTTCCTGTTTGTTTTTCTGCACACCAAATCCCTTCAGGGCCCAGTTGTTCAAAACTAACGATGTCGTTAGTTAACGATTCGTTAAAATCTTGAGTGATACACAAATATGCTGAATTTTTTTGCTGAAAAAAAATGTGAGTAGCTTTTGCAGTGAAAAAGCTACTCACATTTTTTCAGCAAAAAATATCAGAATATTGTGTATTGAATCTGCTAAAACAGTTAACGAAATGACCCTTAACGAGCTCGTTAAGCTAACGACGCTTTGAACAACTGGGCCCAGAACTTTTTGTGTTCTCAAGACACATTCTATCGTTGCATTTTTCCTGAGGCTTTTAAACAGTTCTTCTGTTCACTTGTATTATAATTTGGTGGCCATAATTTTGAAGTGTTTCCTGAGTTATAATATTCTGACTACTTGAATGTACAATAAAGTAACACCACTAATGTTTGGAGAAGGCGCAGGTGGATCACATTTATAGGGTTTTACATTTTGAACAGATGCTTTAGGAAGGATGTTGCTTGTCAGAATCTGTTCATTTCAAAATTACAGGATGTACCCATTTGTATGTTAATATAAGTGATACACTACGTGATAAAATATATAGCTTACGAAGGTCTTGATCAGCCTACATACTGACATAGACTGATCAGGGCCCTTTTCCAACCTACATTAGGTACACTGCAAAACTTATCGACGTACAAACAAGATCATGATCAACTCAGTGGTGAATGAACGTCATTGGACGTATCACAAGTAAAATAAAATATTTTTGAACAGCTAGTCTTTGATGTTTGCATGTGGCATAGGGACAATTCTACTCGGGTTGCGAATTTGCATGGCAGAGATTATCAAACCCAAGAACATCTCTTGTAGACTTGTGGTATTTTGTTATAAGCAGGTTTCTTTAGTTTCCACGCAATAAACTCTTTCGGTGCCAAATTTCAGACTACATTTGTCGTCAGCTTTTTTTTTAAACAAACTATCGATTGGAAAGAAATTTATGTCAAACAGCGTAGATCCTGATGAGAAAGCTTATGAGCCGTCTCATCTGAATCTACGCTATTTGCAAATACCTACTATTGTCGCCTGTGGCAGTGAAAGAGTTAAGAAGAATGACTACACTTTCATGGCAGGCAACTGACAAATGTGTCTTTTGTCTCCCATCGACACTTGGAGAAAATATTTTGCACCCCCACCCACCGACCCCACTAGAGTAGACGGCTTCTCAAAAGGGACTTGCTGTGCAGAAAAATCAAACAGTTTCTTCCCTTGTAAAAATGAAGACAATCTACAAGTGTATGAAGTCCCCTTAATTTTTCAGCGGTCTTTTCTGTGGTATCCAGTGCAGACGTCTTAGTAGTGCAGTTAGTAAGTGTAATAAGAGTAATTTCACTGTTCTAGCACAACAGTGAATACTATATACAGTCGAATCTCGTTATCTTGACTTCGCTTATCTCGAATATATCTTACCTCGAAGTGATATTCTGGTCCCTGTTTTAACATGGAAATCTAACAACAGGGAACAAAATGTAACGGAAAAGAGGAGAAATTGCTCCAAAGTAGCAATTTCTCCTCTTTTCCACAATATTTTCTCTTGAGCAAGTCGATGGCGAGCCACCGCATATCCCCGCGCCAGGGCCATCGCATATCTCCGTGCACATCAAAATTCCAAATGCGTTCCTCCAGTCCTCATCCATAGGGCTATCGCCTGTGAAAGTTTTAAGATTCTAGCTTAAAAGGTCTAGGAGCAATGGTGTGACATTACAGACGGACGTACGGACGGACGAAGGACGGACGGACGGGGGGTATAACAATATCCCCGCTTTTTCTTCGAAAACGCGGGGATAAATATATCTCTAACTTCAGGATCAAATTACATATTCATTTGTAAAATGGGGTTGTTCGATTTATTTTTTTTTTCTTAATTGTGCAAATCTGATATGTCGATGTACGGATATATGTATTTCAGAGAGTCCCTTGGACTTCGAGATAACGAGAGTCGACTGTATAAGTCAAGATACCCAGAAAATGAAAATATCACAATCTCGAAGCCTTCCTGATGCACCAAATAAGAAGAGATGACGAACAAACAATGACAAAATAAGTAACACGTATGAAACCACTTACGTACGAACAAAGCTGAACTAAAACCCATTCAGGGACCATAGCCATTGAGGTGACTCGATAGGGCTGCTTACCCATCACGAAAACATGCCTAAATGATGTGTGACCCCCTTGAACCCCACTTTTATATAGTAAAACTGGGGTTTACAGGGGTATACATTATTTTTTCTTATTTCTGCTCAAAAATATAGATTGTGGGTACTCGTTAGAACCGCTTCGGCGAGGCGGTTCTAACAGGTACCCACAATCTATGTTTTGAGCAGAATTATGAAAAAATATCAGAAAGTTTACCTGAAAACTTTCAGTTTTTGGAGGTGAAAAATTCAATATATTTGAATAGGCGTGTTTTCGTAATGCCCTAGATGACACCTACAACCAGATGTCTGTTGTTGTTGTGTTCAGCGGAGCCGTGACGGTTCATGTACCCTTGATGCGAGATGTTTGCTCTTCACCACTTTTCCTTCAAACAGTTTGTGCTCTCAGATCAGCCCTCGTATGTGCGCAGTCTGGTCGGTGTCTTCGACGGACTCTCTGTGGTTAATCACTCATTTTGATGGTAGCTAAGAAGCCAAAGCGTCTTCAGGCCAACAGCAAAGCTTTGATCAGCCTGCGCGAATGCACAAGCTGATCTAAGTCTTCGCTGGGTGCGAATGACGCTGTGCCTCGGCTGAAATGTGTTCTTTAAATAAATAATAGCTTGTTGTACAAAACATTACATCCAAAGAATTTACAGTAAATTATGCTGAAATGTAGACCATTAATCCAAAAAAATATTTTAACTTATCCGAAGAAACGCTTTAACTTACTGTGAAACTTTTAAAGGGATAAGTTGAATGAATTCTTTGGATAAATGTGATAGTCTTTCGTGATGAAGTTATTCAATGAAACGCCGACCCTTTAGAAATACAGAACAAATCAAAACCAGAAAATAGAAAACTTGACTTGATTGAGTTTGTTCATAAGAAATTACAATGAAAAAAAAATATAAAAGTAAAGTGCGCAATATCCCTTACTCCCCTACCCACAGTAGCTTTGAATGGAACGCTATTTTTTTCACATATGTATTAGTTCAATATTTCCATAGGACCAGAAAATTAAATAATATCAACACTATATTGGAGTTCGGGGCTACGTTTTGCAACCTACACACAAGCATCACGAAAACATACCACAAAAACGTATAATTTCGACCCCCTTCAACCCCACTTTTATATAGTAAAACTGGGGTTTACAGGGGTATACATTATTTTTCTTATTTCAGCTCAAAAACATAGATTGTGGTACTCGTTACTCGCCGAGGCGGTTCTAACGAGTACCCACAATGTATGTTTTGAGCAGAAATATGAAAAATATCAGAATTTTTATCTGAAAACTTTCAGTTTTTGGTGGTGAAATTGTCAATATATTTGAATAGGCGTGTTTTCGTAATGAGCCCTTAACGACAGCTGCTGCAATCACAAAATATTCCGACATAGGGATCCTTTGGAAATACCGAACAAATCAAATCAGAAAATAGCAGATTGGATTCGACTGAGTTTGTTCATGAGGAATCATGATAAAATACATCTTTCACGCCCTCTCGCAACTTTCTTTAAAACCTCAGACAACACACTTAGAACAAACCAGCCCAGCACTTCAACCCAAAGTCATTTTTCAGTGAAAAATAATATCCACTTCGAATTTCAGAGCAAACTCAATCCCATCAAAGCACACACTGAAATGTCGGTATGAAATTTTAGGGTTCTACTGGAAAAAAAAAAACGAAACAAAAAGAAAAAAAGCAACAACAATAAATAAATAAGTAAATTAATAAACAAATGAATAAATGAATAAAAGCACACATGTGCAATTAATTTATGCAGAACAGAAATGAAAAACAAACAACGTTTGGGTGAGCATTTTCCCATATAACATTGTAGGTGGTGATTCCAACATCTCCAAAACATATGTTTTTTGAAATATTGATATAATAGTCTTGCATAATTTCTGAATAGCTGCCACCTATTCAGCGAAGGTTTCGTGCCAGTCAAATTGTCATTATAACGGTTTTGTCGTTGTATCGAGTGTAGATATAAAGAGAGCATGCTGTACAACAGGATTTGGCGGAAAGTAAACCCTTATCAGATCACCGTCCATGAACACACTTAATAAAAACGGGTCTTTTATTTTCGTTTATTTAATATGTCTTGCTTCGAAAGTATTGCTCTTTTCAGAATTTAAATATATCTGATAATGTTTCAGTTATATGGTATCTGTTGAGCACTGTCATTTAATGAGTCCCCAACGATTTAATTAATCTGAGATTAACCACAGATGTTCAGGTACTGTCATGCTTTATAGATGTCAGTTTCAATGTCTATTTATTTTTTCCCCTATTTCCGCTATTACATACTAATTTATTTTATTATACGTGACTAGGAAAAATAAACCAAGCGATTTGTAAAACCTAATGTCCGAAATGTATTCAATTCACAATTCCACAAGAAAATTGCCACTTAAAATGCGGTCAGTTGTATCTAATATGCCTAAACATTTCGGGTAATCTTTACAAACCATTTGGTTCATCCTTCGACATTTCGGTGCACGTGTCCAAATTTATTATTGCGATTAAGGTATTGGGAATATAAAACTTCAAATCACTAACCACTCTACATTATGTAGACGAAACGAAGCGTTATGATGGGTCTTGTGAATTATCTAAGAGACAGTAAAACGGTTTTCGGATTTATTAAATAAAACTCAACACGAGAAGAAGGACTTTATGCTTTAGTCGAACTTCGAAGGTCCAGATCAGCCTGCGCATGCTGAGCCTTCGCTTTTCGACGACATATTCTGAAGGATCCATTGATTTTAATGACAAAGACTCTTTTATTCTGCAATTGCACTAGCTGATCTGGCAACTAACTAACTGACTACGGGTATTAACTAACTACTCTCCTTTCGACATCTTTCGGAAAGTCATTTTTGTCTGGCACTTTTATTTGCAAACTTTTAGCTTGATTTAATGCAAAATCATTTGTCATAACTACCTATGCAAAAAAAGTATTATTCTTGTCGTTGGTTTAAAAAATCGAATATTTTCATTTTTCACAAAGTAAAAAATGACTGCAGAATAAACAAAAATCGATAGGGTAGAGAAATTGGATGCAGGTTTTCAACAAGTTCCTGTTGTTCAAAATTTCTGAACAACATTGTTATGGAATATCAATTATCTATAATCAGTGAAGCCAAAAAAAAAAAAAAAAACAGAAACATTTTTTTTTTTTTAAATAAAAATTTCCAAAAATCCAGATTACTATTGAAATTATATAGGTCATTTTTGGCCATAGAATTAATTTTGCGGGCGGTAAATATTTGAAAACAAAGCACAGGAACAGAAAGGACAAATGGTCTCTGATAAGATATTGTCAATCACAAATCATTGTTTTTATTTAGAATAAAGTGCTAAACAAGAAAAAAAAAAAAAAAAAAAAAAAAAAAAACGTCTTTCCGGAGGATGTCGAAAGCACCGTAATCAACTAAAGCACATATCTGTCAATAATATATGGTCCTCGCCAAGCGAATAAGTGTCTTCGAACATGCGCAGAATACACATTCAGATTCATAGTGCGCATGCGCAATCTCATCCGGGATTTTGCTCTCCATTGAACCATTCTGTAGTATCCAATGATTAAGTTAGTGGACAGTGAAGGTCCTGATCAGACTGCGCAAATGCGCAGGCTGATCTGGGCCTTCTCTGTCCGTCCATGCCCAAAAGCACTTTTTTTCGCATGGCGGGTGCCCATATTATATTCCTAAATTGCCATCGTCTTTGGATTACCTGTACATAGAAAGAAATTCTACATGTATAACCCTGTTCCTTTATGTTTGCCGGTAGACTGGCTCCAGTCTTCAGTGGGTAGCTATTTATTTCTTATAATCCTATTTGATAATCCACTAAAATATAACTAAAATAATATCATGACTATAGTGACCAGCCTTTGTAGTCATGATATTATTTTGGTTTTATTTTTATATAATTAGTGGATTATCAAACAAAGAAAAATATTAGTCACTGGAGACGGGAGCAAGTCTTGGTTGCAGAGAATTGATATTCCTTCCGCCAGTTTGGTCAACGGAGATAAATTCTGTGTCTTTCCGGAATTCCAAACCCTTTCTGAGAAGGGGTCGACTCTGAAGAGAAAGAATTTGTTCTCAAGGGGAGATAATGAATTTGCTCACACAGAGAGCAATTTATTTTCCTTGTAGAGTAGAACCCTTTTGACAAAGGAGCAAAAACCATTTTGACAGAGTTGTCTCCCTTGAATGCGTATCCCTTCCCTTTAAAACATATATAGATAATTATTGGTTCATGTGCTGTACGCAGTTAGCTTTAAGTGACCGCAGGAGGAGGCTTAATATTGGCTGCCAGACATTATCCCTTGCTTTGTCCTCGCCCGGCAGACCAAAACAAGTATCTTTACCTCGGGGGAGTGGGGGGAGGGGTGGGTGTAACTTCCTAACTTCCTATATATGACATAGTGGGGATGTGCGTGCCGAATGGCCCCCTTTTTCAGCGCAGCCAGGTATATAATTAGCCCCCTTTTTTCAACAAAAAGTATATGACTGATCCGATTTTTCTTCATTGATATATGAAAGGCCCCACTTTTCTGACATCCCGGTATATGCACATAATTTTCGCTCAGTTCTCTTGGTATTCAATGAATTGACTGCAGTATTTGTCTAACTACCAGCAATAAATTAGTACAAGGCCAGGTACATGAATGGGGTAGGTTTCGAAACTCTGGCTCGCACACCCGTACCAAAATTACCCGTGTTACCCCCTTTCCCCCCCCCCCTCCACACACACACACACACACACACACACACACACACACACACCCTCGCGAGATCTTTACAGTGCTGATTCAGATGAGATGGCTCATCATGACTGAATCAACACTGTTTGCAATTGTTGTTATTCTTGTTTTTCGCCTGATACCCTGTTTGAGATAATGGACTTGCCAAAATTCAAAAATGGAATAGGAATAATCTACTTCAAAATCTCAGGAATGAAAGGGTAAACACTGTCAGATTGACTGGTACTTGATTTTTTCCCGCAGGTAGGACACCGGTCTAGAAGGACATGTGCGGCTGGGACGATTGACTGTTCAGAATTATGTAATTGCCATCGAAGTAAATTTGAGAAAACGTACCATATAACATGTGCGGCCAATGAAGTCCCATTCAGACTACGCTTCCGCGCAGTCTGATCAGAGTATTTTTTTGTTGTCCGCATAAAGAATCTTTGCATCTTTGACTATCCGAAATGCGAGCAGGGAAGATTCTGATCAGACTGCGAAGACACATTTCACGACGGTACGGCTCATTCCACTTTATCTCGGCCTCCCTGGATATGAAGATAAATCACAGACACAACAGTAATGTTAACAACATAATTTAATCAGGGATGTAATGGAACCAAATAACCGTAAGTGATAATGGCTGCTTCGAAATCAATCAGCGTTAAATTGAAATCATTGCATAATAGCAACAGCGGAATTGTGAAGTTATTTGTCGAACTATCTGTGACAAAGGCGTTTGAATTTAGTAGTGACAGTTTGATCATGATAGATGAAGTAAAAATTGCCCATCTTGGTGGGGATCTCAATATTGAGGGGCTGACACCTGGCGATAAGGAAATAGGGTACAAATCCTGATGACTTTTTTAACGCCATGATTAAATTCATTACATAAGTCACTTTTTTTTCATCCAGGAGAAGATATGACTGCATCGATCCAGTGAAACTTAGATGAATGTGTTTAAGGTGTTGGTTTTGAGCAAGAACTACTCACACAATCTTGAAATCAACATGAAAGGACTGAAAATGTAAGAGTTGCATCAAAATGTGGTAGGTGATGAATTTCATTATCTTTTTTCATGTGACTGTTACAAACAGAATGACATGTGGACACAAATGCTTGCAGTCAGGGTGTCATAATAAGTCTCTTAACGTTTAGCACTCTGGGTAAAAAAATCAGCAAACGACTTTTCGAAATAATTGTTTTATTTTTCTCAGAAAACAGGATTTTGCAATTCATGCAAATTGTGTCTAGAGGAGACAACAATCCTCTTTTATAGAAACAACAAGAAAACTATCATCAGTGTGCCGTCTGCTGAATTAGCCAAGAGAGTGGTAAAGGTTAATGTGATAACATTCAAGGTTTTGTTGTCATCCCCTAATGTGTTACTTCGAGACTTAGGAGATAATTTGCATGAAATGCCGAAGCCTATTTTCTGGGAAAAAAAAATATCATTAATTTATTGTCTGCTGAATTTGCCCAGAGAGTGGTAAAGGTTAATCGACGTTCTTATCAAAAACATCTTCGTATATAAAATAAATAATTGAACAGAGTAATTTAATGGATGGCTTTTCTTCAAAAGTAACCTACATCTATTAGGTCAGTATTCCTGGTTTCCCATCACGAAAACATACCTATATTATTTTGATCCCCTTAAACCCCACTTTTATATAGTAAAACTGGGGTTTACAAGGGTATATATTATTTTTCTTATTTCTGCTCAAAAACATAGATTGTGGGTACTCGTTAGAACCGCCTCGGCGAGGCGGCTCTAACGAGTACCCACAATCTATGTTTTGAGCAGAAATATGAAAAATATCAGCATTTTTCTCTGAAAATTTTCATTTTTTGGTGGTAAAATTTTCATTATATTTGAATAGGCGTGTTTTCCTAATGCTAAATTTAGTGATATCTGTACTGCTTCAGTTTGTTTTTCAGCTCTTACTAATGATGATTGTATTCTATACGTTGACAGCTATTTGAGTCGTAACGTGACGAAAAATGTACCATCTAACATGCGTGTCCAGCGAAACCATCCGCACAGTTTGATCGGAGTCTGTATATTAAGCGTTCTGTGTATAGCTAAAGATCAAGTATTCTTCAGTTGGACAGCACCGTCTGCGGATGAGCAGGCTAATTTGTGAGTAATCTGTAATCGGGTACGCTATAGCCATTTTGTTTGCAGTGTTAACTCTTAAAGCGCCAAGAAAATTATTAGCAGACAACATTCTAATTTATTTTTCAGAGAAAATAAGTTGACATTTCACGTGAATAGGCTGCTTAACAGATTATTCACATGAAATGTCCAAGCTAGATTTCTCTGAAATATAAATTAATTTTATTTTTCAGAAAAAAATAGTCTTGGCATTGCATGTGAATCCTTTGCTGCTTAGCAGACGATTAACATGAAATGTCACAACTTGTTTTCTCTGAAAAAAAAAACAACGAAAAAAAAAAAAAAAACTCAAAATGTCTGCTGCTGCAGTTGTGATTGGCGCTTTATGAGTCAAGCGTAAATGGGCTCAGAAAAATATAACAAAAGTTTCATTTCCATTAATTATTCGCACACTATCAGAGTATTCGGTAGTCGCAGATTCTTTGAAATTCCCTTTCTCTTGGTGCGTTTGAATATATTAATATTTCTGTAATACACACTTTCACCAATTATGTCCATGCTATTCATCAGTCCCTCGGAGATTGACCCTTTTGGTACCAAATATTTCCCAATTCATTCATTCATTCATTCATTAAAGCGAAGAAAATTTAATTCAGAATACGAAATAAATATTCGGACTAAACTGCCTACAATCAAGCCATAGTATAGACCTTTTTAATGTTACTGTTTTCATCTGGGCTACTGGCCAGGTGATTACAATGTTATGCCACGTGACCAAAAATTTTGGATGACAAAAACATTTCCGGTTCCATACATACCCATTGATTCAAGCCAAATTTTATTTAGATAATAAATTCCATTCGGATAATATTTAATCGTAAATTTTATCTAGTGTTTAAAATACAGCTTCAAGAATTTTTCTTAAGACAAATACAACTGTTTCAATGATATTTTTTCCGATATCAGCATGCTCGCGCATAACCGTAATATTGCTTTATGGTGACCATTTTTTACGCCCAGTTTTAACTAGTATATAGTCCAAATATATGTTAATATTTGTGGTTATGACATTTAAATTATCACTCGATGAGAATCTCTTCTGAAAAGAAAATTTTGACGAATGAAACTGCTTTATTTTTCTGAAAAAAAAAAACAAAAAAAAACATCGGCAATTATATTGTCCGATAAACGTAAACAACAACTTCCTGCCATACAAAAGGAAAGAGGCTATGCGTTAAAAACCGAGAGGTTCCGAATGATGTTTATTGTGTGACGTAGCATTTAAAAAGGTCTATGCAAACGCCAAAATTTCCTTAATAGTTGTCCACGGATTATCATTGGCCTCACGTTAGACGAAATCCAGGTAACGGTTATTTATAGCCGCGCTATTCTTGTCTCTGTGAGATCAGAGTGCAGAGTAAAAAGGGTTTTCTGTAAAACCTGGAATGGGACATTGGAAAATAGTGCAGACCCATATCAGACGCCACAGAACAGATCAGGGTCTGCACTGTTTCCTTAAATTACAGGGAGTTGAGGGTAAAATGAAACAGTCTTAAGTCCCCGTTCTGGACCATTTTCATAGCCTACACTCAGAAACAATCTATCTACCAATACTGTCAGTGCTTTGATTTTTAAAGTATGTGCTCGCTGTTGTGGTTTTTTTTATTTGGTGTCATTGGAAGGCTCTGTTCTGTGAATGTGGCTCTTCCAGGACATCTTCTTTGCGTTTTCAAATATCAGTGTAAGATTTATCGTACGAATCTACCGCGTTACCCTTTGTAGAACACACACAATATTTAATTTCAGAAAACATATTTATCAAAGGGCTCATTAATCAGGTAACCTAACCCGGAGAAAACCCTGTGAGGACAGATAATGTCATAAAAATAAAATACACAACTATTTTCCCTTTGCTACTATCTTTTTCCACAGTTGGAGACGCCGTGCATCAGAGTTGTAAAGATGATAAAAAATCCAATCAGATCTATGAAAAATACAAGTAGTAGATTTTGCGGGTATCAGTTAACACACAGTATAGATTATCTGTGCAGAGAATTTCTTTGAGATTCTAAGAAAGTAATGAACCTGTCAAAATGTTAGTTTCAAGGATCTGATTTAGAATAACACTGGTTAAAGTTGATGGATCGTTTGATAATTGAACATTGCTAACGAGTGTAGGCACCAACACGATACTGACTACAAACAACGAGTCTACAAGTCTACCATGTTGCCCACAGAGATCTCCCTCGCTGTGAGAATTATCTCCATTCCAGTGCCATTACATACACATGTACAGGCAAAACGGACAAGTACTAGTCGTGAATCAGTACTATTGATGGATGTTTGTAAATATCATGTTAAATGGAGCAAAACATTACGAGAACATGCCTATTCATATATATAGAAAAAATTTAACTCCAAAAAATGAAAATTTTCAGATAAAAAACGCTAATACTTTTCTTATTTCTGCTCTAAACATAGATAGTGGGTACTCGTTAGAACTGCCTCGGCGAGGCGGTTCTAACGACTACCCACAATCTATGTTTTTGAGCAGAAATAAGAAAAATAATGTATACCCCTGTAAACCCCAGTTTTACTATATAAAAGTGGGGTTTAAGGGGGTGAAAATTACATAGTTATGAGATAATTATGCCAGTAATAAAAGAAGACGTTTTTTGTGTTTTTTTTTCTGATCTCCATATATATATATATATATATATATATATATATATATATATATATATATATATATATATATATATATATATATATATATATATATATATATTGAATTTCACTATACCAGGTGTGTGGTATTTTAACATATGTGCGCCCAGCGAAAACTCTAATCAGCTTGTGTCATATTCTATTTTAAAATCACAACAAACTAAAATCAGTTTGGGAACTATTAAGAAATTGGCTGTGAAGTGCGTAAATGTTGCAAATATGGAGGAAAGAAAGCATTCTTGAGTTATGACTGCGAAAACATGACCTCGATGCAGAGATACGACACCGGGTCGGTGTCTGGACTTCCCTGTCATGCATTAAGAACTCAAACCAGTAGTTAAAAATTTAAGGGGAAACATCGGACATTAATATCGATACTACATTTTGTTTTGTTGTCCTCTTTTTCTTTCATGATGTAAGCGACTTTGTTGGTTTATGACGCCGTGACGCTTCTTGTATGTTTGATAAATGCTCTACATATTGTTAGCTTTGCTAAACTGTATTTAATCCACGCGCTTTTCGAAGAAAAAGCGGGGATATTGTGATAATCCCCGTCCGACCGGCCGACCGGCCGGCCGTCCGTCCATACGTCCGTCTGTAATGTCACACCATTGCTCCTAGACCATTTAAGCTAGAATCTCGAAACTTCCACAGGCGGTAGCCATATGGATAAGAACTGGAGGAACACATTCGGAATCTTGATGTAACCCCTTGGGACAGGGACAAGGAGGTGGGGCCCCGAAGGGTCCAAAATCCATTTTGTACAAACATAGTCATGTTGCATATCAAATCGAAGGTAATAAAGAGTAGAATACAGTGGTGCAAAAATTTTGTCCCCGGGGCATGTCTAGGGGTCACTAGAGGTCAAAAAGTAGGATTTTGGGTCTTTTTTTTAAGGTAATGAAAAGTAGAATACAGTGGTATTGATGGGGACTGGAGGAACGCATTTCGAATTCTGATGTGTAGGGAGATATGCAATGGCGCAGGGATATGCGATGACGCGCCATCGACTTGCTCTAGTTTGCATTTGAGTTTGTACAGTCGACTCTCGTTATCTCGAATTCCAAGGGACTCTTTGAAACACTTCGAGATATCCGTACCTCGACATATCAGAGTTGAAAGAGTGAGGAAAACAATAAATTGAACAACCATATTTAACAAATGAATATGTAATTTGACTCTTGAAGTTAGAAATATATATATATAATAATGTGGAAAAGAGGAGAAATTGCTCCTAGGAGCAATTTCTCCTCTTTTCCACATTATTTTGTTACCTGTTGTCATAGTTTCATGTTAAAACAGGGACCAGATTTTCACTTCGAGATAAGCGGTAATTCGAAATAAGCGAGTTCGAGATAACGAGGTTCGACTGTATTTTATTTTCCTTGGGATCATTGAGCCTATTAAGGTACATGTATCTTGGAAAACCGAGTTCCGCTAAACCCGGCGTTAACGTTTAAGGTTTGATGTGTTATCGGCGTAAGTGGGTTGGGGACGTGTGCAGCATTTCATACTACATTGCTGTTTTATGAAGAATCTCAAAAACATCGAGACTACTATTTCGCGCCATGCGAAAGAGTGCCTTCGAGCATCAATCTGCGCAGGCGCAAGCTCTCGTCTTGACCTTTACTCTCCATTGACATATTCTATGATCATATCCGCGCATTCTGATCTGGGCCTTCGCTGACCGCGCATATCACAAAGGTACATTTTCGCTTGGCACGGCTCATGTAATTCTTACACGACTTTACAGACGTGTACATTTACTGTTCATGATCTTGAGAGGGACGTGCTATACTATAATTGATAGATTTTCTGCCATTGCTTACAAGGGGTCTAGACAACCTTTGTAACTTCCTGTTTGAGCGCCACCACATCCATCGCCTTCTGAAAAGGGGTCTGCTATAACATCACGAAAACACGCCTATATAATTTTGACCCCCTTAAACCCCACTTTTATATAGTAAAACTGGGGTTTACAGGGGTATACATTATTTTTCTTATTTCTGCTCAAAAACATAGATTGTGGGTACTCGTTAGAACCGCCTCGACCTATGTTTTTGAGCAGAAATATGAAAAATATTAGAATTTTTTATCTGAAAATTTTCATTTTCGGGCGGTAAAATTTTCAATATATTTAAATAGGCATGTTTTCGTAATGAAAGGGAAAAAAATGAGAGCAAATTATTTGCCAACCTGAGCCAAAAGCTCAGAAGGAGCTATTGTGATCACTCTTCGTCCGTCATCCGTCGTCCGTCCACATCTTTGAACGACATTTTACAGTAAGGTCAAATTTGCATCCCTATACAAAATGTTGAAAAATCATTTTCTCAAAATGTGTTAAAGACTAATGGCTGAAACTTACAATGTATGATTAAAGTAGTAAACTCTTTTAGTTACAATCAAATTTTTATCCCCTGGGGAATATCTGCCCTTGCCCCTGTATTATGTACATGTATAAAACCCTGTAATCTTTAAATGTCTCCTTCTCTGAAACCGCTTGACCAATTTTCACCAGATTTCACATGAGCCCTGTCGAAGGGGTGTTATCAATTTGTACAATGGTTTTGCGTTATTGCACAAGATGGCCGCCATGCCCATATATGGTAAAAGCTCCTAAAATCTTCTACGGAACCAAAAAACCTTTTAGGTTGAATTTTGGTATACAGCATCGGGGATGCAAGATCTACCAAATTTGTTCAAACGATGATCCAAGGATGACCTCTGATCTTTTTACGGCAAGGTCGAGTTTCTGTCCTGGTTGCTGTGGCAATACTAGAAGAATGTTGCATAGCATCTGCAGGTATGCAATAGCTGTTTTACTCAGGTGAGCTAATCGTGGCCCATGGGCCTCTTGTTACCTTTCAGAGTAGACGCTCCCACACCCACCCACCCCAATCCCCGCCATTCAGAAGGGGAACAAAACAAGCTTTAAAGAGTTACCTCTTCTTGAAAGTAGATCCGTTTCCATTATTGCATTTCTATCGTACACATTTGAACCGCAACGTGAGAGAACGTACCTTTCACATGTGCATCCAACGAAGACTCAAATCAGCCTGCGCATGCGCGCAGTCTGATCAGAGTCTTCATTGTCTGCATGAGGAAACTTGGTATCCTTGGCAAACCGAAATGCGCCCAGTGAAGATTCTGATCAGACTGCGCGAATGCGCAGGCTGATCTGAATCTTCGCTGGGCGGACATGGCTGAAGGTAAGTTTTCTGAGGCTTCTTTTTTCTCATCAAAGTATATTTGCTTGAAGGTTGAGTAGAAACACAGAACTCTAATAAGAAAGTCGAACTTTCGTCAGTCATCAATGAAGATAATTGACAACATATGACTTGTTTAATCGTCTATGTCTGCCAAACGCAGCATACATATCAACGCACCCTTGATAATAAACTATTTAATTCCAAAGTTTTATTTATTTAGAGGCCCGCTAATCAGGAATATTAACTATCAGAAAAAAAAAAAAAAAAAAAACCTTTGAGAGGACAGATAACGTCATTAAAATAAACTCTTAGACTATATTTGCTTGTTTCCATCACTTTCTCTGTTGGAAACAGCTAACCGTGCAGCTATAAATCGCCTAACATTATTTAAAACGATTGTTTTCTACATTTGTTTGTACCTTGTTATAGAAATCAGCTATTCCCAAGCATTACGAAAACACGCCTATTCAAATATATTGAAAATTTCACCACCAAAAGCTGAAAGTTTTCAGATAATAATTCTGATATTTTTTTTCATATTTCTGCTCAAACCATAGATTGTGGGTACTCGTTAGAACCGCCTCATCATGGCGGTTTGAACGAGTACCTACAATCTGTTTTTCAGCAGAAATAAGAAATATAATGTATACCACTATAAACCCCAGTTTTACTATATAAAAGAGGGGTTTAAGGGGGTCAAAATTATACAGGCGTGTTTTCGTGATGAGGAATTGAATACCACCACTGTTCACGTATGCCGTTATGAATTTATTCGAAAATAGCAGAATGTCGTCCAATAAGACTTCAGCGTGAAAACTGTCACTTAAAATAGTCTGAAATGCATGTCACAAAATGTAAAATTAGGCTATACAGTAAACCTTCAATGACTCGAACACCGATTACTCGTTTACCGTGGCTGAATCGTACTCGTTTTTGAATCCATAGAAAACAAATATTAAGTGAAAATGTAGGGAAATTTTCTTATGTTATCATGAAAATGTATGTTGTGTGTGTACTCATTAGAATCGCCTCTTTGAAATGAGTAACATGTACATTCAACATATTATGATTTTATAGTAGGACGAAGAGACATCCCTAAATTGCCCCCATTCGCCTCGTGACCTGGCGCAATGATTAACTCTCAGTGGCTCGAACTGCACGTTTAGAACAATGGCCCCAAAGATATTCGAGCCATTGAAGTTTGACCGTGGATGATAATGAGAGAGTTATATCGGACTCAATACATCAGAACACCTGTTCAGCAGTACTTGGACGCGTCAAGCGAAACAATGCCTTCGAACATGCGCAGATTCACATCCTCCTGCGCATGCGCAAACTATCATCCGGGCATTGACTCTCCATTCATACATTCTGCAGTATCCAATGATGTAGTTAGCGGACAGTGAAGGCCCTGATCAGACAGCGCAGATGCTCAGGCTGATCTGGGCCTTCGCTGTCCGTATATGCCCAAAGACACGTTTTCGCAGGGCACGCAGGACACGGCCCACATAATCTGTAGAGTGTTTGTGAGTCCAGGACTTGTATTTTGAGGTAAACGAGTCTTCTAGATCTCTCCATGTTCGGTGGAAAATAGCTGAAATGCATCATTGGACTAAAATTACTAAAGCCTGATTTCAGTCTTCGTTGGGCGCACATATCATAAGTTACGTCTTTCTCACATTGCTACTCGAATCTCATTGACAAAAAAAAAAAAAAAAAAAAAAAAAAATAAATAAAAAATAAAAAAATAAAAATAAACAAAGCAGCTTTACACTGCGGTTAAAGTACCATGGCTCATTCGAACGCGTTTTTAGCATCTATGAAATTGTTCCGATAGGTCCAGGAAACGAATATTTAGGTAAAATGTTCTGATTTTATCAGATAAATAATTTGGTACAGTAAATCAAATTATTATCGTTGTAACATGTAATACATCAGTCAAACAAATCAACAAGTTTCTACACGTATGAATAGTCATAGATTTGATATTAATACTTACGATGGTCAAGGCTATGCTACTAATGTCGCTTTAAACTCGGATTCCCATTCAGTTGACGATTTTAGATTTGTTCCTATCGATGTTGTCAATAATGAGATGGATCGTCTTTGTAAGGAAACTTACTGGATTCATAAACTTGACACTTTGTAAAAGGCATGAATTCAAAGCTTCTTTATACTATTAAGTAGACTAGCGTACAATTTGTTTGTTCCTATTAATACTTTTTTCTGATTTTTATCAGGAAATTGTTTGTTGTGTGTACTCATTAGAATCGCCTCATCGAGGCGATTCAAATGAGTACACTCAACATACAATTATTATATACAAGATCGAAAATAAATCCATAATTTATCACCATTTGCTTCCTGACCTTGCGCCATAATTAACCCTCAGTGGCTCGAACTACCTATAATGTCTCGAACAAATTTCCATGGTCTCAATGATGTTCGAGCCAGTGAAGTTCGACTGTATAAAGTTTGACCATTTTGTGATGAATGTCATTGTAAATGGAATTTGCTCTGTACCTTATTAATGTTGTAGTATGTTGAGCAGTGATTATCCAATTTAGCAGACACGTTGGAATTACGCGAAATATAAAAAGGGTTACAGTCGGAATCGAACTGGTGGCTCTGAAGACTTGCTATATAAGCAAATACAATGTAGCAAACAAATCAATTGCAATTTTTCAACTACAGTCAAACCTGTCTGAAAGTTCAACTGTATTAAGCAATCACCTGTATTTACAGGCCAGTTTTATAGTTCCCATAAAAGGGAAATAAGAGTAAATTTACCAGTATATGGCAAGCACCTGTCTTTAGCAGCCATCTATTGGCTTTCCCTTAGGTGCTTGCTTAACACAGGTGCGACTGTTCATCAAAATATTGTCAAAGTGGTAGATTGCTCGTATAAAGCATCCGCTGTATAGCTAGATTAAATTAGCAAGGTCAAGCGAAAGGGTGTTTTCGCGGATACATAAAATGTACTGATTCACATCATCCTGCACATGCGCAAAGTCTCTCTTTACTCTCCATTCATACATTCTGTAGTATCCAATGATTCTATTAGCGGAAAACAAAGGCCATAATCCGAGCCTTCTCTGTCTGCATATGCCCGAAGACAAGTTTTCGCATGCCGCGGCCCAAATATTATTCTAATCCATTGTAGACTGAATAGACTCTCCCACACTATATATTAGAAGAGTCCAATTTCAATTTTAGGTATGTCCGGTTATGAGATTTACATATTCTTAGAGAAAAATGGCTAAACTATTTGCAAACAGTGGAGACCCTGATCAGATGTCCCGTTCTGCGGCGTCTGATCTGGGTGCACAATTTACCAATTACCCTTTTACGGGTCTCCCGACTACAATCGGTTAATCATTGTCTTATAGGTATATTTAAATAAAATCTAAAAATAGCATAAATGATGAACAGGGATACGAATTCGCCACATTGTTTACGAACTCCTGCAACAGAATAACGTTAGTTGGTTTGGCGTTTAACAGCCCATTCAACACTATAAAGGTCATGTCGAGTCGATGTAAATATGATAAGCGGTCTTGCTGTCATAATGGTCAGTGTCTGGCTAAAATTGTGAAGACGTTTTCAAACAGGATGGTATTTAGACAGGTAGCGGCTCAAAAAGTGCATGGAAGGTGCTTGAAAGCAAGTCTGTATAAATGTATGCAAATACTCTTACCCAATAAAACTGAAACATTGAAATAGCCACCACCTCTACGAAAAATAAAACCCAAATATATAGCTCATTGATAAATCAATGAATCTCCTTGATCACAACGATATTTGTAAGATGATGTAATTCATCGATGTTTAGTTGTCCAAATTATGGACTTTTCAAATAACGTAGGTCCAAATCAGATGCCACAAGCGCTTCGGTCATATGTGGAGGGACCAGGTCAGCCTGCTCACCCGCGCGGTCTGATTACTGCCTTCACTGTCCGCTAACATTACGGAAAACAAGCCTATTCAAATATACTGAAAATTTTACCACCAAAAAATGAAAATTTTCAGATATTTTTTTTTCATATTTCTGTTCAAAACAGATTGTGGGTACTCGTTAGAACCGCCTCGGCAAGACGGCTCTAACAAGTATCCACAATCTATGTTTTAAGAAAAATAATGTATACCCCTGTAAACCCCAGTTTTACTATATAAAAGTGGGGTTTTAGAGGGTCAAAATTATATAGGCATGTAATCGTGATGAACGCAATCATTGGATACTAAAGAATGTTTCAGTGTAGAGCAAATGCCTGAAGAGACTTTGCGCATGCGCGGGATGAATCTGAATCTTTGCATTTTGCACAAGTTCTAAGATACCTTTTCGAAATGCGTGGCCCAGTTTATCATTATCTGCACTGTCATAGTATTAGTAATAATTTACAATAGCTGCGCATCTGTGCTAAAGCGCTTTTCTGCAAGACAGTTTTTCTAAACTTATGGTACCGCCGAGCCATAACTTAATTAGGTTTGCTGTAGATTTCCCAATATACTGACAGTCTTGACCAGTAGTATATGTTTAACTGGTCACTATAGGGGCAGCCAGGATATTTACAATGTCCGCTTATGTGATTTACAGATTTCCTCCTTTTCATTGTTTTGCAAGTGAAGAATGGATAGGTTATGCAAATCAATCATTGACTACTAAGAAATAAAACAGGAGGGCCATATGGCCCAGGATCGCTCACCTGAACACAAGACAGCTTGTTGAAGTGATGGTGTCATAGCTTGCGAGATATCGATTAAAAGTGGCCATTTTGTTTGGTTGCCATGGCAAACCTTATAAGTAGGAACACATGCAGGGAAAAAAAAAACTGTGAAGACCCTCTGTGAAGCACCAGCAGGGAAAGAAGTCTCTTGTCTATTTTTAGTTCTGGCAGCCAAGTGGAACCATTTTAGCAATTTTGGTAAAAAAGCATAGGAAGAACATTTTGTGAAATCATTTTGAAATCGGGGCACTTGCCTAGGTGGAGATGTCGCTTAAAGTTTTTTTTTCTATTTTTAGCTCTGACGACCATTTTGTTCAGAACAAGCGGAACCATTTTAGCAGTTATGAGAAACAAATATGTGAAATAATTTTGAAATCACGCCACTGGCCTAGGTGAAGATGTTAAAAGTTTTTTTGTTTTATCTTTTTAGCTCTGGCGACCATTTTAGTAATTTTGGTAAAGGGCCATAAGAGGAACATTGTGAAATTATTTTGAAATGGAGCCACTGGCCTATGAGGAGATGTCATTTAAAGTTTTTTTTAATTTTTTTTTTTTTTTTTTTTTTTTTTTCTTTTTCTAGCGCTGGTGGCCATTTTGCTCAACCGAGCGGAACCATTTAAGCACGTTTGGTAAAGAGCCATACGCGAAACATTTATATGAACTCATTTTGAAATCAGGCCACTGGCCGCGTTTAAAGATTTTTATATTTTTAGGTCTGGCGGGCATCTTGTTCAATTGAGTGGAACCATTTGAGCAATTTAGCTAAACGGCCATGAGTGGAACAATTCTATAAAGTTGGAGGAAATTCGATCAGAATCTTTCATGCTAAGTTAAAAATGCCACAGTGACCTTGACCTTGATTCCAGGACCCTTAAAGTCGAATTAGCTCGCGACATTGTCATACCCAATATTTGTGTGAAGTTACATTAAAACCAATCAATAAATGTAGGCGCTAGAGCGATGACAAAGTTTTTCTAAAAATAGCCACAGTAGCCTTGACCTTGACCTTGACCTTGAGCCCGGGACCCTGAAAGTCGAACTTGCTCGAGATATTATCATACCCAACATTTGTATGAAGTAATATTGAAGTCCATCAATAAATGTAGGCGCTAGAGCGATGAAAAAAAGGAACATACGTACGTATGTACGGGATAAACCCTATATCCTCTCGCCACTTTGTTGTGCGAGGGGATAATAATCTGAACACCTGAGAACATCTTGATCACCTGAGATAATGATCAAAATTGATCGACTCAGTACCGGAAGATAGATAGAACTGGCCAGTTTTCTTAATTCATCTGAAAGTCCATCCATGTCCGCCTTATCTGCAAGTTTCAGGAATATCTGATCAAAACTGAATGAGTTATGTTGACAGTCAAACAGAGGCTTTTTCCGCATTCAAGCGGACGCAACTCTAAAATAAATGATCCAATCTTGCCAGTTTTCAAACTTCTCTGACATTTTATCTGTGTCCACCTTAGCCGCAAGTGTTAGTAAGTTCCGATCAAAACTAAACAAGTTATCGAGATAAGAAAGCATATAAGAGGCTTAGCAGCAATCAAGGGAACGTAACTCTATTAACGATCCAATCTGGCCAGATTTTGAACTTGTCCGAGTTTTCATCGATGCCCAGCTTATCTGCAAGTTTTAGGAAGATCTGATCAAAACTAAATGAGTTATGCTAATGACAAAGTCAAACAAAGGCGTGTTCAGCAATCAAGGGGACGTAACTCTAAGATTACTTATCCGATCTGGCCAGTTTTCGAATTTGTTCGAGATTTTATCCATGTCCACCTTATTGCAAGTTTCAGAAATATCCTATCAAACCTGAACGAGTTACACTGATGATGTCAATCAGAGACTTTTCAGCAATCAAGGGGGCGTAACTCTAAGATCAATGTTCCGATCTGGCCAGTTTTCGATCTTCTCCCAGATTTCATTTATGTCCACCTTATCTGCAAGTTTCAGGAAAATGTGATTAAATCTGAATGACATGCTAATGACAAAGCCAAAGAGAGGCTTCTTCAACAACCAAGGGGACGTAACTCTAAGATTAATGATCCGATCTGGCCAGTTTCCGAACTTGTCCGAGATTTCATCCATGTCCACTTTATCTGCAAATTCAGCAACATCCGATCAAAACTGAATGAGTAACGCTGACGACAAAGTCAAACAAATGCTTTCTCAGCAATCAAGGGGACGTAACTCTAAGATAAATGATCCGATCGGGTCAGTTTTCGAATTTGTCCGAGATTTTATCCATATCTTATCTGCAGGTTTCAGGAACATCCAATTAAAACTGAGGGAGTTATGATGATGGCGAAAATTTCCAATTGTAAGTCTATGGAACCTTGTTGTTGCCATAGCATTGGATTTTCATGAAAAGCTTATGCCATCAATCCCCCATCAGAGGCATGCTACAGAAGAGAAATGACTAAGTTCAACCTGCAGACTGTGGTAAAAGGTGCTGACGGACGACGGACGGGCCACTATAAGCTCTCTTGGACCCTTCGGCCCAGGTGAGCTAAAACTCGGTCTGAACCCCATCATGGCGTAGCCAACTTTAAGCGTGTCTTCGAGAAATAGGCTAATTTCCTTAGAACGACATGGTACAGGTGTGGGCTTGGCATGAAGGTGCAGCTCTGTACCGTATCATTATGGAGAAATGATAATTATGTTGGGCTTCAGCGTATTATTATAATAATCATAAAGAAACATTTATATTTGTAACCATGTACAACTGATGTAAAATAATGATTTAAAAGTTTAAGCCGTATATGATTATGATCTCCCACCTAAGGGGAGGGGGACATATTGTTTTGGTGCGGATTCCGTTTGCGTCGGTGTCGGAGTGACACTTTCTTGTCTCACAATATCTTGTGAATCAGTGGATGGATTCTTACCAAAATGCTCATGGATATATAATTGGGACATAATAAAGAACGGATTTGATTTGGGCGACCTTGACCTAATTTTTAAGATAACAGCAGTAGGAAAACGGAACATTCAGTTGGGCAATATCTGTTTTCTCAGAAAATACTGTTACTGGTTTTATTTACATTTAAGTAGCGGGTTTATAAAGCATTACATAAAATTTAAAACGAAGACAGAGCACAGCTACATGCTTGGTTGTGCATATACAAAAATAAACTGCAAGACATAAACATAAAATAATCTCGAGTACAACTTGGTGCTTGTGGTTTATATACCTAAAACTGCAAATCGTATACATATAGTATTCTCAAGGACAGCATTAAAAAAAAGTTTGTTGTTTGTATACCTAAAACTGAAAACGTAGAATATAGTACTCTCAAGTACAGCTACGTGCTTACGGATTTATGTAACGAAAACCGCAAATCGCAGACATGCAGCACTCTCAATTAACGCTATGTGCTTGGTTTTTTATGCCTAAAACTGCATATCTTAGACGTATAGTACTCTCAAGTTAGAGTTACGTGCTTGGGGGTTATGTACCTAAAACTGCAAAACATAGACAAATAGTGCTCTCAAGTACAGCTACGCCTTTGGTAGATTATATTACGTAGAAAAACGTATTTAGTACCCTGAAGTATAACTATGGTTTAGGGGTTTTTTATTTCCTAAAATTGCAAAACGTAGGCAAAAAGTTCTCTCAAATAAAGCTGCGTGATTGGGTTTTATATTACCTAAAACTGCAAAACGTACACAAATAGTACGCTTAAAAACAGCTACGTGCTTGGGGTTTATATTACCTAAAATTGCAAAACGTGCTAAAATAGTACTCTCAAGGACATCTTCGTGCTTGAGGTTAATATTACCTAAAACGTAGACAAATATTACTCTCAAAGACAGCTACGTGATTGGGATTATATTACCGAAACTGCAAAACGTAAATGGTACTCTCAAGGCAGCCAGATACTTTGGGTTTATATTACCAAAAACTGCAAAATCAAACAATAGTACTATCAAAGACAGCTATGTACTTGCGGTTTCCATTACCCAAAACTGCAAAACATAGACAAATAGTACTCTCAAGGACAGCTACGTACTTAGGGTTTTTGTTTTTACCTGAAAACGCAAAACGTAGACAAATAGTACTCTCAAGGAGAGCTACGTTTTTGGGTTTATACTACCTAAAATTGCAAAACGTCGTCAAATAGTACACTCAAGGACAGAATGTACTTTTGGTTTTTATTACCTAATACTGCAAAACGTAGACTAATAGTACTCTCAAGACCAGCTAAGTGCTAGGGGTTTGTAATACCAAACAATTGCAAAATGTAGACTTAAGGACAGCCACGTGTTTGTGGTTTATATTTCCTAAACCTGCAAATACGAAAAGCACTGAGATTAGCTCTCTTCCTCAAGCAAAGTAATCGCATTGCGCAAAGGACTGAAAAACACAAGAACAAAATAACACGAGGCAAGTACTCTCAAGGACAGCTACGTGCTAGGGGTAACTAAAACCTAAAATTGCAAAATGTAGACAAATAGTACTCTCAAGAACAGCTAAGTGCTTGGAGTTTTTATCACCTAAAATTGCAAAACGTTCACAAATAGTACCCTCAAGGACAGCTACGCACTTGGGGTTTACATTACCTAAAATTGCAAAACGTACACAAATAGTGCTCTCAAGGACAGCTACGTGCTTTGGGTTCATATTACCTAAAACTGCGAAACGCACACAAATAGTGGTTTCAAAAACAGCTACGAGTTTGGGTTTATATTACCTAAAACTGAAAAAATGCACACAAATAGTACTCTTAAGTACAGCTACTCGCTTGGGGTTTATATCACCTAAAACTGAAAAACGCACAAACTCTTAAGTACAGCTACTTGCCTGTGTTTCCATTACCTAAAATTGCAAAACGTAGAAAAATAGCACTCTCAAAAACTGCTACGTGCTCGGGTGCACATTACCTAAAATTGCAAAACGTCCATAAATGGTACTGTCAAGGACAGCTACGTGGTTGGGGATTATATGACTTAAAATTGCAAAACGTAAACAGCTTTTAAGGACAGCTACGTGCTTGCGGTTTATATTATCTAAAATTGCAAAACGCTCACAAACAGTACTCTCAAGGACAGCTACGTGTTTGGGCTTTATATTACCTAAAACTGCAAAACGTAGAAAAATAGTACTCTCAAGTACAGCTACGTGCTTGGTTTATATACCTTAAACTGCAAAACATAGACAAATAGCAATTACCTGAAATGTAAAACGTAGACAAATAGTTCTATCAAATTCAGCTACAAGTACGTAGCTGTATGTGACTGCACTTTATGTTTACATTTTACATTTTTAGATATATAAACCTTTATTTATTTAAACAATAGTACGTGATTTGCCCACCAGTTTGTCCGAAGAAAAAAAAAATAATGCCATGAAAAAGAAACAAAAACCAATACAAATGCCACAAAACGCTCAGAGAAACAGTGCTGATCTGACTTTTCGCTGCGTGCAGGTGATATAAGGCACATTTTCACACACTGGGGATAAATAATGGTATGCTATTTACAGACTCCCATCAGCCTTGAGATATGGCTGTCATTGGGTTAGTCCATGGGACAGATACACAGATACTGCGAAATAAATTATATAGATTAGAAAAATCAAACATCATAGATTGGCGTTTATTATCTAGTTCTCTTACCTACCACAAACAGCGGGAATGTAAAATACAGTTGTTTATTTATTTTTTAATTGTTAGACACGCTTAATATACAGTTTGAAAGAAATCCTTTGCCTCTGAAATGATATTCGAATATGAAAAGTGAAAAGAATGAAATGAAGAGAGAAGGAAAGATGTATAACCTACAATCAAAGCGCAACATATCATTTGTGTAACATATAAATTTGTAAATGTAAAATACTAGACAGGACAAAAACCAACTACACGTATGGTCTGAATGGAAAATGGAATTATTTGGATTTTCAAAAGAGATTAACCATTTTTGGTACAGTGGTGTACTTTGGGCAAGATGTTTGCGCTAGAAAGGCACAATTAAAGCATTCATGCGCAACGTCCGTCCCATTTCAGTGGAAACACACACACACACACACACACACACACACACACACACACACACACACACACACACACGGTGTAAAGCGAGGACGCCTTTATGACCTCGCAGAACACACAGTGTGTATTCAAACAGAGATCCGTGTTTGTCTTACAGAGATCCGTGTGTGTTTCCGTCCGTCTGTAATAAATATCTACTTGCGAGGTAACATGCAAGTCCATCCGAGCACACTTGTGTGTAAAGCCGAGCACGCTATCTTTCCGAGGCCCAATCCGACTACCGGATTCCGGGGTCCACCCTAGTACCGGGTTATATTAACTTCTAATTGGACATACTATCCGAAAACGTGGTAAAGGCGAAACGAGTTCCAAACATTGGAGCTCGCTTTAACTTCCGACCTCGGACTCTAGGTGTGCAAACTTATTTCGGACCTCGAAAATTGGTTAAAACAGGTGCACATACACACACACAAACACACACACAATATTATGACATTTTTTTCTTCAAGGGCCCTTGGTACACTTGCAAAACAAGCCACAAAATCTGATCCAAATTTTGACTGGATATCGTCTTCTATTGTTGGATTTTCAGAACTGACAGGTTTGTTTGTATATGTATTGAAACTTCTATAATCGTCGTATAATAATACAGGTGTAATCATATAATAGGCTCTGCGTATTTGTTCAAATTAATGTGAGTTACCGTATTTCTTTACAGCGTATTTCCTGTATTATCATAAGTAAGTCTCAGCTGATGACCAAACATACCAGTCTGATAATATCCCAAAGAAGTTAGTAGGGCATATTGCTTTGGGCTTGTCCGTTCGTGCCTCATAATATCCCAAAGAAGTTAGTAGGGCATATTGCTTTGGGCTTGTCCGTTCGTGTCCGTTAGTCACGCTTTTCTGTGCATAGCATAACTTCTGAACCATCCATGCTATGTTTTTGAAATTTTATATATGGATTGCTCATGAAAACCAAATAGTAGACTCGTATTTTTTTCCTATCAGGGTTATGCCCTTTTTATCGCACCTGCTTGTAGAAGGGTGCGATATAGGCGTCCGCTTTTCCGTCCGCCCGTCCGTCCGTCTGTCAACATTTATGTCGACGTTCGACATTTATGTCAAAGTTAGTATTCTAATCAACTACAAGACTAAACAACCATCAAACCTTGCATGAAACATCTCCCTGACCTCCTGACTTTGTGACATAGGCGTCGGCTTTTCTGTTCGTCTGTCCGTTCGTCCGTCCGTCTGTCAATATTTATGTCGAAGTTCGACATTTATGTCAAAATTAGTATTCTAATCAGCTACAAGGCTAAACAACCATCAAACCTTGCATGAAACATCTCCTTGACCTCCCGACTTTGCGACATAGGTGCCCGCTTTTCCATTCGTCTGTCCGTTTGTCCGTCCGTCTGTTAACAGTTCTTTTATGTCGAACTTCGACATTTATGTCAAAGTTAGTATTCAAATCAACTACAAGACTAAACTAGAGCTGGTGTTCGTAAAACACTATGCCCCCAACTGCCTGACTCTAACACTGCTTGACTCCAACACTGCTTGCCCATGACGGTAACATCAGTACAAATATATGAGATTTCAATGTTATTTTATCAAAGGAAAATAACTCTAAAATAGGAGATAATGGGATAAGAAAGAAAAATTTCATGAGGAATCAAAATATATGAAATTTCAAAACATTAGCATACATGGTTCTAAACTTATGCTATACACAATAAAGCAACAACATTAAATGGCCAGAAATTGCGAAGGGCCATAACTCCAACATTTCATTTAATTGGTTCAAAATTTAATCAGGTGATCTTCTCCTCAATCTCAATCAGTATACTAAATATCATGGCTCTGGCTTTAATACTTTTTGAGATATCTTGCTGACAAGGTCAAAGTGCCTAGAACTACAAAGGGCCATAACTACGTCAATTTTTCATGGAATTCCCTAAAAACAATCAGATAATCTCCACATCATCCCCAATCAGCATATAATATTTCAAGACCCTAGTTTAAGTACTTTTCGAGACATCTTGCTGACAAGGTCAAAATGCGCAGAACTGCAAAGGGTCGTAACTTTATCAATATTTTCACTGAATTCCCTCAAAATATAATCAGGTAATTTACACATCATTCCCACTTACTATATCGAATTTCAAGAACCCAACTTAAATACTTTTCAAGATATCTTGCTCACAAGATTTAATTCTGATTTTTTTTTCAAAGGGGCATAACTCTAAACAAACATGCTAGACAAGAAAAAAAAAATACGGGTCAGCTATTTTTTCATTGGGAACCCAAATATAAAATTTCAAAACCCTAGCATGCAGAATTCTTAAGGTATGGCATGCACAAAAAAGCTTGACGAATGGACAGGCGGATGGACAAATGAAGGCAAAATAATATGCCCCATCAATTTCATTCAAAGCTGGGGCATGATCAGGTCATCTACTCATCGTTACCAATCTATTCATCAAATTTCAAGGCTCCAGCTTCAATAGCTTTTTAGATATTTTGCTGACAAGGGAAACATGCCCAAATTTACAAAGGGCCATTACTTAAGAAATATTTTTCAGAATTTACAAAAAAGTTAATAAGGTCATCTATTCATCATTACCAATCTATTCACCAAGTTTCAAGTCTCTAGCTCCAACAGTTTTTGAGATATTTTGCTGACAAGATAAAAATGCCCAAAATAACAAAGGGCCATAACTCAATAAGTATTTTTCAAAATTTATTTAAAAGTTAATCAGGTTGTCTACTCATCATTACAAATCCATTCACCATAGCTTTTTAGATATTTTGCTGACAAGGGAAACATGCCCAAATTTACAAAGGGCCATTACTTACGAAAAAGTTTTCAGAATTTACAAAAAGGTTAATCAGGTCATCTACTCATCATTACCAATCTATTCACCAAGTTTCAAGTCTCTAGCTCTAACAGCTTTTGAGATATTTTGCTGACAAGGTAAAAATGCCCCAAATCACAAAGGGCCATAACTCAAGAAGTATTTTTCAAAATTTCTTCAAAAGTTAATCAGGTTGTCTACTCATCACTACCAGTCTATTCATCAACTTTCAAGGCTCTAGCTCCAACGGTTTTTTTTAGATATTTTGCTGACAAGGTAAAATTGCTCAAAATTACAAAGGGCCATAACACGAAGTATTTTTCAGAATTTCTTCAAAAGTTAATCAGGTCATCTACTCATCACTACAAATCGATTTACTAAGTTTCAAGGCTCAAGCTCTAACAGTTTTTGAGATATTTTGCTGACAAGGTAAAAATGCCTAACATTACAAAGGGCCATAACTCAACAAGTATTTTTCAAAATTTCTTCAAAAGTTAATCAGGTTGTCTTCTCATCACTACCAGTCTATTTATTAAGTTTCAAGGCTCTAGCTCCAACGGTTTTTGAGATATTTTGCTGACAAGATTGCGTCTATATTTTTTCAAAGGGCCATAACTCAGAAAAGGGGCATAATCCTGTCAAGAAAAAAAACACGTGTCAGCTATTTTTTCATGAGGAATCCATATAAGAAATTTCAAAACAGTAGCATTCACGGTTCTAAAGTTATGCCAGGTATCAAAAAGCGTGACGAACGGACGGGCGGACGGAAGGACGGACGGACGGACGAACAACCCAGAAGCAATATGCCCTTCGAACTTCTTTGAAGTTGGGGGCATAACAACCATCAAACCTTGTATGAAACATCTCCCTGACCTCCTGATTTTGAGACATAGGTGCCCGCTTTTCCATTCGTCTGTCCGTTCGTCCGTCCGTCTGTCTCTGTCAACAGTTCTGTTATGTCGAAGTTCTACATTTACGTCAAAGTTAGTATTCTAATCAACTACAATTCTACAACAACCATCATACCTTGCATGACACATCTCCCTGACCTCCTGACTTGGCAGGTACATTGACCCAGTGACCCTGACCTATATTTTGCGCTCCATAGACTTTGACACAATTTACGTTGACGTTCCAGATCTTCTCAACTATAAGCCGTACAACTACTAAACCTTGCATAGTGCTTCTCCTAGATGTACTGACTCGTCAGGTACCTTGACCCGGTGACCTTGACCTATATTTTGCGCTCCAGTAACTTTGACACATTTTGCGTCGACGTTCGATATCTCCTCAACTATAAGGCCTACAACCATCAAACCTTGCAAAGTGCTTCTTCTCAATGTACTGACTCGGCAGATACCTAGACCTGGTGCCCTTGATCTATATTTTGGCTGCAGTGACTTTGACATGATTTACGTCAACGTTCCAGATCTCCTCAAATGTAAGACCTCTAGCCACCAAACCTTGCATAGTGCTTCTCCTAGATGTACTGACTCGGCAGGTATCTTGACCTGGTGACCTTGACCTATATTTTGCGCTCCAGTGCCTTTTACACATTTTACGTCGACGTTCAATATCTCCTCAACTATAAGGTTTACAACAATCAAACCTTGCATAGTGCTTCTCCTCAATGTACGGACTCCGCAGGTACCTTGACTGGGTGACCTTGACCTATATTTCGCGCTCCATTGACTTTTACACCTTTTACGTCGCCCTTCTATATGTCCTCAACTGTAAGGCCTTCAACCACCAAACCTTATATAGTGCTTCTTTTCGATGTACTGACTCGGCAGGTACCTTGACCTGGTGATCTTGACCTATATTTTGCACTCCAGTGACTATGACACATTTTATGTTGATGTTCGGTATCTACTCAAATATAAGACCTACAACCACTAAACCTTGCAAAGTGCTTCACCTCATTGCACTGGCTTGGCAGGTACCTTGACCCGGTGACCTTGACCTATATTTGACACATTTTACGTTGATGTTTGATAACTCCTCAATTATAAGGCCTACAACCACCATACCTTGCATAGTGCTTCTCCTTGATGTACTGAATTAGCAGGTACCTTGACACCTTGACCTATATTTCACGCTCCAGTGACTTTTACACATTTTACGTCGACGTTCCATTATCATTGGACTGTATAATACGAAAAGTCAGTGCTGAAGATATAGCCATTAGAGGGACTGGCACTGGCCTGGAATATATGTGCCCCACTAGGCACTTTGTCTACATTGTTTCAACCCAGATTTCCAACTAAGCACTGCTAAGAATGAAATAAGCTTATTTAATAACCACGTTCTGATTGTGGCTCCTGTGACTTTTGCCCCAGCAGGTGCGATGACGCGTCCGCGGAATTCTTGTTAGTTATACCACTTTGAAAAAGAATGCAATGAAATCTTGTACGCAATATATCTAACAAATATTTGAGCTATTATATTGAAACTCAATATGCTGATAGAGGATGATGAGTAGATGACCTGCTTGACTTTTGAAAAAAAAAATCTAAAAATTGTATGGTCCTTTGGAAATTTCGGCATTGAACCTTGTCAGCAAAATATCTCAAAAACAGTTTAAGCTATCGCCTCAAAACTTGATAGGCGGATATGGAATAATGAGTAGATGATCTGATTAACTTCTAAAAAAAAATTTTTTTGAGTTACGGCCCTTTTTTAAAGTTTGACATATTAACATTGTAAGCAAGATATCTCAAAAACTGTTAAAGCAATTGCCTTAAAGCTGAATAGGCTGATATGGGATGATAAGCAGATGACCTGATTAACATTTAAAAACAATCTGATTTTTTCTTGGGTTATGACCCTTTAAAAAAGTCAGCATTTTAACCTTTTAGCAAGATATCTCGAGAACTTCTTTAGCTGTTGCCTTGAAACGTGACAGGTTGATACAGGATGATGAGTAGATAACCTGATTAACTCCTAAAAAAAATCCACTTTTTTTTTTCATATGGCTCTTTGAAATTTTCGGCAGTTCAACCTTGCAGCAAGATGTCTCAGCAACCAGTTAAGTTATTGCCTTGAAACTTAATAGGCTGATAGAGCATGAATAGTAGATGACCTGATCAACTTTTGAAACAATTCTGTTTTTTTTTTTTTTTTTTTTTAGATATGGTCCTTTGAAAATTTTAGCATTTTAACCTCGTAAGCAAGATATCTCAAAAACTATTAGGGGCACGCAGTGTTAGGGTCAAGCAGTTGGGGGCTTAGTATTTCATAAACAACAGCTCTAGTTATATTTGTATCATATCATATATATGTAGATTAAGATGCGTTATTCAGTGTTTGCAAACATATTTGCTATGGAAAGAGCGATATAGAATCGTTCAATCGCAGTTGACATAGTTAAAGTATAGTCTGATTATAAATGCACATGTTAAAGACATTCGGTAGATGGGACTGCATATGTTTTACATATATGTTCAAATTCATTAGACATATTTATGTATACAGGAACCTGTCGATATTGGTGATACAGTCGGATATGTTTTACATAATCACATTGTCCGCAATCCTAACATTTAATGTAAACAATGTTTTGCATCTATGACTATGTGCTCGAAATGGACATTGACAAACATTGTTGGTAGACCCAGATCACACTCAGGAGAACGCGGCGTCTGATCAGGGCCTACACTGTTTGCATTAAATATAAATTCTGTAAAACATGGTAATAATAAAAATTAACCAGACACTCTTTCTACTGGAAATGGACCGGTCCAAAGAGTTGAGGTAGAAGAGTCCACTCGGCATAAATAGATTAATTTCAACATGCACAAATGAGAATGCTAGGCATAAATGGGTTAGACTGGTGCTATTAATCGAAACTAACAGATGTCCGATGTCCATTAATTAACAGCGTAGGTATTTTACTTGCAAATAAAACAATGTACCATCTGTGTTATAGATATACCCAGCTAGTTCTGTCTGACAGTCGAATGTATTAACACTTAGTTCGCGAAGTAACACATTAGCAAACGACAGACTTTAACGATATTTATGGCCCCGCCACGAAGTCGAGGCATATATAATTTTACCCTTCGTCATACGTACATCCGTCCGTCACACTTTATAGTACTGTTCGTGTCTCCGCAACTCCTCGTACAGTTTTCAAGGTAACGATTCGAAACTTGCACCATTGTAAGGCTATAGAGTGAGCATGTGCATAAAGTTACTGGGCGATTGTTACATACACGGACAGTAATCTCGTCACTCATGGCCAATTGTTATGCAAAGAAATAAGTGACGCGAATATCAGGACATGAGTAGCGCGAGCTAAAAAGGTGGCTATTTCAGGTGGGTTGTCGACAATCTGGAGCTTTTGTCGTCTAGGAGGGCGTTATTTTAAAAATGCTATACTGCGCGGAATTAAATTCCATACAACCCAGCACCAAAATTTACGTCAAAATATAGCTACGGTTCCTGGCATTTGTTTCATTCTGGCGACAATCGCTCCAAATTCGGTGCCATATTGGACGATTTACCCATTAAAATTTCGTACATTTTTTTTTTTTTTTTTTTTTTTTTTTTTGTTTTTAGAGTTACAACGAAACGTTTAATCACTTACTTCGGTGCAGTAAATTTGTTGCATAATTATAATTGGTAAAAAAAATCTCAGCTTTGTTCAGTCTTCTTTCTTCACTTTAATGAATGTATACGCTTACCAATATTAAATAATATCCTGTATAGCTCTGTTCTATGACCTATATCAAGAGCTACTTGCTATTATGGAGGCCCTCCCAGAGGGGCGGGTGGTACCTGTTCCCTTGTTTCCCTGAAATATTTCAGCATTTTGCCTTGTGCATCAAAATCAAACTCTTAATTATTTTCTATGTTCTCTACTCCACAACACTATCTTTGTTCTCCTGTTTCCTTCATTTTTAGACTTGTGTTCCCCTGTTCCCTTGAAATAAATGACATTATTCCCCTGTTCCCCATATCCCCTGGGAGGGTCTCACTATGTACAAGGCATGTTGATAACGAACAAGCACGCAACGGCACACGCTTTGCCTATAAGCAAAGGTCATAGAACTAGGTCAATAGAACCATTTATTTTACGTATAATTAAGTGCATTCAAAACAGGAGGTTTAAAAACATGGCGTTCTATGTTGGCAGAGTTTTTCATGTTGATGATGATGGTTGAATGACTGATTGGATTTTACGTCCTATACTCTTTACCACAGAGCTAATAAGCTCAATTGTGCAAAACAGGACGGAGAATAGAAACTGAGGAGAAAGAGAAAGAAAAATTTGAGGAAAGATTAGACAAGACCTGATAGGGACACAAAGAGATATAAAAGGCAACACACACAACAACAACAACAACAACAAGACAAGCCAATAAAAGTCGGGACAAGTTAAACTACATACAATAAAATTTAGGAAATTAACTTGTTCTTTCCGCCCATTCTTCCATAGTGGAGGTGGTGTTTTGGATAATTATAGTAGAAGTAGTGATGATGATGATGATGATGATGACGCAAGATCATCTATATCTAGAGATTTCAAATTTGTTTCTTTCTGCCGACAGAAGGACAATTCACGAAACAATAATAGTCTGGTATCTGCTTACATAACATGTTGATGAGAAATGGAAGCGGTCAATTCATCCCCTAACCGGCGCATTGTTTCTCCCAAATGAACTCTAATGATACAAATCTCGAAACACATCATTTGCCGGAGAGTTATTTGTATCTATAGTCCGTCTTCAATGACACTAAACCACTGCTCGTATGTTGAGACCTTGTGCTGTATAACCACCAAGTTGAATAAAAGCATACCTCATTGGCTTGCCATACGTCTACGTTCAATCGTGCGTCAATCAAGCGTAGAGGTTTAGAAAGACGATGATATGTGATTTTACTCAGATTGCATAACTTAGCATAGGCTACATCCGTACCACAAATATCTGTTCCGCAGTATAGCCTTTATTTGGAGCTGAATATTTAAATGGATATAGTTTGAGCTCCAAGGTTAATTTGGGTAAATAGACGGACTCAAACATGTCTACAAATATAGGCAATAAAGTATCACTGAAAATGCTTGACTTAAAAAGATTTCTGTGAAGAAATAAAATTTTAACACAGAAATGGAAATGATTGTATGAGTTGCGAGACTGGCCATGAGTGATGGGATACAGCATGCAATTTTGTAAATTGTTTTTCCTTATACAGAAAGGATGCGATTTCCGATACTTGTTTCGTCCATAGTAGGTAGTTTCACTCTGTTTGAAATAACAGCCTACTTGGCTTTCCATATACAAGCCGTATTGAGCTCTGATGACGTAACATTAGAGGTCATATCAGAATGACCTTTATTCGAACTAGCCAACCAATGATAATTTATATTGGCGAGCTTTTTGGGTAATTCATTTAAGCGCTTTTATACATTGTTCGGTCTGCATATGGAGGAAGATATGCTATGTAACGTTTTCAATGACAGCTGTTGTCAACATTGCATGCCCAATCTGGTGGCATTCTCAGTATCAGCGAATCAAAATTGAAGTTGTTCACGATATTCCGTTTATCTTTCAGTGTATACATTTACGTAAGTAAAAAGTGCATTAGTTGATTTGAAAAATCAGCCTGATATGACCTCTAATGGAATGTCATCAGAACTCAATACGGCTTGTAGTATAGGAAAAGCCATTGATGTATTATTTTAATCAGCTTATAAGTAGGACAGAATTGTATGAATGCGAAAATCCGACTTTTTACTAAAGTGCTGTGTCGCAGACATATCAAGCCCCAGACAGATTACCGTTTAAACAACAGAACCGTTTTTTAGAGGCATAACTGGGAGAAAATACATGTTGCATCCGTATTTAAAACAGATATTTATATTGTGCTTTATTTTCTTCCTTGATATTTATATGTAGTATTAGTATGCTAAATTTCCGGGATGCATGAAATGAAGATACTCTCAAAATATATTTTTGTTTCTGTTCATGCGAACAGATTTCATTCGGAACTATTTTTACTTGAATTTAAAATCTGTACCTAAATAAAGATTGAACTGCACTAAGATTCTTTATAAATATCTCCAACAAGCACTGACTCGGAATCCCATTTTTTTTTATTTTTTTTTTTTTCATTTTGTCAACTCTCATCACTCATATCCTAGTCTCGTCTCTCATATCCAATTGCACTTGCGCTGCTCATTCTGCCCTATAATATTAGCATTTTTTCCTTTTTTGTTGGTTGCATTGACGGTTTGCATTGTTATGATTGTAATACGTATGCCAAATGACGGCGTCATTTGTCACTTATTTTTTTGCATAACAATTGGCTATGAGTGACGAGATTACTGCCCGTGAAATACCCTTAATTTCCTTAGAGGGAGGCATTCATCCCTAAAAGGATCATCTAGTTTTTTGCCTTATTTTTCCTGATAGTAGCGTTCGACATGTCATTTTACGCGAATCTTCGCGTCATTAAACGGTATTTACTAAATATATATATATATATATATATATATATATATATATATATATATATATATATATATATATATATATATATATATATATATTTTTTTTTTTTTTTTTTTTTTTTTTTTTGCGAAAAACAAGGAAAAATATTCAGCTATTACCAAATTTTGAAAATTAGAAAAAATAGATTAATTATTGCCAAAATGAATTAATCAATCTGAGGCGAATGACCAGACGGCAAACGTTGATTGTTTTTATCTTATAATAGGGCTTGACATGTCATTCAAATTATCCCCATACTATATTCAACAAAAACAGCTTGAATGAATGGTCAAACCCTGAATTCTTTGGATATAATTAAACAATAAAGTAGCGGATTATGGAAATGGATAGGTTAAAGGCGAAACTGTCGTCTGTTAATATTCACATTCAGTGGACTAAGAATAAAGTATGTATGAGCCATGCGAAAACGTTTCTTGGTGCAAGGGCGGACAGCGCAGGCCCGGATCAGACTGCGCATCCGCGCAGTCTGATCAGGGCCTTCACTGTCCGCAAACAGAATCATTGGGTACTACAGAATGTTTCAATGGAGAGCAAATGCCTAAAATGATACTGCGCATGTACAGGATGATGGGAATCCGCACATTTTGAACATGCTCGAAGACACTTTTTCGCTTGATGAGGACCATATAAAATATGTATTGTAGAAACTCAATGACTGCTACTAAATGAGGGTCAATGATGAGATGTCAGCTGTGCGACACATGCGGTGACATAACCAGGTGTAGGTCGTTACCGACACGCGTTTTTTTTTTTTTTTGTTTTTTTTTCTTTTTCTACTTCTTTTTAGTTTTACCTTCATCATATAGTCATATTTCACACTTCATGCAAAACTGCCGCAGACGACATACAAAAAAAAAGTAAATTCCGATATGCGCGCCCCATGAAGACTCAAATAAGCCTGCAGTCTGATCAGTCTTCGCGCGAAGAAACTTTGCATCCTTGGCTGATCTGAATCTTCCCTCTATTAACCCTTGTCCTGCTAAATGAATTAAGTTGCCACTCCCATTTCTAATTTTCAGCCAATCAGATTACTTCATCCATTTTGTTGATACAGATTCACATACAGTTGACTCCCGTTATCTCGAACTCGCTTATCTCGAATAACCGCTTATCTCGAAGTGAAAATTTGGTCCCTGCCTAAACATGAAAATCTAACAACAGGTAAAAAAATATTGTGGAAAAGAGGAGAAATTGCTCCTAAGGAGCAATTTCTCCTCTTTTCCACAATATTTTTAATATATCTCCAAATTTTAAGAGTCCAATTACACATATATTTGTTAATGTGGTTGTTCGAATGATTTTTTCCTCAATTCTGCAAATCTGATATGTCGAGATACGGATACCTCGAAGTATTTCAGAGAGTCCCTTGGAATTCGAGATAACGAGAGTCGACTGTACTTAATGGCAAATAGTGTAGATCCAGATCAGTTGGCTTCTTTAAGCCAGATCAGTTGGCTTCAAGCCAACTGATCTGGATCTACAGTGTTTGCAAAGCAGGTCTTATCCGGGTTCGGTAGGGCTAGGGTTAAAACTTAAACTCTATTAAAACTAGCGCCAGCCACAACAGCAGTAGACTAACATACGTAGTGATGTGAATCGTCTACCTCAGAGAAAATTAGGTTTGACATTTCATGCGAACCATCAGCTAGACAGACGTTTATATGGCCTTATTTTCTCCGAAGGTACGTTTTCTGATGTTGCGGCATATATATATATATATATATATATATATATATATATATATATATATATATATATATATATATATATATACAGTCGAACTTCAATGGCTCGAACACCTTTGGGACCCCATGGAAAATTGTTCGAGCCATGGGTAGTTCGAGCCAATGAAGGTTAATCATGGCGCCAGGTCTGGAAGCAAATATCGCTAATTCTGGGAAATCTATCGATCTTCTACACAATAATTGTATGTTGAGTGTACTCATTAGAATCGCCTCGAAGAGGCAATTCTAATGAGTACACACAACATACAATTTCATAATGAAATAAGAAAGCTTCCTGAAATATTTGTTTTCTTGATCTATCGGAAGAATTTCGTAGGGACTCAAAACCGAGTTCGAGCCATGGTGAACGAGCCATCGGTGTTCGAGCTATTGAGATTCGACTGTATATATATATATATATATATATATATATATATATATATATATATATATATATATATATATATATATTGTTTTAATTTTCAGAGAGAATAAGGCTTTACATTCCAAATAAACCGTCTGTCTAGCTGATGGTTCACATGAAATGTCAAGCCTTGACTTGTTAATTGAGCTGCGTTTTCGTTGGCTGCACGTGTAATACTGGGTCCCGGCTCGTATGGTGATAGAAACACTAATTCAGCAGACGACATATTGATGTTTCTTGTTGTTGTTGTTTTTTGTTGTTGTTTTTTTTTTTCCAGAGAACAGGATTTAACATTTCATGCTACTTATCTCCCAGAAAACAGGATTTCACATGTCATACAAATTGTCTCCATTGCAGGTAATGTCAAAACACGTTTTCTAGGAAAAATAAGACGAATATTTAAAAATATCGTCAGCTGAAATTTCTACCCAGATAGTTTACAAAATGGACATTCTGCAGCAAACTGCATGCATGGTTGTTAACCCAATTACGGTTGATAACTTTGCTTCCCTCTTTAATTGCAGGACGTTGGATCGGTCCTCATACTGATTCCCTCCTCCGTTTCAGATGGTTGGCGCTGGTCTGTCAAATTCTGTGGTCGGGCCTATCAAACTTGCTGACACAATGGCAAACATTGCAGACACTACTGACAAATAAAACTGCTCTTTTAGTTAATTTAGGAGCAGTTTGATCTGTGTCTTCACTGTTTGCTCTTCCCTGTCCGTCCGAATATCATGAATACTAAGGGTATATATGGGATGAAAATCAGATAACGTTAACTGAGACTTGACTACATTGAAATTGGGAGAAACTGGCCATAGTTTCTTGTTGACGTTGTTGTTGTCGTCTGTATTAGTTTATTTACCTGTGCATTACCCTCTTGAGTCACGCTCTGCATGCTGAGCAAAACTTCCAGCAGACGGTATTTTGAAATATGTTTCCCAATTTTCTCAGAAAACAGGCTTTGACGTTTCATGCAAATTGTCACCTGAGGAGACAACTTGCATGAAAATGCCAAACCTATTTCATTACGAAAACACGCCTATTCAAATATATTGAAAATTTTACAACCAAAAACTGGCAAATTTTCAGATAAAAAATTCTAATATTTTTCATGTTTGTGCTCAAAACATAGATTGTGGGTACTCGTTAGAACCGCCTCGGCGAGGCGGTTCTAACGAGTACCCACAATCTATGTTTTTGAGCAGAAATAAGAAAAATAATGTATACCCCTGTAAACCCCAGTTTTACTGTATAAAAGTGGGGTTTAAGGGGATCAAAATTATATAGGCGTGTTTTCGGGATGTCTGGGGAAAATATCGTCAGTTTGTCGTCTGCGGAATTAGAGCAGAGAGTGGTAACGGTTAATTTCACCACATCAATAACAATCATACATTATATACAGAGTTGTATTAATTATAGATCAGATCAACCTGTACCACTCTCTGGGCTAATTCAGCAGACGACAAATTGGTGATATTTTTTCTTATTTTTCCCCAGAAAACAGGATTTAATATTTCATGCAAACTGTCTCCAATTGATGGAGACAATTCGCATGAAATGTCAAATCCTGTTTTCTGGGGAAAATATTTCAATATGTCGTCTGCTGAAAATTTTACCCAGCGTACTAAGTGTTAATAGAACAAAACAAGAACCATACTGTGATAAAACTGTGGTTCTGGTAAATCGCCATGTCCACTTATGTAACAACCTTATTTACTCGTAAGTATTCGGACACCTTATCTCCCTACTAGGCTTCTCCTAAAACAGTCGACTCTCGTTATCTCGACTTCGCCTATCTCGAACAACCGCTTATCTCGAAGTGAATACTTGGTCCCTGTTTTAACATGGAAATCTAACAACAAGTGACAATATACTGTGGAAAAAAGGGAGCAATTTCTCCTCTTTTCCACAATATTTTCAATATATCTCTCACTTCAGGCGTAAAATTACATATTCATTTGTGAAGCGTGGCTGCTCGATTTATTTTTACCTCAATTCTGTAAATCTGATATGTCGAAGTACGGATATCTCGAAGAATTTCAGAGAGTCTCTTGGACTTCGAGATAACGAGAGTTGACTGTATATGAACAGATCCATTTTATTACCTTTTGATATGTTTAAAATATTACTGAACGAACAGCAAACAGTGTAGACCTCGATCTACATTCTGCGGCGTCCGATCTGGATCTAAACTGTTTGCACAAACTCTTGATAATATCGGGTCGTGCCAAGCAAATTCCTTATACAGTAAAAACTGGACGCGCCTAACGAAAAGGTCTTCGATGGTTTCGCGGAAAGCAAAAAGCCCGTATGAGCCTGCATATCCGTGCTGTCGGATCAGGGCCTTCACTGTTCGCTGATATATTCTACAGAATTTAATGTTTCGGTAAGCGGACAGCGAAGGTTCTGATCAAGCTTCGCATTCGCACAGTCTGATGTTGGCCTTCGAATTCGCATATGTCATGAAGTCACTTTTCCAACACAACGCATTGTACAGTTGACTCTCGCTATCTCGAACTCGCTTATTTCGAATAACCGCTTATCTCGAAGTGAAAATCTTGTCCCTGCTTAAACATGAAAATCTAACAACAGGTAAAAAAATATTGTGGAAAAGAGGAGAAATTGCTCCTAAGGAGCAATTTCTCCTCTTTTCCACAATATTTTCAATATATCTCTTACTTCAAGAGTCCAATTACACATATATTTGTTAAATGTGGTTAATCGAATTAGTTTTTCCCCCAATTCTGCAAATCTGATGTGTCGAAGTACGGATATATCGAAGTATTTCAGAGAGTACCTTGGAATTCGAGATAACGAGAGTCGACTGTATATAGTGTTGTGTAGCACAGAAAGCAACCGATTGTTTGAATCAGTTTTCCCTGTTCTGCTATTTGTTTCCATTTCCCAACAGGATCGTACAGGATTCGGAACCGTGACAAACTGCACAGACCGAAAAAAAGGGAGTGCCGTAATAACCCTATTAAGAATTGGGACCGACAGGCATTAGTAAACAGTTTGGACCCCGATCAGACGCCACAGAATGCGGCATCTGATCAGGGTCTGCACCGTTTGACACTCATCCAGCAATTTTAACCCTTGTCCTGCTGAACTCGGATATACCCTGTCTTTGCAAACAGTGTAGATCCAGATCAGTTGGCTTCTGAAAAAGCCAACTGATCTGGATCTGCACTGTTTGCCATTAAGTATGTGAATATATAGCAACAATCCAGATCAAGTAATTTGATTGGCTGAAAATTAGAAGTGGGCGTGGCATCTTAATTTATTCAGCATGACAGCGGTTAAGACACGTTAACAGGTAGTAAAATGGATATAATAAAAGTTATGGACAAGAATGGTAATGAGTTATTTAGGGTAAATGCGGTGAACTTAACTAACTGTATTACAGTATAATTACATCACATACACAGTAGTAAGCCGGTCTCGGTGGCTCTGGTGGATGACATCCGACTGGTGATCAGGAGGTCGCGGGTTCGATCCCCGCCGGGTCCGGCAACATTCTTTCGCGGAGACTGATCATGAAATATTTTCTACGGCCATTCTCTCCGTTCCGCTGATTCAAGGACAACTGTCGGTTTCTGGCGTAAGAATGTGCATAAGTACTGGTTAACCACTTGGAGGACTAAACCTGTTCAGGAAAACGTCGTCACGCTCGACATGCCCCCAATGGATTGACTGGGCCGTAAAACATCAACACAAACAAACAAACATACACTAGTAAAACCAAATACAATCGAACCTCGAACGCCGATGGCTTGCTTACCGTGGCTAATTTGAACTCGATTTTGAGTCCCTAAGAAACTCTCCCAGTAGCTCAATAGAACAAATATTTAGGGAAATTTTCTCATTTTATCATGAAATTGAATTTTGTATGTACTCATTAGAATGGCCTCACTGAGGCGATTATAATTACACACAACATACAATTGTAGTGTAGATGATCGAAACGAATTCCTAAATTACCGACATTTGCTTCATAACCTGGCGCCATGATTAACCCTCAGTGGCCCCAATTACCCATATCTCGAACAAATTTCTATCGTCTAAAAGATGTTCGAGCCATTGGAATTCGACTATATCAAACACCAAAGGTCCAGAATAGACTGCGTGGATGCACATGATACAGTAAAAGACTATTTTCATGTACATTATGTGCACTGGCGAAGTTAATATCTGGATCGATAATGGATCTCGCTTGTTGCTGACTGATCGAGATTCTATGTAAGCTCCGCCTCCTTCCTATATTCCAATGAAGCATTTTATATCCACGATGCACATATCGCGGGGAAACAATTACCTTTAGCACTCTCTGGACAAAACCAGCAGACTACAAATTGATGACAGATATGTTTCTTACGTTTTTCCTGGAGAAAACCGTTTGACTCTTCATGTAGATTACCTCAGTCTTGTGAGATTATTTGCATGAAAACGACAAACCAAATCTTCGTGACAATAAATAAATAAATAATAAAAAGTTTCAAAATATCATCTATTTTTTTTTTTTTTTTTTTTTACCCAACATGCGTAAAACCGTTGAATGCTTTTGCTACAGTACTGTGGTGAATAAACTGTTCGATTGTACCCCTACCCACCACCACTACCACCATCACCACACTCAATATATTTAGAGAAACAATCATTTACAGCGCTGGAAAGCAGCCAAAACTAAACACTTTCGAATTGCTATTGTCCTTCTTCAAAGTTTTAACACCGGGTATTTACATAATGGGGGATATAGGCCTACTGAAGTAGAAAAAATGCAAAGAAAATGCCCCAGCAAACGAGGCAACATTACAAATAATACATAAATAGGTCTTTTTAAGAAAGAATTTTAAAACATTCTCAGAATTTCTGAATATATTTAGGTAGGGCATACCCTTTGCGGGTCCTTAATACAACAGAATGAAGTGCCGAATTACAGTGTTGTACGCCATAAACACAACGTACAAAAACTCTTACGAACAGACTCGAGTAGAATATGAATATCGCAAACACAACGCACCAAAGCTTCATTTTACGTTTCGATTACAAAGGCAATGGAATACAGTGGTGATTATTGAACGTGCCATAATCTTTAAAATTGACCACAAGAGTTGGCTGCCCTTTGGATAGCCAGTAGACTGGCTCCAGTCTCCAGTGACTAAATTTTTTTTCCGTATAGTCTTGTTTGATAAGCCACTAAAAACAAACCAAAATAATATAATGATTATAAATAATCATGATATTAATTTGGTTTTATATTATTGGATTATCAAACAGGATTATAAGAAAAACAATTAGTCACAGGAGAGTGGAGCCAGTCTAGATAGCAAGTTTCCCTTGTTGATACTATACGTTTGCAAATATTGCATAAAAATGCATTATATGTAGCTATAGAATTAAATGAAACTATTTTTTTTCTCTCTCTGATGCTGAAATCTACTGACCGGCATTTATACATTACGAAATCACGCCTATTCAAATATATTGAAAATTTTACAACCAGATAAAGGAAAAATTTCAGACAAAAATACTGATATTTTTCATATTTCTTCTCAAAACATAGATTGTGGGTACTCGTTACTCTGCGAGGCGGTTCTAACGAGTACCACAATATATGTTTTGAGCAGAGATATGAAAAAAATATCAGAATTTTTATCTGAAAACTTTCAGTTTTTGATGCTGAAATTTTCAATATATTTGAACAGGCGTGTTTTCGTGATGGCCATTATTTACACAAACTATAGGTGATTTAACTACATTTAAAAAAAAAAAAGTGTTTTCTAAATTTGTTTCTGTATTATTATATTAACTATTTCCAATTAACTAAATTGCGTCTCTGTTCACTTAAGACATCATCAGCGTTAGGCTTTCGTGACGTTATTTAAAATGGCGTCCAATAATAGAACAGCGTTGAAAATGCAATTCAAAAATAGTCTGGTGATTTTCTGACTGTCACCAGCGAAATTAGGTAAGTTCATTTTTATTTTATTTTATTTATTATTTTTATTTATTTATTTTTTTTTTTATTTTTATTTATTTATTTTTTTTTCTGTTTATATGTGGTTAATTTGTTATTGAGATCCGCTACTTGCACTTGGAAGAAGCTGAAATACCTGTCTAACTAGATTACAGTATATAATACTAGTATGTTATGTAACAAGTCCGTGTCTAGTATCTCTAATCACATACCGAAAATATAGTGTAACAGTGAAATCAGGGGCATACATAAGAATAAACGTAAAAAAGATTTCCTTTGGAAATAAACAACACACTACAGATTAGAAAATGGGAGTCTTGGTTTTATTGAGACTCTTCATAAGCAGTAATGAAGTTTGCAGCACTGCCTACGCACTCTTGCGTATACATGAGCAGAACTCCATTTTCAAATATACCACAATAGGCCAAATTATCCCAAAGGAAATGAAATATAATCTGCACTATGGTGAAGTACGGGGAGACGTTCTACCGCCGCCACACGGCACTGACACCATCTGCAGCGTAGTTAATCATTACGAAAGCATGCCTATTCAAATATACTGAAAATTTTACCACCAAAAACTGATAATTTTCAGATAAAAATTCTGATATTTTTTCATATTTCTGATCAAAACATAGATTGTGGGTACCCGTTAGAACCGCCTCGACGAGGCGGTTCTAACGAGTACCCACAATCTATGTTTTTGAGCAGAAATAAGAAAAATAATGTATACCACTGTAAACCCTAGTTTTACTATATAAAAGTGGGGTTTAAGGGGGGTCAAAATTATATAGGCATGTTTTCGTGATGTAAACGTCAAAAAGATAAAAGAAGGCGAACTTGTAGAATATTACCATTTACAAACAGTTTAATTGGTTTATTATTTCTATTAAACTTTTATATTGCAAAATCTGTCTAAATGTACTTCACCAATTTATGTCTAGCGTCCCATCAAAGGGACATTGCCAAACAGTGTAGACCAGATCAGAACGTGGCGTCTGATCAGGGTCTACACTGTTTGCAGTAAGTTCAGAAATTCCTACAAAATATGGTAGGTAATAAAAACTAAAACTAGTAACTAACTTATATAGTATTTAATAAAAACTAACCAGGCACCCACTATATAGAAAATGAAACTGCCCAAAGACTTGAGATAGAAGGATCCATTCAGAATAAATGGGTTAATAACCAAGATTACCCCAATGAGCCTTATTATATAGTGACAGTGCCATGGCGTACAGAGCTCCAGATGGTGTATCCACAGAAGTGCTTCTAACGAGTACCCACAACATACATTTTTGTTGAAAAATGAGACAATATCAACATTTTTGTTTGTAAAATTGCCTTATCAAGAGCAATGGCTAAATTTTACGAAAACACGCCTATTCAAATACACTGAAAATTTTACCACCAAAAAAATGAAAAAAAAAATCAGATAAAAATTCGGATATTTTTCATATTTCTGCTCAAAACATAGATTGTGAGTACTCATTAGAACCGCCTCGCTGTGGCGGTTCTAACGAGTACCCTAAATATATGTTCTTGAGCAGAAATAAGAAAAATAATGTATACCCCTGTAAACCCCAGTTTTACTATATAAAAGTGGGGTGTAAGGGGGTCAAAATTATATAGGCATGTTTTCGTGATGACAGTTTTCATTGGTTTGGTAACGTGGTGTTGTATGAAATGAAATCGAAACGACAAACTACTATTGACAAATACACATTCACCGTTATAATCATGAAATTGTAAACAAGACTAATATTTTACTATTTCATAAAGAAAAACAAATCATTTATTTAAGGCTAGAAATCATATTTTACATTATACAGTTGAATTATATACATAAAATGGAAGAAAGAGGATCTGGACGGAAGAATACGTTTCCTCAAAAAATGATTGTTTATTTATTTTATTTTTATTTTTTGTTGTTTTGCATTTACATTGAGCAGATTAAAAACAAATGTAAAGCAAATAAATAAGAAGAGTGTAGATTGTCAAACACAGTAAACAAAACTAATTCAAAATGCACTAAATAGAATATTATACACATAAAATGAATCAAAATATAAAATTACTTTCGAATATGTAAAAAAAAATGTTATCCCGTAATAACCCTAAGTATTGAGACTGACAGACTAAAGCAAACAGTGAAGACCCAGATCAGACGCCGCAGAACGCGGCGTCTGATCAGGGTCTACCCTGTTTGCCACTCATCCAGCAGCCAGGGTTTAAAAGACGCCGCGTCAGCAGATAGCAAAAGGGGCCTGTTAAAAGTTAAGGACAAGTATGGTAAATAGTTGTCCCAATATTTAACATAAATACAGTAACTTATAGACCGTGATGTTTTTCGTTAGAATCTCATACATATCTCTGTCAATCGTACATACATTTACCTTCCCGATTAAATATGTCGTAAAACTAAGGAAAACAAAATGACACATTACATGTATATCGTGCTATCTTTTCTCTCTGTGTGTTCAGCTGTCGTATTAGCTTTCTGGTCGTTTCGCCACACTAACATACATAAAACGCACGCGGCAGATTAACCATTACCGCTCTCTTGGCAAATTCAGCAGACACCAACCTGATGGTATTTTTTCTTATTTTTCCAAGAAAATAGATTTCGACATTTCAAGCAAATTACAATTTGCATGACATGTCGAAAACTGTTTTCTGGGAAAAATAAGAAAAAAATATTTCAGTATGTCGTCTGCTGAAAGTTTTACCAAGAGTGCTAAGCGTTAAGCGATCGCGATTTTATCCATGATTGTTTGCTTGTGAAAAATTAAGCGTTCTTGTTGCGGTAAATGTTTCTTTTCCCAAACACTGTTGAACATGGCAAACCCCTGTTTTCAATAATTAGAGCCTGATTCGCTCAAGCCGCGTGCGTGTTTGTATTTTATTACAACCAAGCGTTGTAGAGGCTGCTGTAAACTCCGCCTTCTAAGTATCCGCTCAAATAGCGAGCCAATGAGCTGCGTCGAGTTACCGTACGACGAATAGCGAACAAGGATTAAGTGGAAAGATAATGTGATTTTGTATTACATCGTAAACATCTTTGTTAAACAGTTGTGAAAACTTGTGCTTTTAGTTTTTGATACACAGTCAGAAATGGAATTGTAAAGAAACAACTTTCTAGTGAACAAGAACGCGATCTAACACTGATTTGGTAAAATATATCAAATTACATTTTGAGGGCTGGGTCGTTATTGTTTTTATTGTTTCAAGTGGATTAAAACTATTGTATGATAATACTTGTTCTAAACCATCCATACACTGTATGTAACAGCTGACATGGATAATGAATAGATGGGATCATTCTAAAAGAAGAATTCGTTAGTTTTACTGGATAAAAAATAATAAACGTAAGTTAACATGTGTGTATGGGTGTTTGGATACCATATGTTACTATATTCTAATAAACAAACACACACACACACACACACACACACACACACACACACACACACACACACACACACACACACACACAGACAGCCCAGTATTAGCTGATCGGTAAGGTCGCCTAATATTGCAGTTTTAAATGTACATAATGACCTTTCACTCCTATTTTTTCTTAAATGAACTCTTCCATCTCAGAGTTCGGACATTTTCATGGTTCCAAACAGATTTGTAAGAGAGAGAGAGAGAGAGAGAGAAAAAAACACACACACGAATAGATTGGAAAACAGTGTAGATCCTGATGAAATGACTCGTTTTTGCAAATGCATCTATTCTGGTCTGCCTGGTTGAAATGGCTAAAATCGATCTTACGACATATGCGACTGGTGTAGATCCTGATTAATAGTCTATGTGTCCATCAAATACGAACAAGGTCTACGCTGTTTGCTCACAGACGCTTGATGGCCCATGTGTTGGCCGAAGCGCGGACTGTTCCAGGTCTTCAGCGATTGTGTATGTCACAAGTACCAAGCCAGGGGAGTATGGTTTTATTTCGGCGAGGTTCGCGGTAGCTTGTTCGTTTACTGGTTATTGTGAATGTTGTCAAAAGGTATATGCACGGTGAATTCGTGTGTATACAGTCCACTCTCGTTATCTCAAACTCCAAGTGACCAGGATATTTGTTTGAGACAATAGTAGTTTGAGATAAAGGGTGTTAAAATGTGAAGAATATATAGCAAATCAAACCACTATTGTCCTTTTTTTAGTTTGACTTAAGCAGAAGTATTAGTTGTTATTTTCAGTGTTTGAGGTAACGAGTATCAGCTGTATTATTTCACCTTGGTATTGACGTGTATAAAATCGGTCATTTGAAATGTAAAAAGATACTGCGTTTTCTGTATGTAGTTTAATGGCAAATTACGCTGTATTTAGCGGCGTCGGATCTGGGTCTACACTTTTTGCGACAGCATTTTCTTGGACACGACGGGACATAAGTCTTAAACGGATTCAAGCAAATATTTCATGATGGTCAGATTTCGATAAAGAGTTCTATACAAACATATTGAAATTCCAAATTGATAGAAAACTACTTGCATATAAGTGACTCTTAAATATTACACTTGTCAAACTACCCACAGTTATGTCAGATGGCTTTGTAAGTGGAGTTGTTAACCAGAACGCGAAAATATATTATGCACTTTTTATAATTTTGTTTTAACATTTACATTGTAGGTAGATTCAGCAGGCGATATGTTTTTCATTCCTCACCCCAATAAATAAGTAATTATAAACAAAAAATACAAAACCCTGCAAATATATGCATGTATAGATCATTATCAGTCCTGATACTACATGAACAACGGATACATGAACAAACACAAACATCAAAGTCGTTAGCATACGTCAAGAACAGTTTAATGTATATTTGAGTAAATAAGTTCGTTTGAATATTTTCTAAAAAAAAAGATTAAATAAATATCTAGAAAAGATGTTACTTCCCTCTCCCCCCCCCCCCCCCCCCCCCCCCCCTCCGCTATCTAAAAATATCGCGTGAAATATGCACACTATAGCCACAAACAAGTGTGAGATTAGGTGCCCCACTGCAATTGCTTTGGCACAATATAAGAACATTGTAGGACAAAAAAAAAAAAAAAAAAAAAAAAAACGATACATGCATATCAATTATTTCAGTATGTTTCGAGTATATTTATCATAATATTTCTCATATATTTATTTAAGCAGAACACATAAATGGCTACAGGTTATTTCAGATTAAGACTCAGCCCATGCAGACCTTTTGTACACTGTTTGCCATTCCGTTTTGATTTTTTATACTGAGCCCCTATTTGCAACAATGGTTCTGACCAGATTCAGAGATGGAAGAGTCCACTTCAGAAACTCTGGGTTGAAAGGGTTAAATAAACTGTTGCCTGACAACAGTTGTTGGAAGTCATATTAAATAAGGAGCTCGCTCTCTCGTTTTTTTTTTTTTTTGTTGTTTTTTTCACCATTCAAGCCTGTTAGCCATGTATTTATAAACTGACCTTACTGCTTAATCTTCGCTGATATATAAGTCTTTTTTAATATAATTTATTTAGATATTAAATAATTTACTAAATTTAATTTCAGAGAGATAGCTTTGATATATGTCAATAATTTTTATATTTCAAGCTAGAGATAATTATAAATACAACTAAAATTTAATTGACACAGTTTAAAATTACATGTACATGTATTCTTTATAACTTAAAATATTACGATGCAAATATTGTAGTCACTGCTAGAACTGCACGAAAAAAGAAATAGGTTCACTATATTCTGTTGAAAATGATACTCTGATACATAAATATGTTTAGAAGGTTATTTTAAAAATATTCAAATTTATTTTGTTACATTCAAATGTTGTTAAAAATCAGACTACTTGTCTTGCATCACGAAAACATACCTCTATAATGTTGACCCCCTTAAACCCCACTTTTATATAGTAAAAATGGGGTTTACTGGGGTATACATTATTTCCTTATTTCTGCTAAAAAACATAGATTGTGGGGAATCGTTAGAACCGCCTCGGCGAGGCAGTTCTAACGAGTACCCACAGTCTATGTTTTGAGCAGAAATATGAAAAGAAAAAAAATCAGAATTTTTATCTGAAAACGTTCAGTTTTGGTGGTGAAATTTTCAGTATATTTGAATATGCGTGTTTTCGTAATGATTGTTTTCGCCTCATCAGTATTGATACGCATGCAATAACACCTTACATTTCTGTGATAAATGGATTGTTTTGAAAAGCGATCATTGTCTGATTTCTGTTTTCTTTTTCTTTTTCAAAATCATTTTATTTTTAAAGCACTGTTGATGGAATCAGTGTCTGTTCCTCATAAGTTCTGATAAACACGACAGAAAATTTTAAAATCTAAATTATTCTGTGCGTAATCATTAGAAGCTTCTAATGATTACCCACAACATACATCTTTGTGAAGAAATGAGAAAAAAATGTTATTCCTTCTATTTTTTATAGAAACGTCGGCTTATTTATCTGAACCTTAGAAGTATACATTTAACATGTAGGTTTGTTTACGTTAAGATACATTTTGAATTAGTTTCAGCAGACTTGTGTTCAAACAAACATATTGCCAACATTTCTTCTTAGAGTACTCTCTCCTTAATGTATATTCAGTCACCTAAATACATTAACCCTTAAAGTGCCAATCACAACTACAGCAGACGACATTTTGATTTCTTTTTTCAATTTTTTTTCCAGAAGAAAATGAAGTTTGACATTTCCTGTGAATCGTCTGCTATGCAGACGATTCACAGGAAATGTCAAACTTTATTTTCTCTGAAAAAATAAAATCATTTTCGAATGTCGTCTGCCACAAAATGTGTTAAGCGCTTTGTGAGTTAACTAAAGACAAACATCGATGAATTCAAAGCTCTTGCGTACGCTTTGTGTCGTTCGTAGTTGCAATTTAAAATTCAAGCCCCTGGCTAATATTATAATCTTGCCATATGTTAAACATTAGGATAAAGAAAGACATGGAAACTTTTTTTATTTTAATTAGTATTTTTCTTGCCAACGATCGCTAAATATTCTTACACTTTTGCAGTAGGACTTGACAAAATATTTATACAGTCGTCGATAGCTGGACCACTTCTTATAGTTTTCCTTGGTTTATTTATTAACCTTTATCACTCTCTGAGCTAATTCAGCAGATGTCAAATTGTTGATGTTTTTCTCATTTTTCCCAGACAATATGATATGATATTTCTTGGATTGTAAAACCCTTTTTTCTGGAAAAAAACAGGAAAAGTATTTGAAAGTGCCGTCTGCTGATTTTTACCCGTCATGCTAAGCGTTAAACGCGCCACCATTACAAATTACGTAAAATATACATTTCAAACTTTAGTACTCTTTAGACTAAACCATAATCTTTCGGGGACAAATTCATTGAAACATGAAGTCTTCTTTTCTGTGAAAACCAAGAAAATATTTTTAAATGTAGCCTGCCTATATTTATATTCAGCAGGTACAGTGTAGCACTCAACTTTGGAACCTCTCCTTTGTACATACGCGAAATTATATCTCACCTATCTTTAGTAGGTAGTTTAATATACGAAAAAGGTTTCATGAATTATTTCTTTTATTTTAAAAACAACCATATAAAGAAATGCTTCATTTACTGAGTATTCAGTAGACAGTCTCACCGCCCCCACCCCCAATTCATCATTTTTTATGTAGTAATAAGGAGAATTTAGGGAGTCCGAAATTAGGAGGAAGTTTACTGAACGCGGGTGTAATATGAATACATTTGTATTAGTGTTCTTAAGCAGCCAAACTTATCAAAAATCAAAATATTATTGGCCTCCTTAAATTTTTGTTGTGAATGGTAGGAATTATCTGGCTATGAAAGTTTATCTGTATACGATCATCAGACCTTGTAGGATTACCTTTCCCACTCTCTGGACAAATTCAGCAGACGACAAGTTGAGATTTTTTACTTATTTTTCTCCGAAAATAGGCTTTGACATTAGATGCAAATTGTCTCCTACGGAGACATTTTGTATGAAATGACCAAGCTGTTTTCTGGGGAAAAATACCCGGTAAGAAAAATGATTCAGAAAATATTCTGCTAGAATTTTTACCCGGTATGCAAAGCGTTAAATTGGGGAGGCAACTTATGTACTTGTATTGTCCACGTCGAAATTATGAAATGGGGTTTACAAGTGTTAATATAAGTGTAAGATTGTGCTTTATGAAATCGGAAAATACCATGTTACCTAGCCTAGTCACTAGGCGTTAAAATGAATAATATGGATAAAAATCAACTATTTGCATTAAAATGAAAAGTATAATAGTTTTATAGCTAGTCTAGCCAAGATATATATTGCAGACTCTACCAAATAGACTTGCCATTGTTAACAAGTTGATAAACTTTTAATAATAGACTAAGTGATCAGACTTTTATTATCAGACTAGCAGCTAGTTTACATGATACCTAACATACTAAAATAATTTTACATCTTATCGTACTTGCCCTAAATTTGATCAAGCCCATCTTTACTATCTATTGTTGTGGTTCAACACTGTGGACGAGTGGCAAATAGTGTAGGCCCAGATCAAGACGCCACTTCTGTGGCGTCTGATCTGTGTCTACACTGTTTGCCCAGGCTGTATGTCCTAATACTTGGGGCTACTACAGTACAGCATTATCCCCCCCCCCCCCCTCCCATACACACACACTACCTGCTTAGTGACGTCAAAAATTTTCCCTACTTGTGGCTGGAGAAAGGGGTTAATTTAAGACACTGGTACAGTGGCACACCACTAATTAGCTTAGCTCTGATGGGATCAGAAGCCTAATTACGTTTCCATAGACTTCCACTGTAGCATTTGGCTAAATTCTGACTCTCACAATATTCCTTGACTATAAAATTTGGTCTGCTTAGCAGTAGACTGACAAAATACATCACAAGAAGGAATCTGTCAGCATGTTTTGCCCTCGAACACATTTACTGTCATTTTGGTGAAAACTTAACAAAAGAAGTTTGGGTACCAAGTCTAATTTTTCAACCGATAGCACACTAAAATATTGGCAAATTTAAATTTGATCTGCAATTAAATGTAAAACTGACATAAATTCAGACAGTTTCATCTGTCATTACCCCATCGGAGTCAAGGTTTTATATATATATATAGCCCTTGGCTTCCCATTACGAAAACAAGCCTATTCAAATATACTAAAAATTTTACTACCAAAAAAAATGAAAATTTTCAGATAAAAATTATGATATTTTTCTTTTTTCTGCTCAAAAACACAGATTGTGGGTACTCGTTAGAACCGCCTCGCCGAGGCGGTTCTAACGAGTACCCACAATCTATGTTTTGAGCAGGAATAAGAAACCCCACTTTTACTATATAGAAGTGGGGTTTAAGGGGGTCAACATTATATAGGCATGTTTTCGTGATGTTATACTTTTTCTGGTTCCAGTCATCACCACCCTAATTGGTATCCTGCTAAAGCAGCATAAATCGGAGATGCGGGTACATAATAATTATTTTTCGTACGTGTATCCTTTTTTTTCGGGGAAGAGAAGCAAATATTTCCTGGCCAGAGTGATCTCCCGTTGACCATGAGTGTTAAAATAGAATGCAATATAAAAATCTACGTATATTGGAATCGTTTCCAACCTGCGCTTATAGTCTATAGTCGAAACATGAAATCTACAGTGGTCGATTTGACACTTGGCACTGTCCGATCCATGATAAGGTGGCGATAAGCAAAGTGGCACCCCGCCTAGTTACGTGCTCGGGCTTATTAAAATGATGCAACGCAAGTACGGAAGTTAATGAGCATTAAACGCATGATTGTCGGCTAGCGATCAAACTAATAAAAATCCCACTGGATGTTAACAAGATTGGACATAAATCAGAGATAATATCTCTTCTGTATCATTACCAGACTAACGACGTCAGGATACCGTCACGGAACGTTTAAATCGCCGTGATAGAAGAAGCTCATGTCCAATGTCACAAATATTGTATCGACCGTCTTTGTCCTAATTTAATATTCCGACACTTTACCGCCTTACCATACTTGTCCGAAATTTTGAACAAGTTCATTTTCCTACATTTTGAAGTGTCTGAAAATTGCTTGATGAGTGGCAAACAGTGAAGACCCAGATCAGACGCCGCAAAACGCGGCGTCTGATCTGGGTCTTCACTGTTTGCTCAGCCCTGTCTGTTACAATACATTGTGGTATTACGGTAAATGAATAAATGCAGAGCGGGAACACAACTAATTAATATTCATTATTATATTTTCTTGTTAATGTAGTGTCAGTGTTTTAAATCGGAACATTTATTTGAAATATCCTTATATATTTTGTCCATTTTGTTTCCTAGCCATATACACGCGTATTCCAGTTATGCTTAAAGCAATATTTAATTAAACGGCAGCTCAAAGTATGTGATATAGAGACCCCAGTGATAACAATGGTCAAGGTCAGTCCTTGTAGGCCAGCCAGTACATCTGCCGGCTTTCACATGCTTTGTAGAATAACTTTATTTTTCACTTTCTCACAGAGAATGAAATACCATTTCCTGTGTAGTGACACAGAGAACAATAATTTGCGGCATGTTCTAGTTTTTGGCCTGGAAAGGCGGGTTCCGGACCAGACCAGGCCAAGCCGAAACACAAGTTTTGCATTTATTACAAAACAACTGTCGCTGCACCATTTCCCTACCTTCAGTGCACATGGCGGCACCTCACATGCTACCCACAACAGGTTTCGTGCAATAAGATCAAGAGCTATGAGTAGTAGTAGAAGTAGTTACAGTAGTAGTAGTGGTGGTGGTGGTAGTTTGTTTTCCTTTCATTCTAATCTCAGCTACAAGCTTTTTACATGATTTTGTGCATTAGTAATACTTCTCTATTAAAATTTCAGATGTCGACAACTGTCCCAAGTCCTACACAGACACGTGCCTGCTGTGAAAATGGTCGACCTATAATGACAGATCCGCACACAGGACAGACCATATGCTCATGTCAGTACGGCACAGCGCTCCTAAATTATTCAAGGGTACAGGGGATACCAGAAGAGATGTACGGGGCTTCCGCTGCGGCCGCTTATGCTGCCGGTGCAACGCAAGGTTATGTGCCCTTGCCCACAGAGGGTTCGGCTTTCTGCTCACCACTGGTAAGCAATAATCGATATACACATGGATTTCTATATAACGTGGTTCATTTTAGCGCGGTTTTGAATACAGGACGGTTAAGTTGGAGACCAAAAACATTGCAGCCAAACGAAAATGTATAGATTATATAGTAAAATAACTCTTCTATGTAATTTATACAGTTCTGGTCATTGTTTTTCTGTATAATATATACATTTTTTTGTATATATTTACATTCATGTTTGCTTTTTTTATGTAATGTATGCATTTTTGTTTGAATGCAACAATATTGTGAGGCTTTGGTATGCTGCATAATGTTAAGATCTATCATATTAAATAAATAGAAAAACGTTGGCGTGGGAAGATGTTCTAAATGACAGGATCAAAGGCAGAAGACCTCGGCTAAGATGTTCACTGTTGGTCAACGCAGTATTGGGTGATTGTAGATTCTATAGCCACCAGCGGAAACTAGGCCGTCCTACACAGACTGTGAAGGACCGCGACATTTAAACAGTTGATACATTTTCAGGGGGTGGGGGGGGGGCAACTCTGTCAAAATTGTTTTGAAAAGGGAACTACTTTAAAGGAAATAATTTGCTCCCTTTGAAAAGTAGGCCCTTTTTCAGGAAAACGAATAGGAAGTCAACAAATTCGTCTCGTCAGAAATGGCGGAAAATCTAATATGTGTAATCATGTCCCCTTAAATTTACATGCAGTATCATTTCATCATCAATGGCGTTCAAACAAATTCGTCACATCATAAGCATAAAGTGCAGTTGCTAAATAGTGCTTTGTTACAATACAAAAACAAATTTTTAGAACATAGCATATATTTGATGTCGTCCTCAGATAACCAGTTCTCATCAATCATTATTAATTGACATGTTCACATCTGAGCCAATAAGCTACCGATTTAAAACTACAATAACATATCAGTTTGCGCAATATCTTGATCAGTTGTATCTACAAGAGTTGACCTTACAGACAACACCTGCTTGTAATGCACATGTTCTGGTGTTCCTTACATGCGTAAGAACAATGGGCGATGGGTAACACACACTGTGCTGCCTCGCCACACGCGAAAAAGGCCAAATGGAATAGCGAAGAACCTGATCTGAAAGCGCCGTTACGTAATCATATTAAGGTCTTCCTTTTCACCGGAATGAAACATTCTACAGTAGAAAGGCTTTCTCAGAGTCAAAATTAGACTACGCGACTACGCAAGCTTGTCTGGGCCTTTGTCTTTAGCTCGGGCCCATTTTCTGTGTGTAACTGCTCATATTTGTACGATCGGTTGAGCTTGACTGATGAATTAATTACCATAATGATATCTGGGTATCGTTCTTTAAATTAAGATTAAGAAAAACAATAGGAACCTTGTACAATTATTCACTACTGAATTTCAACATGTGTGGCGAATTTCAGACTGCGGTATTTAACGCTTAGCACTCTGAGTTAAATTTTTAGACACGACGTATTATTTTTCTTATTCTTCCCAGAAAACAGGATTTGATATTTCATGCAAATTATCTCATTTGAGACATTTTGCATAAAATGTCAAACCCTGTTTTCTGGGGAAAATAAGAAAAATATCACCAATTTGTTGTCTGCTGAATTAGCCCAGAGAATGGTAAAGGTTAATAATACTGCTTCGAAATATGCGTGGCTTTGTTTCAGATTGTACTTTTATAATTTGACATTACATTTTGCACCGAAAGACTTAAGTTTTGATAATAAGAAATATGTTACGAATGATTGGGATTAGTTTAGACTTCAGTATCTTATGTATGAACACTGCGGCAATGCATGTACATGACCGTTGACTTAGCACCGTGTTTTGATAAAATTTTCAGCAGACGGCATACTGAAATATTTTTCTTATTTTCACACAGGATTCAGTTGTCTCCATTCTTGAAAACAGGATTTGCCATTTCATGCAAAATGTCTCCATTGGAGACAATATGCATGAAATGTCAAATCCTGTTTTCTGGGAAAAATAAGAAATATTACAATTTGTCGTCTGCTGAATTAGCCCAGCGAGTGGTAAAGGTTAAGGAAATAAACAAAAGTCCGTTTTAGACCCTGACATCTTGGATTTACTTTATATATATATACTGGGGAAGCATTTAATATTCCATGGGGAAACTTAAGATGAAAGTTGGCGACAATTTTCATATTTAGCACACATAACAAGACTTGAAATTTCATTCATAGTCTCTTTTGGAAATTATTCTTAATTTTGTGGAAAAAAAAAGTGGTTTTGAAACTTCAATCTGTTTTAATGAATAGTAAGCAGATTAAAGTTTAAACTTTCAACTTTGGAACCGCTTTAATGTATTTGCACAGTTAGGCTTCGTCCATTTTCAGTGGAAATTTTAATGAATAAAATCGTTTCGGAAGGTTTACTTTTTCTGAAGAATTAAACAGATTCGTAAGAAAAAGTCTTTTGTTTACATGATGGTACGAGCGTATATCAAACACTTCGAACATTTTTATATTATTATTCCTGGTTCACCTTGCCTTTCACATGCTGTTGAAGGAACTGGTCAAAAACTTACAAAATATCTTGCTTACTAATATTGATTGTCTCAAAGCTGTTTCAGGCTTAATTAAAATTATAAAATTTACAAAATGTATTTAAAATTTGACTTTTTGAAATGTCATATTTTGACAATAACTTCTGATTATCCAGGCCTACTTTTATTAAATAGCGTCCCATAAAAGGGACGTTGGCAAACATATTAGATCCATATCAGACGCTGCCAAAATCGGTGTCTGATCAGGGTCTTATACTCTACCCTTTTGGCACAAATACAGGAATTTCTAAAAAATATGGCAATAATGGTAAAATAGGGTAATTATAGAAACTAATTAGACATCCTTTTTACTGGCAATGGATCGTTCCAAAGAGTTAGGGTAGAAGAGTTCACTCGACATAAATGGGTAAAATAATTTTGGATTTACGTTACCATGGGTGTACGAGCAAAAATATATTTCGCGGCATATACAGTAGTATATCATGATTTGAATCTCAATGCGCAGCCCCCATATCTGAAAGCATCCATTATAAATCTCCACGCTAAGCATTCTGGATAAAGTTTTCACAGAAGATGTATTTTTTTTCTTATTCATTACGAATTCAAACCTATTCAAACATACTGAAAATTTTACCACCAAAAAATGAAAATTTTCAGATAAAAAATTCTGATATTTTTCATATTTCTGCACAAAACATAGATTGTGGGTACTCGTTAGAACCGCCTCGGCGAGGCGGTTCTAACGAGTACCCACAATCTATGTTTTTAGGCAGAAATAAGAAAAATAATGTATACCCCTGTAAACCCCAGTTTTACCATATAAAAGTGGGGTTTAAGGGGGTCAAAATTATATAGGTATGTTTTCGTGATGTTTACCAGAAAACGGGAGTTGACATTTCATTAAAATTGTCTCCATTTTTCCAAAAAAAATAGGGTTTTGACATACCAGGCAAAATTGTCCCTAGTAACTTCTGCTGTCACTTGTCGCAATTAGACGGTACCCTGTAGAGCATCAGCGAACGACAACTACAGACTTTGTTAAGAATCGCCGCGATTCGTACACGTAGTATGGGTACTTTTAATACTATCTTTAACCCATTTACTTCGAGTGGACTCTTCTACCACATCTCTTCGGATCGGTTTATTTCCAATAGCAGGGTGTCTGGTTAGTTTTTATTATTACTTTATTTTATAGAAAGTCCAGTAATTAATACAAAATGTGCCAATTTACTCTTTTGAGGGTCTTCCGACTAAAATTGGTTAATTTTTTTTTGGTTTGACTTGAAATTCAGTAAATTTTATTGAACAGAACAGAACATAATTTTATTACAAAACTCAGGTCACACAATATATGACATATGAGTGAGAAACAAACAGAAAACATGCAGAAATGATATGTACAAACTCCCTTGTAGTGAGTGTACAGAGAAGATATTTCAGAGAATCGACAATTCAGAGACAGTAAAATGCGTCTTTGAAAATCAGAATAATATAAATGATGTATCCATGTGTCGCTGTACATTTTTAATCAGTATTTGTGCAAACACGCATAGATCTTTTAAATTGCGTTCATCGGTGCAATTCATCAATTCTTTAAATTTCAGTACATTCGGGTTTGAGTAATAGTGTTTATAAACCTTTTAAGTTCTGGGCTAATGATGGGATAAACTAGAAAGAAATGAAATTCATTGCCTACTTCTAAAAGATTTCACAAACTACACTTTCTTTCACTTAAAGAGCCAACCAACGGCCACGATCACATGGAAATCGATGGTTGACTGTTCTTAGATTCCCGAAGTGAAAACACGGTTTGGGTAATTTGATAAAGAACGATTCTAAATTCATCGAACCTTCGAACAGTCTGTAATTGAGACTTTTTGAAGAACTTTCTGAATTTGTACTTCAGTTTTGCAAAACACTGAGCTTAACTAACCGTTGTAATCCCGTACAAACAGAACAGTGCTGTTTTCACAGAAGCAACTTCTTGCCAACATTTGTTTCCGGAATTTGATTTTGGGACATGTATAAAGACGTTTTCGAGCAAACAGTGAACATTCTGATGCCCAGTTCGAACTCGCAGGCTATTCCGAGTCGGAGCCGTTTTGCACACACGTGTGTTAACTGATACAGGAACTTGTACGCTTTCACATGCTGTGATTGCACATTAAGGCATTTCAACGCACACTAGACACTTTCAGGGGAGACAACTGCCGAAGTTGTCTTTGCATCCCTTCTGACAAAGGGGTCTACTCTAAAAGAAAAGAATTTGCTCCCCACTGGGAGCAAATTCTTTTCTTTTAGAGTAGGCCCTTTTCAGAAGGGGCCAGTGCATCCAGTCTCCTTAAATACAAAATGTAACGTAGATAATAATGTATTGAAGTATATATTGCAAGTGATTCCCACTGCTACCTCTTAAAGTCCATTTATCTTTGACAAATTTTGATTGGTTCGTTAATCATATCGCGTGAAAACGGTGGTTCTCAACAGCGGGACAACAAGAATGTTTATTGCCTTCACAGTAGGAAATTTTGATACACGGCGCACATGCTTACCGCTTTGCTCGTTCCCTTGTCTTAATTAAATATGATTTTATGGCTGTTTATTTCTGCTGTAGGAGCCATTTCAAAGCCGAAAGTATCGTGTTTATTCTGCAACTGAGTGCCCCTTTGTTATTTATTATGCTCGTTTATCATATTATGATAAACCCATTTGAAATATAAATAAAGAGATCATTGGTCTGAACTATCAGGAAGAACTCAATAATTCAATAACTGAGAACGGAACTGTATTGTCTCGGCTCGTCTCATTCATTCAGTTTTAATGCATGTACTTGCTTTATTACTTCTTTTTTAACTTGAAATAATTACTAGCTCTTATAATGTTCCAGAGTGTCGGAGGGATTCCCTCCTTCATTTTGGTAAACGGAAAAAATATTTCTACTACATTTTATGTGATCAATAACATGGCTTACAATATTTACTCCTGCCTCATCTCATATCTGTTGTTATCCCTTTGGATAAAGAACCACAAGTGTACGTCTTTTTTATTAATGTCGTTTGCGTTTTTGTTTGATGTAGACACTTATCTCTCGCAAGTCTGTGTTAAAATATCCCATGTCAATTAACTACATGTTTTTGGGAAACAATCGAGTCCTAGTATACAAACGCAATATTTCCTTAAGGTAGTTGTCCACGTGATTATCATTGACCAATGTAATCAAACCGCGTGTTAGATGAAATCCAGGTTACGGTTATTTACAGCCGCGTTATTCTTGTCGCTGTGACGTCAGAGTACTGTTGGTAGAGGGTTATCTGTAAAGCCTGGACTGGGACATGTGGCACATTGGCAGACATTGCAGACCTAGATCGGACCCGCAGAACTACAGAAATATAATAAAACTGTCTTGTCTCCGTTCAGGACCACTCTCCCATCCCACACTCAGGGAAAATCGACCCAGCAGTGTTGTCACTGATTGCTTGCTGTAGACACTTATCTCTCACCAGTCTGTGCCAAATTATTCCATTTCAAATCACTAAATATTTTTTCACGAGACATCGGATATATTAGTGTAAACATGAAACAACTGCAAGTAACGCATTTCTCTTTTTTCCTATGTTAACGTCTAAAATATAATTGAAGATACCCAGGAAATGCCATACTCACGAAGCACAGCGTTCCTGGGGCACCGGAAGAATGAGAGACGAGGAACAATGACAAGAACGAATGACACGGTTACTGTAACCGACATACAAACAAACAAGAAATGCGAAAGAGAGATTGAAAAAAAAAATACAAAAAATACTTACATCTACCAAGGGGTGTTCTCAACGAAATCTCGCCCTTAATTCTGACTCGGCTCCAAATTATAAATATGAGTTCGGTCCGCGTAGGGTCCCCTACATAATCAGTGAAAGATCGCGATAAAACAAAGCTGAGAGCGTAACTCTTTCACTGCCACAGGCGATAATAATAGGCTTTTGCAAACAGCATAGATCCAGATGAGACGGCTCATAATGAGCCGTCTCATCTGGATCTACGCTGTTTGAAATACAGTCTTTCAACTTTACATATAAATTTCTTTCGAAGTGATAATTTGTTTAAAAAAAAAAAAAAAAAAAAAAAACAGACGACAAATGTCGTCTGTAATTTGGCACCGAAAGAGTTAATAGTAATCTGACGAAAATGACGGAGACCAGGAAGTCCATCCTCGGATCACTGTTGTCTACATGAAGGGAGAACTAATAGGAACAGTCATAGCCTGAACATATATGTATAACTCAACGACTGGCCAAGCGACTGGCTCCCTCTTCCACAAGTACGGTGACCAGCTAAAACAGAACAGTCACAAAACCAATGCACTAAACAGGATGGAACAAAAATAAGGCCAAATATAAACGTGTGTTTAGGGTAACATGTTTGAAAATATTGATGGGATAGGTAGGAATTATTATTATTTGTTTTCACACATTTTATATTAAATTATATAATAATTATCAAATATATTTGGACTCCGCACCATAATTCACAATAAAAATTAGAAAAAAATGAAAAAAATGCTAGGGTTCATTAGCCCGAGGGAAATTAGGTTTGGTAGGATTACCATTAACACACATATTTGTTTTGTTTGGTCTTACTGAGAGAACACAAAGTGATACAAAGAATAAACAATATGAGAACCACTATCGCCAGAACAAGAGAATACCTCTAGTTGAACCACGACGAGCAATATCTATATTCAGATTATTCATAATGGGATCAGTGATCCCAAAGAAGCAGAAACTGCGTGGATCAGACTGCTGACTACCTGACGATTTAATCCTAAATCATTTCTAGAAGGCATGTGACTGACCTATATCCTCTATGATCGGGCTCATCGAGGTTTTTACTAATACTTTCTTTCGCTCTGACCGCCAGCTTGGATTGTTGAACCTTCAGCTTTGTAGCAGCAAAGTATTAATAAGTTTATCTTTTTTCTTTGCTGGTGAGTAAGGGAACCGCTGTGTGGACTGTGTAGCTGGAACAAATCAACACTCGGTGATGAGCATACAACAAAAAAAAAAAATAAATAAATAAATAAATAAAAAAAATAAAAAAAAAATAAAAAATAAAAACAGGTTTCAGCCCGCCAACAGTTTAGTTTAGTTTTTAACGTTCAAAGCAGCATTTCTGTCGCATTCAGTTCCTTCCCGTTTGTTCGTCCCGCTTACGAAGAAGTAGACTGGCTCCAGTCTCTAGTGACAAAATAATTTTTCTTATAATCTCTTTAATAATCCACTAAAATAAAACCAAAGTAATATCATGACTTTAGAGGCTGGTCACTAATGACCAGCCTCTATAGCCATGATATTTTTTTGGTTTTATCTTAGTGGATTATCAAACAGGATTATGAGAAAAATATTTAGTCACTGGAGACTGGAGCCAGTCTAACGAAGAAGCGGTGTCCTGTGCTGTCATTTTATCCTCCTGCAATGCCTAGGAAGAGTTATGTTACGTGATTATGGTCCTACAAATGTATAGACAACCCTCTTTATACCGATTCTCGATACAGCGACAAATTTCGTTATAATGACAATTTGACTGTCACAAAACCTTCGCTTAAGAGGTAACAATTAGAAACAAAGTATGCAAGAATATTGTATTTAAACTTTAAAGAAACATATATTTGGATATTTGTTAGAATCGCCTCATTGAGGCGATTCTAACAAATATCCAAAACATATGTTCTGTGAGGAAATAAGCAAAACAAGACCTTTCTTACATATCAATCTGCTAATTAAGTATTCTGTACAATAGCAAATTCATTTTAATGGCAACGTCTTTGAGAACAAATGCTGTCATCGTAATGAGGGTTCACTGTATGTATGTATGTATGTATGTATGTATGTATGTATGTATGTATGTATGTATGTATGTTTGTTTGTATGTATGTATGTATGTATGTATGTATGTATGTATGTATGTATGTATGTATGTATGTATGTATGTATGTATGTATGTATGCGTGCATGTGTGTGTGTGTATGTGTGTGTGTGTGTGCGCGCGTCGTATGTATGTATGTATGTATGTATGTATGTATGTATGTATGTATTGGTGTTACAGTGTTGAAAATGCATATAACAGGTATGTATTATTTTTTCAGAGAGCTCCAGGTTTTGACATTAAAGAGGGCTCAGAGGCCTGGCGCACTCTGGCCGCACAGTCTGGGGGTTGCTTTCCATACGATCCAAGTCTCGCTATCTACCCGTATGGCACAGGGTAAGCAATAAGTTCATTAAATATTTGGATAGTTCGGTCTAGTTACACAGAGCTGAGGAATACTTTTTTGAAGCTTATAAGGAACTCACAAAATCAATTCATTCCATTGTTTTGGTGAAGTGATATAACAAACTTTTAGCCCTGTAGACCAAGACAGACACTTTTGCAAATAATGTAGATCCAGGCGAGATGGCTCATCATGAGCCGTCTCCTTAGGATCTGAACTATTTGCCATTCTGTTCTTGATTTTTCACCCTTTTGGCAGCAATGGGTGTGTCCAAATGCAGAGATCGAAGAGTGTTTCAGAAACTCAGGGTTGTCACCATTGTGCAGATTATATTTTTATTTCCTGTGGGATCATTGAGCCCATTGTGGTAGCTTTGGAAATGAAGTTCTGCTCGTGTATACGCTAGAGGGCGTAAGCAATGTTGCAAACTTCATTACTGCTGATGAAGAGGCTCAGTAAAGCCGAAACTCCCATTTTCTATCAGCAATGTGTGTTATATTTTTTATTTTCTATTTTTTATTTTATTTCTTTTGGTGTTTTAAATATTACAGAGGAAAAGTAGCCTTTTCTAGATTTTGTCAAGGAATATCGCAGGAATGTCGAATAGCGTTGAAACTGAAAGTAAAATAGGCTTTGATATTTCATGCTAATTGACTTCTTAGGAGACAGTTACATGAAATTGTCAAAGCCTATTTTAAGCGAAAAAAAAAAATATACAGTATATAAACCTCAATGGCCCGAACCCGGATGGCTCGTTTACCGTGGATGATTCGAACTCGTTTTTCAGTCCCTACAAAATCCTTCCAGTAGCTCAAGAAAACAAATATTTAGGGATTTTTTTTCTTAAATTATCACTATTTGCTTCCTGAACTGGTGCCATGATTAACCCTCAGTGGCTCGAACTACCCATGTTTCGAACGAATTTCCATGGTCCCAAAGATGTTCGAGCCATTAAGGTTCGACTGTATATATATATTTCAAAATGTAGTCTGCTGAAGTTATTACCCAGTATGTTAAGCGTTGAAACTGAAAGTAGACCAGTGTAAAGGGCCAGATTTAATACATTACGAAAACATGCCTATACAAATATACTGAAAATTTTACCACCAAAAAATGAACATTTTCAGATACAAAAACGCTGATATTTTTTCATATGTCTGCTCAAAACATAGATTGTGGGTATTCGTTAGAACCGCCTCGACGAGGCGGTTCTAACGAGTACCCACAATCTATGTTTTTAGCAGAAATAAGAAAAATAATGTATACCCCTGTAAACCCCAGTTTTACTGTGTAAAAGTGGGGTTTAAGGGGGTCAAAACTATATAGGTATGTTTTCGTGATGGTCCGCCGGGAATTAATGGTTTAATAAAGGTGCAGGCTGTCTCATCATAATGTGCGCAGCGTGGAGATTTTATTAGCGAACATCATAAATCAGGACCAGGCTGCGCAGGCTCATCAGGATTTATTTTGTCCGCGTTAGGCCTAAGGTCCATTTTCTACATGAGAGGTTCACTTAATGTCACCGACTGTTTGCATGCTGTATTTTGTGACAGTTGTGAAATGTAATATTTCCACTTCTGTTACAAAAGTGAATAAACAGCTGTAAAGAGTCATATTTTCGCGTTTATTGTATTTATTTACTTCCTCACGACACTGTGTCTATTCATCACGTCATCATTAAGCGGCGTATTTATGGCTAAAATGTTGCTGTATGACACCAAACATGTGAAGTAGGCTGTTCCACGACCAAAGGACATTGTTGTATACACATAAAGTGAAATCCTTGATCCGAATGCACATAACATACAGATTACCCAGGTAGCATTATTTATAAATGTATAGCGGGCCGTTATCGGCCCGTCAGCTACCCTGACGGGCCGATAACGGCCCGCTATACATTTATAAAGAATGCTTACTGGGATATTTTCTTTAACAAACGCAGTGTATAGTATCCTTCGGTTCTGATAAATGGTCAGACCTGATGTATCATACTTTTATTTTAACTCTTAAAACACCAAACAAAAAATGTAGCAGACGACATACATTCTATTCTTGTTTTGTGTTTTTTTGTTTTGTTTTGTTTTTTGGGATTTTTTTTTTTTTACATTTCATAGAAACAAGTAAATCGTCTGCTCGGCATAAACAAATATTTTTGCAAACAGTATAGACACTGATGAGACGGCTAATAAAAGCTAACTAAAGCCACAGCAATTTTACCATAGTCATGCTGGACCCTAGAAAAATTCAGTTATTTAGCATATTTAGTCAGTCTTATGGAGTATAAAGGTTACAATTGCAAACAAACTCTGCATTACGAAAACATGCCTATTCAAATATACTGAAAATTTTACCACCAAAAAATGAAAATTTTCAGATAAAAAATTTTGATATTTTTCATGTTTCTGCTCAAAACATAGATTGTGGGTACTCGTTAGAACCGCCTCATCGAGGCGGTTCTAACGAGTACCCACAATCTATGTTTTGAGCAGAAATAAGAAAACTAATATATACCCCTGTAAACCCAAGTTTTACTGTATAAAAGTGGGGTTTAAGGGGGTCAAAATTATATAGACATGTTTTCGTGATGGGGCCCAGTTGTTCAAAGCATCGTCAGCTTAACGAGCTGGTTAATGATAGTCGTTAAGTGTTGTCGCTGAGTTATTTTCAATTACTTGAAAATCTACTCTCATTTTTTTCAGCAAAAATATCAAGGTATTTGCCATATTTCATAATAAAAATTCAACGTCACGTTAGCTAACAACTTCGTGAAGTTTTGAACAAATGAGCCCTGGATTAAAAACTGCAAGATCCTGATTATTTATATTTCTGCATGCCCCGGTCATCACTATTAATTGTGCCCCGGTTATCACTATTAATTATACCTCGGTTATCACTATTAATTATACCCCCATTATCACTATTAATTATACCCCCGTTATCACCATTAATTATACCCGGTTATCACTATTAAGTATACCTCTGTTATCACAACTAATTTTACCCCGGTGATCACTATTAATTATACCCGGTTGTTACTATTAACTTTACTTCGGTTATCACTATATATTAGTCATCGGCTATCACTATTAATGAAACCCTGTTATCTCTATTTATTATACCCCGGTTATCACTGTTAATCATACCCTGTTATCACTATTAATTTTACCCCAGTTATCACTATTTGTTTACCCCGGTTATCACTATTAATTATACCCCTGTTATCTCCATTAATTATACCCGCTTATCACTATTAATTATACCCTGGTTATCACTTGTAATTATACTTCTGTTATCACTATTAATTATAACCCGGTTATCACTATTAATTTTATGCCGATTTTCACTATTATTTATACCCCTGTTATCACTATTAATTATAGGGTACACATTACATACACGTGTTAAAGTAATGTGTGTTAATTCCTTAAATGTTACTTCAGTAAGCTCACCAGGATCAGCTGTGGCATAATCCGGCCTCCGGCCTGTAGTCCTTACACTGGCTAAGTTTGTTGTAATTTTGTTGTATAATAAGACGAGTGTTAAAGTTATGATTTGTATTAAAAAGAAGACATTGCATTGGAATGCAATTCCGTTTTTCCTATCATTTCAGGTACGCTGGCCTTGACCTTAACGCTCGGAGAAAGAACGCAACCAGAGAAACAACAAACACACTCAAAGCCTGGTTGTATGAACACAGAAAAAATCCCTACCCAACAAAAGGAGAAAAAATAATGCTTGCAATAATAACAAAAATGACTCTGACACAAGTTTCCACATGGTTTGCAAATGCTCGAAGAAGGTTAAAGAAAGAAAATAAAATGACGTGGTCTCCCAGAAATAGATCTGAAGATGGTGATGATATAGACAATGAAGACGAGATAGAGAGTTCTAAGGAAAATGGGAATGTCTCCAATAACTCAGCTGATCATGGTATAAATGATTCATCAGAAAACAGTGATGGTAAGAAAGTTTTGGTATATATTTTACAGTAAAAATTGAATGACTCGAACACGAAGGCACGTTTACCGTGGTTGATTCGAACTCAATTTTAAATCCCTAGTAAATTCTCTGGAAAAGCATATTTAGAGATATTTTAGAGGAAAATTCTTATTTTATCATGTAACTGTTGTAGGTACTCATTAGAATCACCTCATCGAGACGATTCTAATTACCCTGCACTCAACATATCATTATTTTATAGAAAATCGAAACGACATCCCTAAATTATACCCATTTGCCTCCTGACCTGGCGTTATGTTTAACCATCAGCGACTCGAACTACCCAAGTCTAGAACAAAATTCCATGGTACCAAAGATGATCGAGTTATTGAACTTCCATTATATTTAGGAACAAAAAGTCTTTACGGTACAGCTAAATCCAGGAAGGATTTTATGGCGATAAAGGGTTATTGCACTGATACATTTCATCACGAAAACACGCCTATATAACTTTGACCCCCTTAAACTCCTCTTTTATATAGTAAAACTGGGGTTTACAGGGGTATACACTATTTTTGCTCAAAAACATAGATTGTGAGTACTCGTTAGAACCGCCTCGACAGTCTATGGTTTGAGCAGAAATATGAAAAAATGCAGAGTTTTTTTATCTGAAACGTTTCCTTTTTTGGTTGTAAAATGTTCAATATATTTGAACAGGCGTGTTTTCGTAGTGTGTATTAGTGAATATTGTCCCGAGTTGGGATATCAGATGACGCCAGCTTGCTTGTGCCCTTTGATATCCCAACGTGCAATATGAACTAGTATCAGTGCAATAACCCTTATATTATATGTCTATAAATACATTGCGTCATTTTCAGTTACTTGAAGCATCAAAATAGGCAAGTTTATCTAAAATTCAGAGTCTGGACAAATGCGTGACAAATTTTGGTGTGACGACATTGGCCTAGGACGTCATCAGAAGCAAAGTTGTATAACGGTAACATTCGAGGTCTTCCTAGTAATCAAAAAAACGCGCCGATATCGAGTGATATATGCATGCTTGCTTCTCGGATTTTATCGCACATTTTTTATCATTCAATATTTATAGCTATTTAATAATTTATAATATTGTATATAATGAGATAATATCATTCACAATGCTGCTGAAATTCAACAGAACCTAATCGCCTTCCGAGTCCCTGTAATTTTCGTGCAAGAACGTTGAGTATATTCTACTGGGCAAAAGTTGCAGGTATATAGATAGGAGTAAAATAAAGATGACCAGTAAAATAGGAAAAAAGGGACGAAATATTAGCAATTTAATGCGGTATACATCACAGTGACAAATATATTCAAAATGAAATGACCATAGGGCGAAATGAACACTCTCACAAGTGTTAAGTTTTTCTCAGACTGGCTAGTTTCGGCCAATTAGACTCACTTGTTCAAGGTGGCCATGTCACGTGTTTTTTGGAAGGGTGCACACTTTTTTTTTGAACGCCCGATTCAAGGTAAGGAAATTGATTTTTCTCAGGTTATATCCAACCAATTTTCATAAAAAAAAGCGCGTCGCATATACGAATATGAACACTTTTCATAAACATACAGATTATTTAAATCCTGCGTGCAGTATTTGCAAACATACCTAAGGAAATGTAAGTGTGAACACTTCCAACAATTCCGTCGCGAAAATTACATAGCTTCGAATATTTGCAAATACTGCATGCAAAATATGAATACGCTGTATGTTTATGAATAGTTCTCATATTAGAATATGCGACGTATTTTGTTTTATGAAAATCGGTTGGATACAACCTGAGAAAAGTGCGATTTCTTACACCTTGAATCGGGCGATTTTAACGTTAAAAATAGTGTGCACCCTTCCAGAAAAAACACCTGACATAACCACCTTGTTATTGCAGTTACCATTACCTGAGGACGTGTCTTCCAAGAACAACCTGATCTTGGCATACGCACTATGCGTAGACATTTCTGTCCGAACAGAGATATAAAATATAGCTATTCTGCGTCGTAGAATTTTCAGTTTCTATGTCAAAAGGAGACCCCGCCCATAGAAACCCTTTTTCATCAGTCTGTTGTAAACACACTTTTCTGAATGAACGTCTTGTGTGGTTTGACGTGTTACACACGGGGTATTTCGCTGACATAATCATAAGTACAGATCAACATAATGTCGATGTTTATCAAAGCAAATAATTTATCCATTGATAAATTTTTACTTAATGACATAGTTTCCTCTTACGCCCTGTAGATTGAACTATCGACGACTGTCGAGGCAATAACAATGCTTTATTTCATTACAAACACTTGTCTTGACCTGACATTTGCTCATTCACCAAATGTCATAATGCAGCTGGGGTCAGTTTTAAATTTAATTTGTTTAAGCAAACTGCACACACTTTAAAGGGAGGTTCCCCTTGTCTAAATTCATTTTGTCCCATTCTGAAAAAGGGGCTACTCTAAAAGGAAAGAATTTGCTCCCACTGGGAGCAAATTCTTTCCTTTTAGAATAGACCCCTTTTCAGAAGAGGATTTGGACTGCAGCAGGATGTCACAAAAGTTGTCTCTTTGGCGGAAATGGCGGTGTCAGTTCTACTCAAACAACTGTATATTTCTGACAGGTGTTGTTGAATCTTTAATATGACATGTCATTTGTCCACATGAATGTTTCATTTTTTATAGTCTTAAGAAAACTAACTTCACACATCTTTGAAGCTACATCGAATTTTTTGTTAAATACTGCGCAATAGTGATTAACGCTTAGCAGATAAATGTTTTCTTTTCTCCCAGAAAATGGGCTTTGACATTTCATGCATATTGAATTTGCATGAGATGCCAAAGTCTACTTTCTGGGAACAAAATAAGAAAAATATCATCTGCTGAATTTGCCCAGACAGTGGTAAAAGTTAATTATGATAAGAGGTTTTAATCACAGTCAGAATTGTTTGGTTATAAAACTTCAAAGTTGATTAGATTTTTAGTTTTCATTTCTCAAACAATTTCTTTAAAAAAAAAACTTCATCACGTTTTCGAAAACAGAAGTAAAACATGATAACGGTAATGATCGCGAAATAAGCGTAAGAAGAAGTTATTTCCATATTAGAACATACATGTGGCTCCAGGTAAGAGGGAATATCCTAATAATATTTCTTATTTCTCCACGCATTACGAAAACACGCCTATTCAAATATATAGAAAATTTCACCTAAAAAAACTGAACATTTTCAGATAAAAAACTCTCATATTTTTCATATTTCTGCTCAAAACATAGATTATGGGTACTCGTTAGAACCGCATCGGCGAGGCAGTTCTAACGAGTACCAACAATCTATGTTTTTGAGCAGAAATAAAGAAAATAATGCATACCCCTGTAAACCCCAGTTTTACTATATAAAAGTGGGGTTTAAGGGGGTCAAAATTATATAGGCAAGTTTTCGTGATGGAAGTATATATTTTGGGTACTTCTAATGAGTACCTGAGGCGTTTCTAATGAGTACCCACAATATTATGTTTTTGAGGAGAAATAAGAAAATATCAATACCCTTCGGATGAAAAAAATGCTTTATCTGAAGTTATGATAGAACTATAAGAAATAGTAAAGAAGATGTCCAGGGAGCACTAGACTGGCTCCAGTTTTCAGTGACTAAATATCTTTATCTTATTATCCTGTTTATTATTTTGGTTTTATTTTAGTGGATTATCAAACAGGATTATAAGAAAAAAATATTTAGTCACAGAAGGCTGGAGCCAGTCTAAGGAAGAGCCATAAATTCTAAATATAGCCTACCTATGACACCGAGAAGAAAGGCAAACAAACCATGACAGTATAATGTCCAAGAAATAAATAAATAAATAAATAAATGACTAAAAAAGAAGCAAATAACCAGCCCCTCGTTAGACACGGCTCATTTGGATGCGCGTTCGACTGGTGATCAGGACGTTGAGGGTTCGACCCCCGCCGGGTCGGTACCATTCTTTCGTGGAGATTTGATCATGAAATGTTTTATACGGCCATTCTCTCCATTCCGCTGATTCAAGTAGGGCAGTTGTCAGTCTCTGGCGAAAGAATGTGCACAATATTGGTTAACCATTTAGAGGACTAAGTCTGCGCAGTAAAGTGTGATTAATTAAACTGACCGCGCTCGACATGACCCATTGGTTTGACTGGGCCGTAAAACCTTAACACAAACGAACGAATAGAAGTTCCCTAACTCTACCAGTGAAATATCGCACAAAAACGTGTAAATCAAATTATATCACTGATGAAACAAGTACAGTGTATGACGGCTACTGACAGACAGACCCATTTTCAGAAAGGAGCAAGAAAAAATTGGTATTGTCTTCCTTGAAAGCATGGCAGTTCCCCATAATATATTTATATATTTATGAGTACAGTATTTCGTGTGTTTTTTTGTTGTTGTTGTTTTTTTTTTTTTTTTTTGTTTTTTTTTTTTTTGGGTTTTTTTTTGTTTGTGTGTGTGTGTGTGTGTGTGTGTGTGTGTGTGTGTGTGTGTGTGTGTGTGTGTGTGATTACAGTTAAGATGTATTTAATTTCAAAATAGACATATAAAATACATGTGATATGCATCTAAAAGCATGCAACTGTCCAACGATCGTGCATGTAATACGTAATTCATGGATTGCAAAGACAGACTTGTGAGAATAAAAGAAAAATGTAAACGATTGCTTTAAATTTATTTAATACGAAGGACATTGGATAAACTGAAAATGTTATTGTTAAAATAGACCTGTTAAATTGATCCTGGTTCAGTTCGTAACCACATCTTTTCAACCGTAAATTTCAATCATGGGACGTAAATTAACAATCTAAATAATTTCCAAATGTAACCCTCGTTATTATCTTGTTTTGATTGTAATCTTTTATCCTTTACACACGACATGAGGACGCAATTTTGAGGATAATACACAAGTAATACAAGAAACCCATCTGTTTGTTTGTTTTGAAAATCTTATATGCTCGGGTGCTTCTCACTCGTTTGATAGTCAGGTGCATTCGCGTCCCTAAGGTAGGGAGAAATAATGCAGTAATTTGATCATACTAGTGTGAAATAAGCGCACAGCACGTTTCTTAAAGTGATTGTAATTAAGCATAAATGAAATCGAGCCACAACGGAAGAAAATGTACCCTATTACATGAGAGCCAATCGAAGACTCAAATCAGCCTGCGCATCCGCGCAGTCTGATCAGAGTCTTCGTTGTCTGCATGGAAAAACATCGCATCCTTGGCAATCCAAAATGCGCTCGGTGAAGATTCTGATCAGACTGCGCTGCGTGAATGCATAGGCTGATCTTAATCTTCGCTGGGCGCAAATATCCGAAGGTACGTTTTTTGACATTTCGGCTCGATTTTTTTTATTGACCGTTGGTGTAATTGTGGATCTGAACTTGTTAAGAAAACCATTGTCAAAGTTATTTACAATTAGATAAAGCAATCACTTTATGTGTTTGAAAGAATGAAAATGACATTAACAATGCTGGCACGTGCTTCTTAAATTAACAACAGGTATTATTTGATTAAGTTATTGAAATACATACTTTTTCACATTTGGAAGTTAAATGTTAATGGCTTTGATAAAAAAAAAACAAAAAAAAAAAAACATGTGCTTCCGAATTGTCTCAAATTTTTTGTCGATTACGCTGACCAGTTTCGTTGATAATGCAAAACGTTAAACTGTCAAAGTAGAATACTTAAATCTATTTATCTATCTGTCTATCTATCTATCTAGATAGATAGATAGATATAACATCTATTCCTTTGAAACCTGAAAACCAACCAATAAATGATAGGACTAGTTGTTAAGGGAGACGACTTACAAACTTTCGTGCAAACGAATCCCCTTCTGAAAAGGGCAGGGGAGAATATTCTTTCTTTTTAGAATAGACCCATTTTCAGAAGGAAGCAGAAGGTATTTTCTCATATTTATTTCTTCTGAAAGTGTAGCCGTTTTCCTTCAAACAACATTCCCAAAATTTAATTCAGTTTCTGTGTTTATGCAAATTAAGCAACTGTTCAATATAGTAAATGAATATATAAGTGGCATTGTACTACCATATATAGCCCTTAAAGCACCAATCACAACAGCGGCAGACGACATTTTGAATCGGTTTTTATTTTTCAAAGAAAATAAGTCGACATTTCATGTAAATCGTTTGCTTGGCAGACGATTCACATGAAGTGTCGACTTACTGTTTCTGAAGAATAAAGCAAAAAATAGAATGTCGTCTGCTGCAAAGTTTTAAGGGTTAATTTTAAAACGGCAATAAGTATGTGCATACAACTTTTATTGTTCGACGCATTTATGCCTAGCGTCCCATAAAATGATCATTGGCAAACAATATAGACCCAGATCCGCTGCGGTGTCTGATCAGGGTCTACACTGTTTGTATTTAGGACAGGAATTGCTATAAATCATGTTAACAATAAAAAAAATAACCAGCCACTCCTTATATTAAAAATAAACCGGTCCGAAAAGTTAATGTACATCACGAAAACATACCTATAAAATTTTGACCCCCTTAAACCCCACTTTTATATAGTATAACTGGGGTTTACAGGGGTATACATTATTTTTCTTATTTCTCATTAAAAGCATAGATTGTGAGTACTCGTGAGAACCGCCTCGGCGAGGCGGTTCTAACGAGTACCCACAATCTATGTTTTGAGCAGAAATGAAAAATATCAGTATTGTTTTCCGAAAATTTTCATTTTTGGTGGAGAAATTTTTAATATATTTGAATAGGCGTGTTTTCGTAATGAGAAGATTCAACTCTGCATAAAAATGGATTAATTGATTCTCGTTTTGATTATTTCAGGCTGTAAAGGCGTTCAAGATCGCAAGCCGAGGACTGAGAAAATCATCAGTGTTGACGACGATGAATCAGAGCATAGTGACATTGGGGAAATGAGTGAACCTGATGCAGATGATCAGGATATTGCTAAATATAGACTGTGTGAAAAGACAGATTCTAATTTGAACTCGGATTTAGCAGGAGAGAGAAAAAACTCTAACCCAGAAACTGTGAAAACAAGTGATATCCAGGAATCAAAGACACAAACTCAGTCAGTATCGGGGAGCGAGTCACAACCCCGGCCAAAGATATGGTCGATAACAGATTTTCTTGGAAATTCTAAAGGGGAATGTTCTAGTCAAAGTTCTAAGTCTTCAGACACTCCGGCAATAGTGTGTTCTCGGCAAACCAACAAACTTGCCTACTTGAATTTCAGTCAGTCTAGTGAAGGATTACGTGTGCCTAATGGTCACGCCCAGTTTTCACTGGGATTGCAGGGTCTTCCATTATCTCTGAATCAAACAACACTGTCCTATCCATATACTTTATCGAGTTCGAGTGGTAATAAATCGGACTCAAGTTTGCATCATGCAGCTGCATTAAGATCCGAACAGGCATTTAAGGAAGAACTTGTTAAAAAAGCTGCTAGGATACAAAATGGGATTTTTTCACCAGCACGGCAAATAGACGACATTCGTGTAGGGAAGAAAATGATTCTTTAAACTTGTGTTATCTGTAGCAAACGTTACCTATATCTGTTTTGAAATAGTGCTAAATCCTAATAATTATTGGGAGCCATCTACAACTAACTGTAAAACGCAAGCAAACTTGTAGCAGACGATATTTTAAATTTTATTTTTATTATTTATCAGAGAAAATAAAACTTGCGATTTCATGATTCACATGAAATGTCACGTTATATTTTCTCTGATAAATTAAACACAATCGAAGTGTCGTCTGCTACAGTTGTGTTAATAATGGACAGGAACCAGTTTCTTTTAATTGTGAGAATGTCTGCTGCAGTACCAAACATATAATTTATCAATCAAAGTGAATTACACTGTTCCTAAGTTCTTGAACAATTTTCATATTATGAAAAGTGTTCAAGAATGTAGGAAATGACAATATGTTATATTCGCGTTCCAATGATTTATGCTGGTTTAAAAGCGTATAAATAAGGGTATTATGTTAAACTGAAACTGTAAAACATGGTCAGAGTTCTTATGCACCTGTTGTTCATAAATAACTACATAGTCGTACGGTATTTCAGAATAAATCACAAGTTAAAGGGGAACGCAATATAAGTTGTAAGTATATCTTGGAGTAAAGTGCTTAACAAGCCATTTATTTTGATGCAAGAGTTTTAAAAATCGGCCTAGAGATAAGGAAGTTATGGTAGTTTGAATATATTTAAAATTGCTGTCATGGATGCAGCCATATTATAGGTTTTGTGATGTCATACAGCCCAAATTATATATGCAAAGCCAAATTATAAAGGTTTTTTTTTTTTTTTTTTTTTTTTTTTTTTTTTTTTTTCAAAACAATTTTGCTACAGACTTTTTATAATCTGTTAATTCTAGTGACAAGCAATCATTTCCCCTAAAATAAACCAACTTTATGAGAATAACTATGTTTATGAAACAAGTTTTATTTTTTATGAAACCTCATTAAATATGCAAAATGGCGGCGCCCATTCCACCAATGTTGAAATATTCAATTGTTTATAACTTACTTAATTTTCCACCGATTTTGATCAAATTTATGTCAGAATTCATTGTTTGTAAAGTTCTTTACTTTAAAGCACAATACCTTTTAAGATTGCGTTCCCCTTTAAAGATTACATGTACCGTATTTTATCTAAGTATTCGGACACCTTAACTGCTTACCATACTTGTCCTAAAATTCAGAAAAGACATTTTTACTACCTGTCGAGGCTACAACCATTGATTTGCCTTATATATTTTATACATTGTTTTTGGCAAATGTTCAACAGCCAAGAACAGTTTTAAGTTCAACTGGTCAGTACTTGGTAGTAGCCTGACAGCAGTCCCTCTACAATATTGAAAACAAGAAACGGAATGATAGGTTAGACAAAATATCATGTAATAAGCTTTCACCGACATCGTAGATCTTGTAGAAGGTCACGGACAGTGTAAAGGATAATTTGTACCCCAGATGACTTTCAACTTTCATTTTTATGCAACCACCCAAAATATACAATTTTGCTAAAACCTAATGCAGAATTGATTGAATTATATATTTTCGCCAATTCCGGCATCAAAGCAGGCAAAAGACACGTTTGATACAGGCAAAAAAAAAAAAAAAAAAAAAAAGGAACTACCGTATTCGATCCAATTAACGCACTGTGCACTTAGGTTTTTCAAAAATACTCGGAAAACTCGTAGAAAAAAACATGATCCCACCTGTACTAAAGGTACACTTTAAAAGAAAAGAGCTCAGCGAAGGACTCATCAGATGATGCTTATGCGATATTTTTGTGTATTTGTTTCTTTGTGAGTATATGCTGTGGGTACCTATTTGAATTGCATCGACAAGTCGATGCAATTCAAATGGGTACCTTGAACATTTGCCTTCAGAAAGGACACAGGCTGTAATCTGAAGATAACGGAATTGCTTGACTGTGTGCTTATAGGGGTATGTGCGGTAATTAGGTCGAATACGGTATTTAATAATGGAATTATATTTGTATGGAACCATCCCGGTGCTCTGTAAATTTAGCAGTCCGTGACCACATCTAGGCCAAAACATGCCGAATAAGAAATAAACAGAGTAAACCCTGATCACCAATAGTGTTAAATATTTAGCTTGGGACAGAGGGTTTTTTTTTTTTTGTAGCTTTTTCTACCCTATGATTTTAATCCCTCCGGATAAAAAAAAAATACATTTGGAATTTTATTTTGATTTTGTGTCCCTAACCTTCAAATTTGGTACCAAAATACTGTATTTGTACATGTATTTTTATTTGAAAATTATTTCATTTCTTTGACCCAAGCTTTTTTCATATTTTCATTTTTATTTTTATTTCTCCTTCCCGACAGCAACTTTTAAGAAATCTCCTGTAAAACCAAAGATAAAAAAAAAAAAAAAAAAAAAAATCTGGCTTTATGTAAGCAATGTGTACAGTCAACCCTCTTTATACCGACACTCGATACAACGCCAAAATTCGTTATAATGACAATTTGAATGTCACGAAACATTCATTTAAGAGGTAACAACTAGTCACAAATTAGGCAAGAAAATTGTATTTAATACTTTGAAGAAACATATGTTCTGGATATTTTCTATTTATTTTTATTTTCTATTTATTTTTATTTTCTCTATGTAATAAGAACAAAACAAGACCTTTCTTACATAATAATCTACTCATGCGTGCAGCAAGCCAGCTATCTGGAAGGGGCCCCATTGATGTGGATGTTGCCCCTGTACCTGCACGTTAATCAAAAATGATGATATGATCATTAAGTATACTGTACAACAGCAAATTCATTTTAATGGCAACGTCTTTGGGAACAAATGCTGTCGTTGTAACAAGGGTTCACTGAACTACATGCCGTAGGTTTCGCTGCACAAAATTTATAGTCGGCATCTACAGTTAGCACTTAATAAATTATCCCCTGATGGTGGTATGAATACAAAACAACAACAAACAGAACAACAACAATAATAACCTTGGTGAGAACTTTAAAACTGACTAAAATTTTTACAGAAACTATTTTAATCAATCTTTACCGCTTTCTTGGCAAATTCAGCGCTCGACAAATTGATGATGTCTGTCTTATTTTTCGCGGAAAAATAAGCTTTGACGTTTCATGCAAATTGACTCCAAAGGAGACAATTTTAGGAGACAATTTGCATGATCTGTGAAAGCCTATTTATCTGACAATAAATAAATAAATAAATAAATAAAATAAAATAAATCAAAATGCAGTCTGCTGAAATTTTTTACCCAGCATGCTAAGCGTTTTTTAGGCTTGTTGATGTATTCAGGTGAACTTACACTTTACCTCCTGTATAAGGCCGTATTTTTATTCAAACTCAATAACAATATGATATATTTTCAGTTCAAGGTGTATCGGAGACCTACTACCGTCGTTTATGATTTCCAGGGAAATTGAATGTTTAAACTGGTTTCAGTCTCTTATCATTATAAAATAATAATAATAATAATAATAATAATAATAATAATAATAAAGTGCCTGAGTGGAAATATTTTTAACTTTTGAACTGAAGGAAAGCGCAGACTTTTCATAAATATTTATAAATATTTATCAATATTTTAAAATTTTGTATTAAATGGTTTATGCTTTTATTAAAAAAAAGCAAAACAAAACAAACAAACAAAAAAACAAAAAAAAAAAAAAAAAAAAGATGAGTCGAGGAGGAAAATAAACACAAATAAAAATGTGCCGAAAGCCTCAGTCAGTATAAGATAATTGTGACCAAAATAACAAGTTTGGATGGCATGAAGTGATAGGGCATACCTCTTCTGTAACCCCCTCCCCCAACCACAACGCCTCACCCCCCACCCCCACCACCACACGCACAAAAAAAAAAAACAAAAAAAAAACACTCTTGCTTAAATTCGTATATTGATAAAAACAAAGAGCGAAGTTGTATTCGTCCACAAATAAATGGATTCGGTCTCTTAATTTTTAGGTATCGTTGAATTTCGTCATATCTGTTTTATATCAGAAAGAAAGACTATTTTGAATGGAATCGAAAACAAAATGCGGATACCATCTTTATCGCATGGATTCGGACAGACAGGCCTGAGCAAACAATGTAGACACAGATGAGACGCCACTCATCCAGCATTTGTAGACACAACATCGAGTAGTAAATTATACTTGTTCAAACTTTAGTATGGTAAGGAGTTGAGGTGTCAGAATACTTAGGGTAAATACGGGAGGTTGTTTTTATGCTTTATTCTTGATCTTAACTGTTTGGAAGTATTGTGAAACGTTAACTCTTAAAGCGCAATTATCAGAACTACAGAAGACGACGTTTGATTTTATTTTTTTATTTTTCCGAGAAAATAAGACATTTCGTATAAATCGTTTGCCTAGTTGATGATTCACTTGAAATGTCGTCCAAGCTGACGATTTACATGAAATGCCATGTCTTATTTTCCCTACTAGATAAACAAAAAACAATTTTAGAATATCTTCTGCTACAAAGTTGCTTAGTGCTGCAAGGGTGAATTTGTTTTCTACGTACAGCATCCAGATTTCTGGTGAAAGAATGTGTACAAGTACTGGTTAACCGCTAAGAAAAACTAAGCCTGCCCAGCAAAAACTGACCGGCACGACATGACTGGGCCGTAAAACTTCAACTCGAACGACATCCAGATTATTGCGCTGATGTATATCGCCACTGAAAAACCCATCGGAATACATTTTGTTTCATATGTTGGTTAATCTCAATATCATATAGGCTATTATCTGTTGTCTTATTTCATGTTGTTTTTGCATAATAATATACCTAAACTTGTTATTTGCAAAATTGTAAATGATACAGTTATTGCAAGTAAAATAATACAAATTGTCGTGTTTTATTGTTTTCTTTCAATTTCTATGGTATCCATAACAGTAAACAAATAGTCAGGCAATAAATCATAACCCATTTATGCCGTGTCATTACGAAAACATGCCTGTTCAAATATAATGAAGATTTTACCACAAAAAATGAAAATTTTCAGATTAAAAAAAAAATCTGATATTTTTCATATTTCTGCTCAAAACATAGATTGTGGGTACACGTTAGAACCACCTTGACGAGGCGGTGCTAACGAGCACCTACAATCTATGTTTTGAGCAGAAATAAAAAAAATAATGTATACCCCTGAAAACCCCAGTTTTACTATATAAAAGTGGGGCTTAAGGGGGTCAAAATTATATACGCATGTTTTCGTGATGTGGACTCCTCTGCCTTAACTTTGGACTGATCTGTTTCCAACAGAAGGGGTCGTTTTTTTTTGTTTATTTTTTTTTTTTTTTTTTTTTTTAATTTTAACATGTTTTATAGAAAATCCAGTATTTAATGCAAACAGTGTAGAGCCTGATTAGATGCCGCATGATGCGGCGTCTGATCTGAGTCCACGTTGTTTGCAAATGACCCTTTTATTGGACGCTAGGCATAAATGGGTTAAAATTTAGAGTTATGCCGCAGCAAACAATGTTGATTCAGATCAACGCAGCGTCTGACCAGGGTGTGCACTATGTTACATTGAGCCGACACTCTTTTAGATACATATTACGGTCTCATACGAACTTGTTCTATGATTAGGATAGACGCGGTAAATGGCTATATTGTCCATTTATTCGGCGTATATATATAGTACATAGGTTGGGTCTTGTCCAAGAGATGAGTAATATTTAAACTAAATCCACCCAAACAATAAAAAATGTCTCCTGACATATGTACCAATCTGATTAACCCAATTTTGCCAAGTGGACTCCGCTACCGCAACTCTTTATACCGGTCCTTTTCCATTAGAAGGGCTGTCTGGTTGGTTTTCAATATAACCATGTTTTATAGAAATTCCTGTATTTATTGCAAACAGTGTAGACCCTTGGTTTACCCTGTTTGCCAATGTCCCTTTTACGGGACACCAGGCTTAGATGGGTTAAAGTCAGCCTCCTTTATTCTGTGACAGAAAGAAGGCGAAATAAAGGATCTCTTTGAAAGAAAGGGACACGGACTTACTGAATGAACCGTAGTGAGTCTAATACAGCACAGTGTTGACTGTCATGAAACACTGAACAAGAAAAGATATGATGGTAAGTTGTCACATCAAAAGATATGATGGTAAGCTGTCAACATCAGTGACTCGATTAATTTGGGAATGTTTTAAAAACATTTATTGGATCAAAACTGTATGTTTCATAGAGGACGGAACAATCATATTTACACGATGACTTGATAGGCTGAAATAGTCAATGATTCCAAGTACTACTTGTGCAGAATATGTCTAAGAATTGTTTTTGCACGAAATACCCCCAAACAATATTAGTTATCTATGAACGGGTTAAAGAGATACAAAGTTCAAGTCACAAAAGGCCTGAACAGACGGCAAGCTGTTGTGAAAAGCTTAATTTTATTGACATTACTTCTGTAGAATTTTGTGCAAGAAGTGTTAACACATGAAATAGCCAAAAACAATATTAGTGACCTATGAACAGGTTAGCAAGGCGAGTCACAAAAAATAAAGTAAAATAAAAAAAAATAATAAATAAATAAAAAATAAATAAATAAATAAAAATAAAAAAATCAACAACAAAAAATCAAAATATCTCATGTTTGAGCATAATGTGAACTGTGAAGACACAGATAGGCCGAAGGGACTAGGTATACATTTGCTGGTAGGCTATATATGTGCTGGTAGGCTATATATGTGTTGGTAGGCTATACATGTGCTGGTAGGCTATATATGTGCTGGTAGGCTATATATGTGTTGGTCGGCTATATATGTGACGGTAGGCTATATATGTGTTTGTAGACTATATATGTGTTGATAGGCTATATGTTGTTCATAGGCTATACATGTGTTGGTAGGTTACATATGTGTTGGTAGGCTATAGATGTGTTGGTCGGCTATATATGTGATGGTAGGCTATATGTTGTTGGAATGCTATACATGTGCTGGTAGGCTATATATGTGTTGGTAGGCTATATATGTGCTGGTAGGCTATATATGTGTTGGTAGGCTATATATGTGGTGGTAGGCTATATGTTGTTGGTAGGCTATACATGTGCTGGTAGGCTGTTTATGTTGTTGGTAGTCTATATATGTGCTGGTAGGCTATATATGTGTTGGTAGGCTATATGCGTGATGGTAGGCTATATGTTGTTGGTAGGCTAGACATGTGCTGGAAGGCTGTATATGTTGTTGGTAGTCTATATATGTGCTGGTAGGCTATATATGTGTTGGTAGGCTATATGCGTGATGGTAAGCTATATGTTGTTGGTAGGCTAGACATGTGCTGGTAGGCTATATATGTATTGGTTTGCGATATATGTGTAGGTAGGCTATATATGTGATGCTAGGCTATATGTTGTTGGTAGGCTATACATGTGTTGGTTGGCTACATATGTGTTGGTATGCTATATATGTGTTGGTAGGCTACATATGTGCTGGTAGGCTATATATGTATTGGTAGGCTATATATGTTCCCTGATTTTGGCTCTTCCTGGACATGTTTTTAAAGCTTGAGAGTAACATTAATCTAAACAGTATAAGCGCCATGTAACAAGTAAGCACTTTGACTGACGTTTTTGTTTAAAGCTGCTATTCATGAGAATATTTAATGCGACTTTCTTCCCAGACTTTGTTCATTTAGCTTTTTTCTTCCGAACGGTTTCTTAACCTTTACCATTCTCTCGGTGGGCTAATTCAACAGATGACAAATTGGTGATGTTTCGTTCTTATTCTCCCCCAAAAAAGGATTTGACATTATATTCAAAATGTCTCAAATGGAAACAATTTACATGAAATGTCAAATCATGTTTTCTAGGAAAAATACGAAAAAAAAATTATTTCAATATGTCGTCTGCTGAAAATTGTACCCAGAGTGTTAAGCGTTAATTAAAAGCGAGACACAAACCGAGATAGAAATAGCAACCTTAGCAGTCGATAATAAAGTCAAAGAAATCAACATCGAAATTGTAGGGTTTCTTATTTCGTAAACAAGTGGAATAATGTCAGTGCACAACACTAGTTTCTAAAGAGATAAGCAGGCATATCAATGTACTTCATAGTATTTAAATAATTGCGTTGGTCAATCAATGTTCTTCATAGTATTTAAAGGGATAAGTAGGCCTATCAATATATTTGATGGCATTTTAAGGGATAAATAGGCATACTAATGTACTCCATAGTATTTAAGAGATGAGTAGGCAAATCAATGTACTTTATAGTCTTTAAGAGATGAGTAGGCATATCAGTGTACTTCATAGTATTTTAATATTTGAGTAGGCATATCGATGTACTTCATTGCATTTAAATAGTTGAGTAGTCAATGTATTTCATAGTTTAAAATAATTGAGCAGGCATATCAATTTACTTCACAGTATTTAAAGAGATGAGTATGTCTATCAATGTAGTTAATATCATTTAAATAGTTGACTAGGCATATCAATGTACTACATAGTATTTTAAGAGATAAGTAGGCATATTAATGTACGTCATAGTATTTAAATAGTTGAGTAGTCAAATCGATGTACTTCATAATTTTAAATAGCTGAGTAGGCATATCAATATACTTCATAGTATTTAGAATACGTCTATCAATGTAGTTAATAGCATTTAAATAGTTAAGAAGGCATAGAAATGTACTTCATAGTATTTATGGAGATGAGTAGGCCTATCGATGCATTATATAGTACTTGGATTATTTAGTAGGCATATCAATGCACTTTATAGTTTTAAAAGAGATGAGGAGGCCTGTCAATGTATTTCATAGTATTTAAATCTTTGAGTAGGCATATCGATGTACTTCATAGTGTCTTAAGAAATGAGTAGGTCTACCAATGTTGTTCATAGTATTTAGATATTAAAGTAGACATGTCAATGTACTTCGTAGTATTTAAGAAATTGAGAGGGCAATCAATGTTCTTCATACTACTTAAAGAGATGAGTAGGCTTATCAATATACTTCATAGTACTTCTGCTGTGGTTTACTATTTCTGTCATTGTATGTCTTAGCATGTTAGTTCTGGTGAAATTTTTTTTTTTTTTTTTTTGGATAACCAAATGGATGGCCAGTCTTGAGAAAGAAACTGTCCCTTTGGCTTTCTGCTTATAGTGTATTGATTGTGGTGCCGTTGCTTTAAGTGCGTCCTTCTTTTCCTTTTGTGTCTTGGACGGAAGGTGTCAGGTAATTCTATCGATTCCTGACCATTGCCTTCTTTTCTATTTAAAAAGTTGAGTAGGCATATCATTGTACTTCATAGTATTTTAAGAGATGAGAAGGCCTATTGATGTACTTCATACTATCTAAATAGATGAATAAACATATCAATGTACTTAATAGTATTTTAAGATATAAGTAGGCCTATCAATGTTGGTCATAGAATTTTATTAGATCAGTAGCCATATCAATGTACTTGATATTCCTTAAAAGGTGATTAGGCCTATCAATATCCTTCAAAGTATTTAAAGAGATGAGTAGACATATCAATTAACTTGATAGCATTTAAAGAGATTAGGTATACCGATGTACTTCATAGTACTTGAAGAAATAAGTAGGCAAATCAATGTTCTTCAAGGTATTTAAAGACATGAATATAAATATCTTTGTACTTTATAGTATTTGAAGAGATGAATAGGCATATCAATGTATTTCATAGGATTTGAACAGATGAGTAGGAATATCATTGTACTTCAAAGTATTTTAAGAGATGAATAAGCATATCAATGTATTTCATAGTAGCTAAAGAGATGAGTAGTCTTGTCAATGTATTTTATCGTATTTTAAGAAACGAATACGCATATCAATATACTTCATAGTATTTTAAGAGATGAATAGGCATATAAATGTACTTCATAGTATTTTAAGAGATGAGTAGGAATAGCATTGTACTTCATAATAAAAACATAGTGTCATTACTGCAACGCCCATCGAAATCGTAAACGGCACCATCTGATATAGATTTAAACAATATAGCAAGATCAGAACACTATAGTAACTGACTTTGGAGAAAGAGAGAGACAAAAAAGGCGTGAAACTGTCAGGAAAGACCACTAACAAAACAGATGCTTGTTTAACGGGAATGGCTACATGATGGCAGCTCTGTCAAAACTAATTAACCACCATCTGAAAAGATATGTACTCTAAAAGGAAAAATATTCCTCTTGGTAGCAACTCTATTAAAGTAGACTGCTTTTCAGAAGACGATTGGTGTACCGAAAAGCAAACAGGAAGTTACAAAAGTTGTCTTCCTTGAGAAAAATGGCGGCAAAATCTCCATGCGTCTATTCACCTTAATCACATATGATGTGTAACGCACGAAACGAGCCTTTTATGCAATGCTGCCGACGTAGGTACAAATCAGCATGAACACCCGTGTAGTGTGATCTGAGCATTCTTCATCGTCGACATATACTACAATATCCATTCATTCTGTAAGCGGACAGCGAAGGCCCTGCATTATTTGTAAATTCCATAATGGCCATTTTCATGCTTTGAGCATCATATTACATTAAAATATGAAGACGTCAGGAAATACAGCAATCACATATTACAGAGCCGGGACACAGCAGACAGAATGTGTGCCCTTATCAGCCTTCGCTGTCCGCAGGAAAGTGCTTTGGATCCTTCGCTACCCAGAGAGTCCCTGACAAAGACTCTGATCAAAATGCGCGGATGCGCAGGCCGATTTTCGTTTTCGCTGGGCGCACTCGCAATATTGTAGGAACTGGTTTGAGTCGGCTTATTAAATATCATTAATGGAGAGCTGCGCATTATGGAATTCAAAATTTGTTAAAAACGACCGTAATAAATTTGAGCATTTTCAAGTTGTACAGCTAATGATTCATAAACAACACTTGTTCCAGGTTGTAGAATGAGAGAGCAAAACAAATGTCAGATGTCTCGTAGCAGTTTAACCCTGTCTAGAGGATGAGATAAATAAATGTCACATGATGAATAACCTAATCGGTTGGTAGCGTGATGCTACATGGTAACAAAGTTAACTCAAGACAGAAGCAACACAGAGCAATAATAAAATAGATGTTGATACTTCATATAAACTAGACACAGCAACCAAAAATACATTTAATGGGTCTAGATACATGTAAAAAAAATTCTGTCATTGTTGCCTGTATCTCAATCGCTTGCAGTGCGTTATAAAATGAAATATGTGTGCCACAGCCGGTGCGTTGTAGCGATGCTTCAAAAACTGCGCCCAGTGCGTTGTAATAGAAATTACACAATAAAAGTACAAGAAAATCATCGCTAAAATTTGGCGCGTAGAAATCGTGTTTTCCATTGTAATACCATAGAAATGAAACAAAAACAGTGCCGAAAATGCTTATTTTAGTAGCATTTTAAGAAATTACAGGTGAAGTCACGACATCGCAAGGATACGTGCTAAACTTGCAGCCGTTTTGTCGACTAAACGATAGAATAAATCTCCAAATGTCTTACATAATCATAAACTGCAGTCTTGTCGGTGTTCCGTGCGCCCAGTGTCCTTAAAAATACGGGAACAGGCATATCTTTTGTTTACCTTTCCCGCCATTTTCGCCCACTCGAGTGCATTAAAAAGCCAACTCCGGAGCGTTGCAGCCACCACCAGTGCTTTTTGATTGACCAGTGTGAGTATTATATAGTAAAACAGGGCTATACAGGTCCACATTATTAGAAAGATTTTAGTAATTTTTCAGTTTTGATTTATTTATTTATTGTTCTTTTTTCTAACCTGCTATTCAATGTGTTTTTCCATCCTTTTTTGACTGTGATTGGGCTCACCATAGTTCCAGTACTTGAGAATATATTTGATATGTTTTTTTTTTCTGTGTTTATCTACTGGGTTAGGGAATCCATTATACGTGAGCCATACAATTCTGTGAAACTAGTACGGTATCAGGATTAGAGAAGAGGTTTGGTGCCTATAAGGCCATGTTTCACCGCAACAGACCTGTTGATGATTGTTTCCGGTCCGTATTTCCATTTGCGTTTCCTCTTCCTCAGCTAGCATTCTACTTAAATCTATATTGGACCGTTATCGGCCCAACAGGATTCCTGTTGTGCCCATAGAGGTCCGATATCGGTTTTAGTAGAATGCTAGCTGGGGATCGTTTATTCGTTCTACTTTCGATGGAATGATGTTTTGTGTTGTCAATTTATTTCATTTAACATTTGTCTGATCTCGTTTTTCGGGTCGATTGTTTACAATCATTCCAAAGTATGCGCTCGTATATTGTTCCCTAAATATTGTTGCAAAGGGTGCTAATCTGCTCACTGGACTTGAGCACAAAAGTCTGTGTGTAGCCATACGATCTGTCCCACATCCTCAAATCTATCACTGGAACGTTCATTAACTTTATGTAGAGTTTAAGTTTTAATATCAGTGTAGTTCTAGCATTCTTTTATGGGACAAGGCTGTTAATATGAAAACTGGCTTAGCCACTAAGTGCCACGAGCACAGCAAATACCTGTCTAGCTGAATATCTCTTCAAACGTCACGATAACATTATTTAAAGAATGAATTTAGAAGACATTTAAGGAATGAATATAGAAGACCTAGCTATAGATCGGAAAATGTTTACTTTCATGTCAATGTGTTTTTATTATTGAGCTAACCCAGGGTCAAGGTAAAGCAGTCAGCTACGGGAAAACTTTCGATTCTCGATATTTTCCAGTTGATCTGCTCTGTTTGACTAAGATAGTATACACTTTTGCTCGCGTACTGAATCGTACTGAGTATAGCTCAATTTGTTACATGCAGTTTTGTTGAACAGTTGAGAAGTTTCAAGGTCAGGTATTCGACCCTCTTATATTAATCACATATTTTTTTCGTTTTTTTTTTTTTTTTTTTTTTTTTTTTTTTATTTACTCCATGTGTGCGCGATATTTTTATTGTTATTGTTTGGGTCCTGTTTAAAATTATGAAAGAAAGGAGAGAGAAAAAGTAAATTTTCTACGAATATCATTTGTAAAACTTACCTGTCTCCATAAAATACCGAAGCCTACAAAATGTGTTTTTGGCGGTACTATGGAATAGCCAAGACAAATGCTATATTATACATGTATCTGTATTTTCTCGTGCAAGCAGGTGCCTCTTCTTGAACATGTTCGGTACTTTTCCCTCTAAGATTGATTGTTCATTGTCTAAACAATAACACAACAAAACATATGAAAATGATAAAAAGAAAGAAAAATCAATAAATAAAACGACGTAATGCACTTGCAAAGAAACACATCCAGATGAGATGCTTTGGGTATCAGTGCCTTCTGGTTTCTGCATACAATGAAAAATCTCATCACGAAAACATACCCATATAATTTTGACCCCCTTAAACCCTCCTTTTATATAGTATAACTGGGGTTTACAGGGGTATACATTATTTTTCTTATTTCTGCTCAAAACATAGATTGTGGGTACTCGTTAGAACCGCCTCGGCGAGGCGGTTCTAACGAGTACCCACAATCTATGTTTTGAGCAGAAATATGAAAAATATTAGATTTTTTATCTGAAAACTTTCAGTTTTTGGTGGTGAAATTTTCAACAGATTTGAATTGGCGTGTTTTCGTAATGCAACCACATCAATCAAATATCGCGGTCATTATGAGAGGCTGTTGTTTGGCGGTAATGATTATTGACCTTACGCATAAAGCATTCTATAGGTTTTCTTATATCCCGCCTCAAACTATGTTAAGTCATTGACATATGAAAAGGATATTCAATTTTTACAAACAGTGTTTTTCATTTGTTATTATTTCTGCGGGACTGATACAGCAAGCGAGAGGGAGACGTGTGGGGTTGGTGGGGCACGTCCTCAGGCACCGGTGATGAGACTGCTAATTTGACAGTGATTCTGATTTTACTGATATTTTATAGTTCGTAATATGATTAACTTAAATTATATTTTTTAGCAAAGAAAATATAAAAAAAATGTAATTAAACATTATCTAAAATCCCAAAGAAAGGTATTACATTGTGTAAAATACTAATAAAATAAGTACAAAAGATATTGACACAGAGGTACATGGTGCCCATACAATCTTGCTTGTTGGTTTGACTACTATGAATGCATTCACTGCGCCAACTTGTCCAGTGATATCAAGACCTTATATTTCAGATATGTTCGCGGCGACATTGACGAATGCTTCACGAATATATCCGAAAAGGTCCGCCGAGATGCTATATTTAGTCGTGTTCTCCTAAAGACAGATTTTAGGTGGACTAGTCTAACCTTTGACATGAAGTAAACATTCATCGATCTATAACATGCCTGTCTTTCTTACATGTAAGTAAATATTCTAGATAGTCTTGGGGCGCTCACAGGGGGTGGGTGGTAACTGTTACCTTGTTCCCCTTAAATAAATCGGCATTTTCCATTATTCTCCAAAATCAGTCTTGATTTTCTATGTTCCCTATTCCCCAAATTGACCTTTTCCCCTGTTGTCTTCAGTTTTAGACTTTTGTTCCCTTGTTTCCCTGAAATAAATGGCCTTGTTCTCTTGTTCCACAAACCCGCATGGAGGGCCTCAGTCGTATTGTCCTCAGCACTTTCCATTTGGGTTGTGGTAGGTCCCATACCTACTACAAAGGCGTTTACGTCTGTGGTATGGGCAGGTGTAACAAGTAAGATGAACTGATTGGAATAATGGTTTGTTTTAATTTGAATGGAACTGATATTGGTTAGACCCACCATGGTTCATTTGTTCCTACAGAAAGATGGTAGGAACAGAATGGTAGGGGCGCGATATAAGTATATAGTGAACAGATGGGCGTTTTATATATGACTTTATGATTGGTAAGCGACTACCATGTCAGCACCATGCCATATCGAGTTTATGAACCTTCATAAACGGAACCATGAACCCTATCAAACTAATGAACATGCAATGATTTTTCCCTTTTTCCCTGTACGCTGCCACAGAGTTAGGATAACATAACTTTCACTATGTACCCAACTATGTTTTAATGCCTGTTTTCTGGGTATCTCTATCCATCACGAAAACATGCCTGTATAATTTTGACCCCCTTTAACCCCACTTTTATATAGTAAAACTGGGATTTACAGAGGTATATATTATTTTTCTTATTTCTGCTCAAAAACATAGATTGTGGGTACTCGTAAGAACCGTCTCACCGAGGCAGTTCTAATGAGTACCCACAATCTATGTTTTGAACAGAAACATGAAAAATATCAGAGTTTTTTTATCTGAAAATTTTAGATTTGGGGGGGGGGGGGTGAAATTTTCTATATATTTGAATAGGCGCGTTTTCGTAATGCCATCTAATGGCTGTTAAATTATTTTGTGTGTTGCTGCTTGCTACGACTGAGTTGATGTAACGTTGATGTAACGTATGTCTTCTTCTGATGTTTTCAGTTCTGAATTAAGCTCTATGTCTAAAAAAAGAAATGCTGTGCTTGAGTCGTTGTTTTTGTATCTGTGATACTGCAGTATTTCTTCACTGATGCAGGTGGCGCACCCGATGAAACCGATAACATACTGAAAGACTGAAGATGTAAAATGTTAAAAATCAACGGCGGGGCACTACTACAAAACAACGAAAACAACAGAAACAACAACAACACGGCTTTTCCCTTTTCCTCATGCTGCCTCATAATATGTAGCAAAAGCAGGGGTATCTAGGTGGGGGTGGGGGTGGGTGGTGGATGGGGGTCTACACTATTTAGCGGAATTTCAGAATATTGCTAACTTTAAATCAGGTTTCCAATGTGTTGGCTACGTTTAGCATTGTTTACTCTAATGAGTACCCGTAACATTGTCTTTGTTAAGAAATAAGAACATATCAATAGTTGGTTAGAAAATGGCTTAGCCAGACCTATGATTAAGAGGTATGCATTTTAAAAAGGCGTGTAAACGTAATGGTAACATGTTTTCAAATGATGTGAGCCGTAACAGGAGAAACCGTATGCGCATGCTGATCTGAATCTTTGCTTGGCGCAAAGGTACTCCGAAGGTACATATTCTGACCTTCCGATTCATGTGTCGTATCATTTCTGCTTTCAGCTGTCAAACGATGGCGGTGAGGAGAAAAACAAAACACACATTAAAGAAAATGGACATTAAACTTTACCACTCTCTGGGCTTATTCAACAGACGAAAAAATTGATGATATTTTTCTTATTTTTCCCAGAAAACAGAATTTGGCATTTCATACAAATTGTCTCCATTGGAGACAATTTGCAAGAAATGTCAAATCCTGTTTCCTGGGAAAAATAAGAAAACATTTCAATATGTCGTCTGCTGAAAATTTTACCAAGAGTACTAAGTCTTACACTCAACAGAAACAAGCCATATGTTTTACTTTAGCTGACTTTAATTGTGTTGTTTGATTTCCGATAAATATGTTCCATTTTAATCTGCTTGGTTATCATTTTTATTTGTTGGGTAATCCTTAATATGAATAGCAGCTGCGGGGAAGACATTCGACAAACGTTATTATTTTTGTTAATTGATATCAAACATGCTATTTGATAGTTTGATTCTGAAAAGACCCCGGAGATTAATGACTCTTCAATATTGCTTCAATCTGTAATTTGTAAACATAGTTATTGGTAAAAACACTACGTACAATTTGTTGCTCTGTAAGAATGACAGACATGTAGTATTATTGTGCCATAATAAATTGCGAAATTACAATTAATAACCTAATATATTATTCATTCGCATCATTGGGAAGTTTTATAGCAGTCGCATTTTTCCGTTTTTGTTTTTCAGTCTTACCAGCTGAGCTGGGCAGGAAATTAAAGTAAGCAATAAGAAACACAAAAACGAGTGGCCCCAGATAGTCTCTGATTCGGAATGAACTAGAATGTGGACGGTGCTTAGATTATCATATTAAATATCAGTCACAATACCTTTAAGCGCGTTCGTATACAGTGTCTTGACAAAAGTAAGATTTTTAAACCTAGATTAGACGCCTGCAGTCGCTCATGCAATTTAACAGAATAGTTTTGAACTTGACATTGCACTAAATTCTTCTTTCTTACTTAGTGTGGATGGTAGAAAGTACAGTTATTGCATACCAGGTGAAGAAACCCGAAGTTCACGCTAGGGATAGAAATTCATATGCTCAGTACCCTCAGTAACCTACCTACAGGTAAAATAGAAAGTAGAAGTGTTCATGGTACCCAAGCCGTAATCCAAAATCCGTAAACGAATGACGAATCAGAATGTTCAGACCAATAGACATGGACCCCAGAATAAAGGGTGTAATCAGGCGTCCGCGGATAGCATTACCTGGTAAGCAAGCTTCGCCCACCACGCCCATAGGCCTGAACGAAGGAAATGTAGGTAGAAGCGCATGTCTGGGATTTTGGAAGTCTACTTATGGCTCGTCATTGGCAAAAAAAACCCATCAGAAACAATTCTGGAAACTGCCACATTGTAGGCATTGACCAGATCATGATGTCTCCCTTAGAACGACCAAATGATGGACCGGATATACCCTACAGAACTCCAATTAAATAGAGCAAATTCTTCCGATACCGAGGCACCTTTTTTGGATTTGAATCTATGTATATCTAATGGTACAGTTTCCACCAAAATTTATGATAAACCGGACGATTTTGATTTTGATATAGTCGATTTCCCTTTTCTGGATGGCGATGTCCCCCGGCGTACCTCATATGGGGTATACATATCTCAACTTATAAGATTCGCCAGAGCTTCTTCAAATCTTAATGACTTTAACTATCGTAATAAAGCCCTTACTGCCAAAGTTCTTAGGCAGGGCTATCGTTATTTTAAACTTCATAAGGCGTTTTCGAAATTTTATCGCAGACACAGTGCCTTGTTAGAAAAAATTAGCGTCAGTCTGAAAACACTTCTGCAACAAGGTATATCGGAACCCGAATTTTACGGTGACTTAGTGTACATATTTAGAAAAATTGTAGGTAAATCTAACTTTTCGGAGCAATTAATAAAACTTATTAACCGTTATAAAAGAATTGGCTATAGCCTGGATATTATGCGGCAGACTGCATGCCTAGTTGTCAAGCCAATCATTGTTGATGGCTATGCTTCACTCTTTAATTGCACGACGGCGGTTCGGGCCTCAGACTCAATGACGGCCTCTTCGTAAAACTTTAACCAGTGGGGTGGGGCTTGACGATATGTCTTTGGCATGGCCCGCCGTGGTTCAACTATTGGTTTTCATTTACTCTGGCATACAGTAGAATTAGCCATGAGTACTCGTCTTTGTTTATTATAGTGATTAATTTGATTTTTATGTTTTCGCTTTGATGCATTGACTGAGTTGGGAGCCTTTATGCGAACCGAATTTTTATGTATTTCTGTATTAAGAGTAGCATCGGGACCCAGGGTGAAGTTAGCTGGCTGTAAAAGTGCTTTAAACCCCCCGGTGGTTTGCTCTACCGACCATTCTAAGGCGGTGGTCCCGGTGTTAATCTTACTCTTTGTTGCTTTGTGGTTTATTCAACGAGGCGATTTGTTGTATGTCTTTCCGTGTGTCATTTTGTTCTTGTGTTTTTCAGTCCTTTTAGTATTGCGATTACCTCGCTTTGGGGAAGAGAGAGCTAATCTTAGTGCTTTTCGTACGTTTGTTCAGTTTGTGCTTGTTTAGATTTGTCGGTTTCCTCTTCCTCTTGGGGTCTGGGAAGGGCTGCGGTTTGTGATTGTGGCACTCCCTGGACTTTTCTCTTACCTTTTTTTCCTAAATGTTGCTACTAGTTTGGTGTTTTGATAACCCTGGCTCAACAACCTTGTAGAGAGCACTGAAGTCCTGATAACTTGAACAGGTTCTGGCATAACGGATTAGATGTGAAATATAAACGCCGTATGCTAGTGCAGAAGGGATATTACTGCTCAGGAATGGAAAGTTAACAATGGGAAAATTGAAGTCATCCCGTTTGTCGTAAAGCCTAGTATTAAGCTTTCCATTGTCAATGTAGAGATAACAATCCAAGTATGAGGAGGAGGCTGCAGTCTCCGTTGTTTCCTTTATTTCAAGTTCACGTGGATAGTTGAATTCCAAATACTCTGTGAATTTGTGTTTTTCAGAGACAATACATCATCTATATATCTGTAGGTGAAATTGAATTGTTGTGCCTGCTTTGAGGAGACTTTATCAAACTCCACCTCTTACGAGTACAAAAACAAGTCGGCAAGCAACGGTGCACAGTTAGTACCCATCGATATACCGATTGTTTGCTGAAATATCCGTCCGCCGAACTCCACAAAAATATTGTCGATTAGATATTCCAGCATCTTTATGACATCTGAATGTGAGTATTTTTGTGGTGCATCAGAGTGACCACGAACGAAGTACGTGTCATTGGTAACATGTCATCGAGGCCAATGACAACATACTGAAAGCGACTTTATCCATTCTTATGGAAGAAACACTGGTTGATAATTTCCTTTAATTTAGATTTCAGTCTATCATGAAGAATACTCGTAGTTGTGTAAAAAGTAGAGAAATCGAAAGACTTTATACTGTTGACGGAAAGAAGAGATTGTGCCTTTAGGTTTTCTAAAAACTCTTTGGAGTTTTTCAGGATCCACATCTGATTAACAGCACTCCTGGCATATGCAGTGTCACAATACTTCTGAAGGCTTTCTTTAACTGCGGTTAGGATCCGTGTTAGAATCTGAGAAAGAGGCTTGGTTGAGCCCTTAGCCGAACCCACAATATATCTCTGCTTGTAGGGATTCTTGTGAAGTTTAGGAATCCAGTACAATTTGGGAAGGTCAGTATCTTCCTTTGGGATGGAAATTCCGAATGTCAGCATCACCGAATAGTGGTATTGTAGAATTTTGTTCTTGGACATAGCAGTAAGATTATACGTAGGGTTTCTATTTATGGTACTCATACCAAGCTCTTCCATTAAGCAATTTATATAGTGTGTTTTGCAAACAAACACAATGTTGTTAGATGCCTGGTCGGCTGGAATAACGACAAACTTTTTATGGATTTCAGCTAACTCAGCAGCAACATCTGGATCATCAAACACCGATCCATGTCGGCGAGACATGGTTCTGCTGAGTAATTGAGACACCAACAATACCGCTTCAAAGGCAATCTGTTTACCAAGGACATTACCGATTTAACCCATTCAGACCGGATATCAACCGCCACGTCCTCTTTCCTGGCCCAGCGTCGTGCATACTCTGCAACAGAATCCAAAATTAATTTGGAGTTCTGTTTCTAAGTAAAAACATGGGTTAGAGAAGAAAACTGCACGCGTTGCTGATGAATGATTCGTTCGTCTATAGGGGATCAAGTAACTCTGTTTCTAAGCAAGAAATGAACAAATGTTTAGCAGTTTTGTACATCCGAAGGATGGACACGGGAACGAAAATAGACGTAATTCAACCTTGGTTTTTGGCTCTGGTAATTTAACGGATTAGGAAACAAAAGCGATAAAAAATAGTGAACACTTTTTGCACTGGTTTTGTTTGACACGAAATGACAGAAACAATAAAATTATTATGGAAACAATTTGCACGGAACGCCAAATCCTTTTTCTGGGGAAAATAAAGAACATATTTTAATATATCGTCTGCTGGAAGTTTTTCCAGAGTGCTAAGCGTTAAGATTGTTTCACTCGAGATAATCACAAAGCAGTGTTATTTGCGATAGGAACTACCGAGAGATTTGTGGTATCCAAAGTAAAGATTATAAATGATATATTGTCCGTCACGTTGTATGCCATCATTGGTAATACAAGTCTCGTAACTGTCCCATGCGATGTCTTATCACTGTACGCTGCCACAGAGTTAGGATAACATAATTTTGCCAGGTCAGGGAAAACAAAACAAGGACGCCAAGGGAAATACCTCGTACAGAGAAGTCAGTTTGTCTATAGAATGTATGACTGGAGAGTAAAGGCCCTGATGCGACCTTGCGCATGTGCAGGATGACGTGAATACGCACATTTTGCACATGCCCCAAGGCATGTTTTTGCATGACTCAGTCCATCTTTGTTTTATATTTTTAGGGAAATGGATACACTTTTAGTTAATAATAATCGACCATTTCACTTTATTCCATAGAAATAATTATTTAAAATACCGGTTAGAATTTAATGAAGCATCTAGTTATTGATCCTATCGAGCAAAGGTTCAGTTGAGTATAATTCAAGCAGATGGAGATGTAGTTGTCACTGCTAATAACAAAAGTTAGGATATACAGGGCTGACAGATCCAAGAAGAAAAAGCTGACTACACAATGTAAATTTTCGGAATAAACTATGGAATACAGTGACATGGTCGATTATGAACTGGAAAGTGTCTGACTTACAATCCCAATAGTAGCGTATATTTCACTACTGGTAGGAGGAAATCAGGTAGTATGTTTGGTTCACTGTGTCTGAAATAAGGAAAAACACAATAAGGATAGAGCAATGGTATAAGCATTAAGTGTGTAACAACACTTTGTCAAGATTTTATGGTAAGTCTACAGCTCATACATATGCAAGAGTCTCTCAGCAATGTAATCTGCCGTCCTAGTCCAGTTTTGCACAACTATACCGCTTCAAAGGCAGTCAAAATCGTAAAAAAGCTTCTGAATTTTCTTGTTAGGCTTTCCGAACCTATCCTCTGTCGTCCTTGATTACCGCGTCAAATTCCTCTATAGGCAAAGTTAGCCAGTTTTATGCTACTTGCAGCTCTATTTGAGAGCGTGTAACTTCTATATAAATTCGAATTATTAATCTAGACAATACGAAAACACGCCTATTCAAATATATTGAAAATTTTACAAACAAAAAAGGAAAACTTTCAGATAAAGCAATACTGATATATGTCATATTTCTGCTCAAAATATAGATTGCGGGTACTCGTTAGAACCACCTCGGTGAGGTGGTTCTAACAAGTACCCACAATCTATGTTTTTTTAGCAAAATAAGAAAAATAAGAAAAATAACCCTGTCAACCCTAGTTTTAGTATATAAAAAGGGGGAATTAAGGGGGTCAAAATTATATAGGCATAATTTAGTGATGAAATTTGACAGAAATTTTGCTGAATAATTGCAGTTGTTTTGTGTAAAAGTAAAAAAAAAAAAAACAAAAAAAAAAAAAAAAACAGATATCGTTTCGTAGACGTTAAACTAGACCGGAAAGAAAAATGTCGTGCTATTTTCCAGAAAAGTGCGCTAAAGACGACCTGCTGTAGCCTTATTAGTAGGAGAAATTAATTAAGTCTGATCATGTAGCATCTACAAACACTAATGTACCAGTCATTAGACACTCCCGCCCCTAAGGCATTACGAAAACACGCCTATTCAAATATATTGAAAATTTTACCACCAAAATCTGAAAATTTTCAGAAAAAACAAAAACAAAAAAAGAAACTGATATTATTCATATTTCTGCTCAAAACATAGATTGTGGGTAGTCGTTAGAACCGCCTCACTGAGGCGGTTCTAACGAGTACCCACAATCTATGTTCTGAGCAGAAGTAAGAAAATAATATATACCCCTGTAAACCACAGTTTTACTATGTAAAAGTGGGGTGTAAGCGGGTCAAAATTATATAAGTATGTTTTCGTTATGGGGTCGGGGATAGCGGGGACATAGCGGGGCTTAAGTGCCGCGATTTAGCCTCTGATGAGTCCTGGCAGTGCCGTAGGTGTGCCGGGGTATTGATTTTCCCGCAAAATGCTTTGCATACATAAATTAGAGCCACATTAACTTCAAACTTTAGCTTATTAATAACCTGGCTCATAGTGTCAATGATGCTTTACCTTTGAATTCAGGTGTATAGAGTAAACCAGACCTTTTACCATGAAAACGGTAAAGGTTGATTTTTGCAACAGAGGGCAAGGAAACAAATTGGCCCCGGGGTGGCGGTGCTTTTAGCAGGTATTTTACCATTAAGTTGTCCCCGTAGTACAGAGTGTTTAACAGGGCTTTAATAAACTGAAAAGTTAAAAGCCCCTCTATTCCCCGGTCCCGTAGGGACCAGGACTACAAATCACTGGTGCATAAACAACTGCCTTATTATGTGCAGCAATACATAGATGTCCTTCTCGACTTTTTACAATCCAACTTTTATAACCTATCCTGAACATGACGATCTACCTTCCCTTCCCTCTGACTTCCAGTTAGCCGTCTGTCTTCTAAGGTGCCGGTTGCAGAAAAGTGTACAAACTCAGATGAAGTCAGTTACAATAAATATTTTCACATCAAATTAGTATGACCGTGAAACCTCATTCATAAAAGAACTTTTATGCTAGACCTAGACATGTACACAGTTTGATCTCATCAAGTTATGACAAGCACTAGTTTCAGTTTTAGGTTGGATTTTATGTTTTTGACAGGTGCTCAGATGTACACAGTCAGATATTGCTAAAATGAAATTTACATCATCCAGTGTCTTGAACTGATACAGGAATAGCAGATGACAGGAACTTGGGATATTTTACAATTGTTGAAGCATTCTATTGAATGACAATTCAAGTCAAAGTGACTTGAAGTACATTGAAGTTTATAATTATGCTTTTGTGTCCATGGGTATACAGCAGTGTAGTACGTTTACATATGCTTTAAAGAGTATTATTCCTCAAGTAGATTACGCCATCCATAACATTTGTCTAACTGTTGATATTTAAACTGTACAGGCGGTGTCTTTAGCAAAACACCTATCGAGAACTGCGACAACAAGCGAGATGTGCTATGTATAAGAATAAGTTTTTTCTTCATTAAACACTAAAAAGAAAAACGATCAGAGCAATGTTTGACTGCAAAAAGGCAATGCAAATAGAGAAAATAAATAAATCTATCCCTGTACATATGATATACGCGCCACTGGTATATATATATATATATATATATATATATATATATATATATATATATATATATATATATATATATATATATATATATATATATATATATATATATATATATATTCTTTTATCAAACGTGTCCGCGAGTGTCTGTGTCTGTTAATGACCCATTAGACGCTGCTACGTTGCTACCCACAGCTACACAGCTTCCGCAGGGGCGGGGCACCGTTTTGTAATGCTATCGGTTTCTCAGGGGCCTCCATATAATTAATGGGTATTTTGGAGGTCACCCATTTACACTTCATACATAGATAACGAGGTAGCCACGCGTTACAAAATAGCTAAGAAAATGATAGAAAATATTTGAACTACATTTCCCTACTCCTATCCCCTTGGGAATTTTGGCGATACATTCTCCACTTGCGAATAATAAATAGTGCTCTCACAAAAATATGCAATCATTATGCTATGTTTGATTATGGTGTGTTCATACATCAATTGTCAGAAAGAACCATCACGAAAACATGCCTATATAAAGACGACCCCCTTAAACCCCACTTTTATATAGTAAAACTGGGGTTTACAGGGGTATACATTATTTTTCTTATTTCTGCTAAAAACATATATTGTGGTACCCACAATCTATGTTTGAGCAGAAATATGAAAACTATCAGAGATTTTTTTATTTGAAAATTTTCAGTTTTTAGTTGCAAAATGTTCAGTATATTTGAATAGGCATGTTTTCGTAATGACTCAGATACAGTTGAAGACATTTTTCTTTGCAACAGACCAATAGGAGGAATTAGACTTGATCCGCGCAATTACTTAACTTGCTTGTCACAATGAAGCTCTTACTTGTGCATGTTTTATTACACATGAAACTATATCAGCGTTTTATGGGTGCGCTCATTTTAGTATTGGAGTTGTAGCTAGAAATAAAACTCTCAGTCTCCCCCTTATCCTTCAGTGTCTTGGGTGAAGTTGGCCGGCTGTAAAAGTGCTTTAAACCCCCTGCCCCCCCACCCCCACCCCCGTGGCTTATTCTACTGATCGTTCTAAAGCGGTGGTCCCGGTGTTAGTCTTACTCTTTGTTGCTTTGTTGTTTATTCTACGAGGCGATTTGTTTTAAGTCGTGCCGTGTTATTTTGTTCTTGCGTTTTCAGTCCTTTTAGCATTGCGATAACCTCGCTTTGGGGAGAGAGAGCTAATCTTAGTGCTTTTCGTACGTTTGTTCGATTTGTGCTTATTTGGTGTTGTTTCCTCTTCCTCTTTGTGTCTCAGAAGGGCTACGGTTTGTGATTGTGGCACTCCCTGGACTTTTCTCTTACCCTTTTCTGTTTAACTTATTATTATTATTATTATTATTACTATTATTATTATTGTATATATATATATATATATATATATATTTATATATATATATATATATATATATATATATATATATATATATATATATATATATATATATATATATTTTTTTTTTTTTTTTTTTTTTTTTTTTTTTTTTGAAGTAGTTCAAGATATGCTCTACCCCAGCTTAAATGAGCAAAAAATCAACTATTTCCATTCATTAGAATACAGATTCTCATAAAGAACAGAAGGGCAAAACAAGAGAGCCAAGTTTACCCTGTATCGCTCGCCTTATTACCAGACAAGTTTCGCGTCAATTGGCCTTTCGGTTCAAGAAAAAAAGGTTCAATATAGGTTTTCGGGATGGCGGCCATCTTGGATTTCAAATCAGAACGTTTTTAGCTACTTTTGATGTACAAGTCACCTCGATGCTTCCGATGAAGTTTCGAGTCAATTGGTCCTTTATTTCAAGATAAAAATGTTCAAAATAGATTTTCGATATGGCTGCCAGGGCGATCATCTTCGATTTTCTGTCAGAATTATTTTAGTTATTTTTTTATCTACAAGTCACCCGATACTTCCAATCAATGTTCCAGTCACTGGGCCAATCTGTTCAGAAGTTCAAAATAGATTTTCAAGGCGACTTTAGCGGCCATATTGGATTTTCGATCAGAACAAAAGCTATATTTTATCTACAAGTCACCCTGGTGCTTTCTATCAAGTTGCTAGTCAACTGGATTTTCGATTCAGAAGAAGTGCAAAATAGATTTCCAAAATAGCAGCTATGGCAGCCACCTTGGATTTCCGACATGAACGATGTTAGCTATTTTTGATCTACAAGTCACACTGATGCTTCCTACCAAGTTTCGAATCACCTGACATTTCGGTTCAGGAGAAGATGTGAGAAATAGATTTTCAAGATGGCCGCTATCTTGGATTTCCAATCTGAACAATTTTAGTTATATTTATATCTACTAGTCACCCCTACATACCAAGTTTCAAGTCAATTGGCCTTTCAGTTCAGGAGAAAAAAGCGAAAAATAGATTTTCAAGGTGGCGGCCATCTTGGATTTCCTATTGGAGCGAGTTTGGCTATTTCTGATCTACAAGTTACCCATTTGCTTCCTATCGAGTCTCGGGTCAATTGACCTTTCGCTTCAGGAGAAGAAGCGAAAAATAGATTCTCCAGATGGCAGCCACGAAGGCCATTTTGGATTTCCGATCAGAACCATTTTAGCTATTTTTGATCTACAGGTCACCTCAATGCTTTTTACCAAGTTTCGAGTTAACTGGCCTATGGGTGTAGGAGGAGTAGGCTTTTAAAACAAATTGTTGACGCCGCACGACGGATAATGACCGATCACAATAGCTCACATTGAGCCTTCGTGCTCAGGTGAACTTATAAGCTGTGGTTCTCATGGTTTCAGAGAAGAAGAGTTTTATTCGTAATTTTCAATTATATGTCTAGGGGCGCTAATGACCCCCGTGGTGCGGCCAATTTGAACCGCAGATGCATGGTCGGCGGGATTTATGTCGGAGACCACTTAACATTTCTATATACTAAATATGTTTCAAATAAGAATGTTCATTAGCTATACAGATATATATCAACAAATGACCGCCTGGGATGCCGTCATTTGGGACCCCAGTGGCTTGATTGGCAGAATTTATGCAGGGGACCACTTAACATTGCTACATATTAAATCTTTAGCTCTGGGCCTCATGGTTTCAGAGAAGAATGTTTTTAAGATTCTTCAGCTATATAGCTCTAAATAAACATATGACCCTCTGAGGTGTGGACAGTTTGTACCCCAGGGGCTTGATTGGCAGGATTTATGTAGGGGACCACTAAACATTACTACATATTAAATTCATTAACTGTGGGCCTCTTGTTTCAGAGAAGAAGATTTTTTAAGTTTTTTCAATTATAAGTCTGTAAGAGTAAATGACCCCTGGGGCGTGACCGGTTTGGACTCCAGGGATGTAGGAGACCACTTAACATTGCTACATACTTAATTTGTTAGCTCTGGGCCTCATGGTTTCAAAGAAGAATATTTTTAAGCTATATAGCTCTATTTAAAGATATGACCTCCTCGGTGTGGCCAGTTTAGACCCCAGGGGCTTGATTGGCAGGATTTATGTAGGGAATCACTAAACATTCCTACATACTAAATATGCAAACTGCGGGCATCATGGTTTCAGAGTAGAATATTTTTAAGTGGGTTTTTTTTTTTTGGGGGGGGGGGGGGGGTTCTTGTTGTTTTTTTTTCCATTATAGGTCCATAGGAGCTAATGACCCCGGGGCGTGGCCAATTTGGACCCCAAGAACATGGTTGGCAGGATTTTTGTAGTAGACTACTAAACAGTACTACATACTAAATCTGTTAGCTCTAGCCTCTTGGTTTCAGACAAGAAGAATTTTGAGGATTCTTCAGCTATACAGCTCTATTTAAACAATTGACCCCTGGGTGTAGCCAGTTTGGACCCAGGGGCTTGATTGGCAGGACTGTAGTAGGGGATCACTAAGCATTGCTACATACTAAATATATAAGCTTTGGGCCTCATGGTTTCAGAAAAGAAGGTTGTTTTTTTTTTTAATTTTTTTCCCATTATAAGTCCATGGGAGATAATGACCCCCAGGGCGTGGCCAATTTGGACCCCAGGGGCATTGTTGGCAGGATTTATTTAGGAGACAACTAAACATCGTTACATTGTTATTTTGTTAACTCTGGGCCACATGGTTTCAGAGAAGAGGATGTTTGAAGGTTCTTTAGCTATATAGCTCTAAATAAACGTATACCCTACACCCCTCACCCCCCTCCCCCCTCCTGGGATGTGGACAGTTTGAAATCCTGGGGCTTGCTTCGTTGGCCATATGGTTATCCGGACCATTAAACATTGCTACATACTAAAAGCTGTGGGCCTCATGATTTTGGAGAAAAAGATTTTATAAGGTTTTCCCATTATAAGTCAATAAGAGCTGATAACCCCCGGGGTGTGGCCAATTTGGACCCCAGGGGCATGGTTGACAGGATTTATGTAGGAGACTACTGAACACTGCAACATACTAAATATGTTAGCTCTGAGTCTCATGGTTTCAGAGAAGAAGATCGTTGAAGGTTCTTTAGATATATATCTCTACATAAAATATGACCCCTAGGGTCCGGCCAGTATTAACCCCAGGGGCTCGATTGGCAGGATTTATGTAGGGGACCACTAAACATTTCTACATACTAAATATATAATCTTAGGGCCTCATGGTTTCAGAGAAGAAGAGTTTTTTTCTAATTAAATGTCTATGGGAGCTAATGACTCAACGGGGCCTGGCCATTTTGGGCCCCAGGGGCTTGATTGGCAGGATATATGTATTTTTTTTTTCCATTGTAAGTCCATGGGAGCTAATGATTCTGTGGAAGTGGCCAATTTCGACCCAGGGGCATGGTCGACGGGATTTATGTAGGAGACCACTAAACATGAGAACAAGATTTTTCAAGGTTCTTTAGGTATACAGATCTATTTAAAAATATGATTCCCTGGAGTGTGGCCAGTTTGGCAGGATATATGTAGGGGACCACTAAACATTGCTTTATACTTAAGATATAAGCTGAGAGCCCTCTTGGTTTCAGAGAATAAGATTTGTTTTTAATGTTTTCCCATTATACGTCTGTGGGAACTAATGACCTCAGGGCGCAGCCAGTTCGGAGCCTAGGGCCATGGTTGGCAGGCTTTATGTAGGAGACCATTAAACATTCCTACATACTTAATCTGTTAGCTCTGGACCTTATTGTTTCAGGGAGGAAGAGTGTTTGAAACTATAGACATGTTTTCATTATTATGTTTTTTCTTTTGCTTTTTTTTCTTACCAGTTTGGTTGGGCTGTCTCATGATGGACGCTTAGGCTCGGTTGTCGTGCGTTGTTCCGCTCTTATTTGCCTACGCCCGTGGGCACAGTCAGTTTTAATGTTTGCTATTGCTCCAGAAGCACTAACTTTATGAAAGGTCATAGACTGATACAATGCTATTTTCCATGGACTGCTCGGCGTTATTAGCTTTCGCAACCAAGTCTGATCTACGTTCAGCACACATTGTGTGCTTAGGCATCAGGGACAGTTGCGGATTTGTCAGTGGAGAAAATAAGTTCTATTTAAGTATATGGTACAAAAATGCCACAAATTAGCTCATAAATTAGAATTGATTATTAAATTAAAGAATAATTAATGCTTTTATGATGAAAATGTGTCAAGTGAAGTGAAATTCGAGAAAAAAGCCCCAAGCTTTAGATGTCATTTCTCAAGGGAGATAATCACTGACTTGCACATGTTTGGCCAGAGCTTTTTGGTGTTAAAAATAACTGTTTTTCAGATTGGATTAACGAAAAAATTACCTGGTTTTGGGTATGTTTGCTATGATTTTTCCACGACCTGATTTAGTGCCCAACACAGTGAGGCATATGGGTTTAGCCGGTGTCGCGCAGGGAAAGCTTGAGAAATTTGCAAACTGAAGTGGTGTGAAGCCTTCTTTAGAGCTAAAATACAGTGGGTTGGGTAAAGCTGACAGTCCATCTCAGTGTCCTAGGCAGCCTGCATTTTTTTTTCTATCTGAATCAGTTTCTACTCTTTCAAGGCTCATATGTATATTGCACAATAATCATGGTCTGTTGCAGTTGCATGTTATAATGTTTCAAAAAAAGTAGGTGTCTTCATGACAAGGGACCCTACAAAATGCAAAATTTTACTGTCCCCTAATGCCTAAGCGTTCACCAAGCTCTTTGTGAAAGGTGAAAGCTAATACTTGTCAACTGTAGTGACCTTCTTAGATCAACAACACGTATCAGTTAGAAATGGTTGAAGAAATTATGTTACGATATCCAGAGAAAGAAAAACACACGTACTCTGTGATGATCGAACTGGAATTGTGCTCAACTGGTATCATGAAGAAAACAAGTAAATAAAGTAAATATGAAACCGACCCTGTCTGTATATGTTTAGCAATAATCTTGAGTAACTTTAAAAAAAATGTACGAGAGATATGTTCCTTTTCAAGTTTGACATTTTGTAGGGATAAGCATATACAATGTAGTTGGGGCATAGTGTTTTAGAAACACGCATATCTAGTTTAACCCATTTATGCCTAGTGTACCATAAAAGGGACATCAGCAAACATTCCGCGGCGTCTGATCAGGATCTACATTGTTTGCATTAAGTTCAGAAATTCCTATAAAACATGGTAATAATAAAAAAAACAACCAGACACCTCTTACATGTATATAGGAAATGGACCTATCCAAAGAGTTGAGGTAGAAAAGTCCACTCGGTATAAAGGGGTTAACAGGTAGCCAGCTTTTGGGACTTCCTATTTAATTCCCTGCGCACCAAATCCTTTCTGAAAAGTGTTTTTACAGAATTTTCTCCCAGTTTATTCTAAAAATAAAGCAAATTCAGTCTTTTTAGAGAAGACTCCTTTCAGAAGGGAGGCGAAAACAATGTTGACAGAACTCTTATTAAAGCATTTTTTTTCGCCTATATATTAGTGTTTGCTACCGCATTTGTACAAGAGTAAACAATAAAGAAAACAACATCTTGCACGTGCACACAGTCTCATTTGGGCATTTGCTTTCCATTGAAACATTCTATAGTAGCCAATGATTCTGTTTGCGGACAGCGAAGGCTCTGATCATATTGCACGGAGCGCAGGCTGGTCTTGGCGCGGCCCAATTAAGAAATATCAGCTAGCGATAATCTACGTATGAACATAAACTAACTCTCCGCATTGTTAATTTAGATTGCAGTAATCAGCACATGCATTGTCAAACAAATGATGTATCACATCAAAGATTAATTTCCGTCCTTCAGAAACATTTTGTAGTGAATCGACATGCAGTCTTGTACCGATGGTCGGTAGTGTTTTCCAATTAATCACGCTACAAATTTCGTATTGAAATATTATTTGTTTATGATCGGTCCCATGGGACCTGAAGATATTCGGAATTCAAAGAGCATATTTAATATCAAACAAATTTAGCTTTGTACATTTTCCCTGCAGCTGGTAATCCAATTAAGGATTATACGATAAATTGAGATAGAGTGGGCGGTGCCATACGAAAACGTGTCTTCGGAGCATGCGCGAAAGCGAAGGCCCAGATCAGCCTGCGCATCCGCGGATTCTGATCGTGTCCCTCACTGTCCGCTAACAATGTATAAATGGATACTACAGAATGTATGAATGGAGAGCAAAGCCCGAATGAGACTTTGCGCATGCGTGGGATGAATTTGATTTGTGCATTTTGCGCAGCTTTGAAGGCAGTTTTTCGCTTGAAACGGTCCAAATGATCCGACTTACGTCAAACAGGTCTTCGGGTATTTGTGAGAGATGCGTAAGTCCAGATCAGGCCCCGAGGTTATAAATTATTTTCATGCTCAACTCAGCTAAACATGAAATTTGCCATGCTATAATTAATCTCAAATTACTAAAAATAGCAAAGTCGTTCTTACTAAACATAGCTTAGCACGAATATTTCCCTGCTAATTAATATGAAAATGCCAGCTATTGTTAATAAGCAGAGAAAATTTCATGCTTTACTGAGATGAGCACGAAAAAAGTTTTGTAACCTCGGGGCCACGCTTCCAATACGTAGTGTGTGGTCTGGACAAGCCCACTTGGATTTCTAAATTGATAAGGTCAAGCTATAGTCGGGGTGAACTGCGCATATTTTTTTAAAATGACTGCACAATCTCGTCAAAATATGTATTGTTCGTATAAACCCTAAACCAGATTTTGTCTCCACGTGTCAAAAATGCCCGTTTTTGTACATATTTTTGCCACACTACTACGCGAATTTGTACGTGTATACTTTGATGAGAACGAAAAGTTAATCTAAATTGGTGATGTTTTTCTTACAGGATTTGACATTTCATGCAGTTATCTCACGTTTCATATAATTGTCTCAATTTTGCATGAAATGTCAAATTCTGTTTTCTGGCAAAAATAAGAAAAATTTTTCAAAATGTCATTTGCTGTAAATTTACCCAGAATGTTAAGCGTTAATTAGGTTCTGATTAAACGTGACCACAAACTCGAAATTGAATGGATTGCGAGTTTACGTTTGATCAGTGCAATATATTCTCCAAACATGTGCGTTACTCGTAATAAATATACCAGTAACGCAGTATAATTGAATAAACTCGAAATTCAAGTCTGTGAGTTTTGTTTCCTTTTCAAAGGACTGACTCACGAAATTAGCAAGAATACTTCCTGTATACAAAGCGGACCAAACATGACCTGTCTAATCATAGACCTATATCAATATTAAAACAAATTGTACAGACAATTTTCTAGGCATATATATTTTTGTGGACATCTGTACTTAAGTAAATAACAGCTTTTACATACGTCCTAATCCGAGTTCCGTAGAAAACACTGATGAAATACAGTCGACTCTCGTTATCTCGAAGTCCAAGGGACTCTCTGAAATACTTCGAGATATTCAAACCTCGTCATAACATATTTGCAGAATTGAGGAGAAAATAAATCGAACAACCACATTACACAAATGAATATGTAAATTGATCCCTGAAGTTAGAAATACATCGAAAATATTGTGGAAAAGAGGAGAAATTGCTCCACTTAGGAGCAATTTCTCCTCTTTCCCACAATATTTTATTAACTGTTATTAGATTTCCATGTTAAAATAGGGACCAGATTTTCACTTCGAGATAAGCGGTTATTCCAGATAAGCGAAGTCGATATAACGAGAGTCGACTGCATCGCCCTATTCGTCATCTGATTCTTCTTAAGGTGCTCCGGCAGTGCTTTGTGATTGCAGCTATTTCTGTGTATCTTCATTCATACGATTCCATCGCAAACTGTGTTTGAGAAATTAAAATTGTTATCATTTCAGGAAAGAGTACAAAACTTTAAATGAAGTTACCCAGGAAAGGCCACAATCACGAAGCACTGCCTTCCCGAGGCACCGAGGGAGAGGGGAGGGGGTGGGGTTGGGGTCGGGTGTAGCGAAGATGTCGTGTATCTTACGTCGCCGGGGCGTCCAACTGATATTGGCTTACAGTTGGGCAAGGCTTACCAAGCGAGCACACAACGTTGAAACAACGTCGATTTAACGTTGATTCAAAGTCAAGACGTTGAATCAACGTTAAATCGACATTGTTTCATAGCTGTGTGCCTGCTGGGTTGCTATCCTTGTATCAGGTAAGGGTAGAGGGGGGATTTTTTTTTGGATTTTTTTCTGTTTCTTCACTTTAATTCCTGTTCCGATTTCTTCCCTGTCCCTCTCTTTCATCTCCTCTACTATGTCTTCTATCTCTTTTCTCGCTTTCTCTGGGAGATGACACAAAATGACCCACAAGGGTTGACGTTTCGTTAAATCCAAACACAGTCAATCAATCCCGAGGCAGCGAAAGAAGAGATGAGGAACTAACACTGACAAGACACAACGGCACAGTTGCAAAGCCGATATACGAACAAAAAAAAAATACAACAGAGAAACTGTCTTGGAATGGTCGGCAGAAACAACTATTGGAGGCTTTTTTTAACTATATAGTGTTACCCGATCTTAACCTCGCCCTTAATCTCAGATGGAGCTCAACTTTATGAATAAGTGTTCGATCCGCTTGGGGTCCTCCGCATCTTAAACGTAAAAGAAAAGCACAAGTTGGCCCATGACGGGGCTAACCACGGATAGCAATAGTCATACGTCAGCCATCTGAAACAGATTGAGGGAGAGGCCGTCATTCAGTCTGGGGTAATAAAAGAGGGAAACTACGAACATAATCGAGTTAACAACCATGTATGCAGTTCACACAAGGTTGTTAACTCGATTATGTTAATAGGTACGCATACCATTCATGTTGTAACTTATCTATTTTTAGCAATTGCCAATATTTTTTAATTGTTTCGAAAAATCAGTATTACCAACAAACTATCTGAATTGTACACTAAGTCGCCATAAAATTCGGGTTCCGATAGTCCTTCCTGCAGAAGTGTTTTCAGGCTGAAGTTACATAGTATACACTGTAAAAATAGGGCTTAGAAATTAAACGCGTTTTTACATGTTTTATTCCTAAACATGTGTAGAAAAGTGTCATTTTCCTAAACATGTTTGGCAAATTGTAGACGTATGTGTTTAATTTTGAAACATGTTTCATGCAGAGGGCGCTATTAATTGATCATAAGTGATTGTTACAAAACCACGCGCGGGAAGGAATGAGTCAGGAATTCTGAACTAAGGTATTTTGTTTTAATTATCATTTCTTATTTTTGTCGTTTTATGATATAGAGCATATGTAGTATGTAAGATGTATGGATAAAGTTTTCTATTAATGCAAAACCTTACTAAATTAACAAAGTATTTGAATCATTTTAACATATGCAATCAGTTTTCGTGACATGATTTCTCTATTTTAATTATCATTTCCTATTTTTGTCGTTTTATGATATAGAGCATATGTAGTATGTTAGATGTATGGATATAAAGTTTTCTATTAATGAAAAAAAATTAACAAAGTATTTGAAACATATTAACATATGCAATCAGTTTTTGTGACATGATTCCTCTGTTTAAAATCAGCATGCATTTAAACTCTTGTCTGCGATTTACGTGTGGAATTATTACTCAGCCAAACAAAAGCGCATCATCGTCTTGACCACAGAGGACAGGCATCCAGTGAAATGATTCTTGGAATGTTATTGTATGATTCAATGACTCAAATTTTTTTATTTACTTATCACGTGGTTCTAAACATGTTTTGATTCTTAACACATCCTAATGCAAAACATGTTTTAAAGGTTAATATGTGATTTTGTAAAACAGATTAGTATAAATGTCTTAAAACATATGTAAGTTTTCACTCACTGGAATACATATGTACAAGCATGCTGCACTCGGTCGACCATCGTATCTTTTTGTAGAGGAGAGGTGAGTTTAGATGATCCTAATGGTGAGTTTAAACAATCCTCATGCCCAACATCAGTGGAGAGGTGAGGCTGATTGTACTTACAAAATCATACACACACCGCAAGTATACACAAATGGCATAATTTGAAAGTCATGCCTTTGATTTGTGTTGGTGTTAGTTTCATCCAGACATCCTAATGTCCATAACAAAGACATGGCTGGGCATACAATAAACATTATTCAGTCGCGTTATTTATATATTATGTATGTTTATTTATTTTCTTTTTATTTATTTCAGGTGTCCCATCATTCGGAAAAGGCAACAGACTACACAGATTTCGCAATTAGACACACGTCATTGTGTACTTGTTTTTAATGAAAATAAAATATCTTTGACTTAGAAATATTTGTATTTGAGTATATTTTATGTTTAGTTACAACACATGTTTTGAACATAAACATGTTAAAGTTGAATATGTATTTTAGCGTTTAGAATCTAAGCACTTTCCGTTAACATATTTCGGTGAGAAACATGTTTAGACCTGAACGCATCAAAAAAACAACAAAAAAAAAACGGGACAAGAATGGCGTCACAGAAAGTTTTTAATCTATAAACACTATTTTTACAGTGTAGAACTTCGATAACTAGAACTTTGATAACTCGAATACACTGGGCTACTAGAAGTTATATTGGAATCCCGTTGGTCATTTTCTATAAATGTTTACCTCCAATAACTGGAACAATACACAAGCTAGAACTGAATTCTTTCGTTCCCTGTCGGTGTTAGTTATCTAAGTTTGATTTTATTTGAAAATTAATATAGAAAGATGGCGAGATAGTACCAAGAAAAAAATTACGCAATTTATGATACCGATACCAATGCTTTAGAAGCATAAGGTTATTCGTCGGTGAAGTGTCTGTATCTACATCTTTTATCATATATATCAGTGTTAGGTCGTAATGAATTCAAATGATACAGCATTATGCATAATAACCTTAAAAGCGCTATGCAAAATCTATAGCAGACGACATCCTGTTTCTTTTTTTGTCTTTGAATGAACATAAGTCTTGACATTTCATGTGACTCGTCTAGCAGACGATTCGCATGCAATGTCAAGACTTATTTTGTTTGAAAATAAAAATCATAAATCACAATGTCGTCTGCTGCAGTTGTTATTGGCGCTTTAAGCATTAATGGTAATTGATGAAAAAGTTTTATGAATGAATGAAGACACCTGATATATAATTAACACATACTAATGGGTTAGAATTAATCATCAATGAATGTTTGGAGATAATATTTAGAACAATATACTTGAGACCATTAATGTGGCGCAATAAAATGGAATTCGGGTCCAACAATAAGAGAATACTATACTGTAAAAACAGCTTGTGACAAAAGTGCTGTATGCATGTTTAGATCTAAACCTATATCAAAACATGTTGGACACTTAATTTGTTAAAGACATGAAAATATAATGTGTCTCAGCCATTATCACTGATACGAGACTTGGCACAAGAAAACCTGGTATACTGTCAATAAACGACAGCAGGTAGGGGAATTTATTATTGGCTTATTTATTTGATCCAAAGGTAATATCCCTCCAAAATATTTATTACCTCTCAGAGGGTCTCTTTATCACCTTCTACTCAGATCTCAAAATCACCCTTTTATTACATGCCTTTGATCTCTCTTGCCTAGCGCCTAGATACGAGGGGGCACTAAAATCATTAGTGTGAGGTACCACTTTTGGTCTCATTTTAGCTATGTCTTTGCTAAATATGTGTCGTGATTGTAGGACAATTGCCCCTCCGGACGATTGCCCCTTCGGACAATTACCCCTTGGACAATAGCCCCTCCGGACAACTGCTCCATCGGACAGTTACCTATTCACTTTAACTAGTATGATATATCACAGGTATCACAGGTATCATACCGTTTTCTGGTCTCGGCGTTTTTCCTGCTAATCTTGTCTCGGTCTTATCCCCAGCACCGAAGGTAGGGACAGCCAATAAATATATACTTGCTAACAAACGCTGATCAGAGTTATATGACGGTTTGTTTGACATTTTAAATGGTTCTTTTGTTAGCGTATGTGGGTGATGGTATACACGAGAAAGAAATAGATGCACAAAACACCAAATGTCTCGATTGAATCAGCACAAAGATAGGTTGTTCTGCTTGCAGAAGGGGCTAGTTGGGGCAGGAACAGCTTTGGGGTATTACATATTTTAATTGTCCTATCTTTCTCCCTCTCTCAGGGAGATTTTGTCTATAGCAGACGGCGCTGTTCAGCAGATAAATGACAAAGGGTGGCGATTAACAAGTTTATGAAATTATGGAGTTTTAAAATAGCACATAGTGTCACAGAAATCAAATATATTATAATATCAGCACAAACTGTTTTATTTGGCATATAGTTTATGAACTTTAGACAGTTACCTATACATGTACATCAAATGAATCACAAATATTACAATTAAAGTAATTTGTTAAAATGTTACCTTTGTTAATCCTAATTACAAATGTTACCTTTGTTAATCCTAATTACAACAGCAGATTAATAATAATTGGTTGGGTAACAATTTGTTAATTTGCACTGTATTTTTTTAATTGATGATTGCCCAACTTTGAAGCATTAAAGGCAATAAATATGTGTTTGTTGTTGTTGATGTGTGTTATTGTTTTGTTTTTTGATTTTTTTTTTTTTTTTTTTTTTTTTTTTTTTTTTTTTAAATACTGCTATATATCAATGCTGTGGTATCAAAATATTTCATAATGTTACTATTTTTACTTTATTCTGAAACTGCAAACTACTGCTTTAAAGTCATTGTCTTTCTTTTTTTCTTTTCACTTTCTAATATAAGATTAATATCAAAATATTATTAGAAATAATATTATTACTAAATACTGAAATTGCAAAATACTTTTTTTTAATACAATGTTTTCCCCCAATGTTATATTTTAAATTTTGCTAAACATATAGTGAAGGGGTAATTGTCCGCTTTTGCATTTAGACGAAGGAGGTATTTGTCAATCGTCCGAAGGGACAGTTGTTAGTACCCCATCAGAGTTCGTGATTTAATGTTTCACATAAGAAAGAAAGAATGAAAACAGCGAAATCATCGAGATCTAATAACATTCTTTCCCACTCAAACAACAAACTAAGAAAACGTTCTTTATAGTTTCTTTGATATATCAATTTTAAAGTGGATAATTATAATCACGGTACATATTTGTAAGTTGACCAAACTGAACAGGATTTTGCCTCATCAGTCCATAGCATCCCAAACAAGATCCCCACAATATCAGTACACATACCACTGCTATTTACACAATTTATCGTCCGGAAACGAAAATAAGGACGCGTGGTGGGCAGATAACTCAGTCAAAAGTTGACGAAATTAGCAATTCCAAACAGATTTCCACCATATCAGTGCACATACCAATTTTAGTGAAAATCCATTGATATTTACTCAAGTTAATCTCCGGAAACTAAAATACGGACGTGTGGCGGGCAGATAACTCTGTCAAAAATTATTGAAATTTGCCCATTAGCAGTTACAAACCAGGTCTCTACAATATCAGTGTATTTACCAAGTTTGGTGAAATTCCATTGATATTTGCTCAAGCTATCTTCCTTAAGCGAAAATACGGACGGACGTATGACAGACGGACGGGCGGACCGACGCGGACAACCAACTTGAAGCCATAATACACCACCACCATCGTGTGGTGGGGTATAAAAAGCACGTTTTCATTGTCCACGTATCAGGTTTTTAAATGATTCAATTCATGGTAAGTCTATTATCATTTTGAGCTGCCTCTTAGTACCTGTTTATATCCAGGAAAATAGGCATTGACATTTCATGCAAATTGCATGAAATGTCAAAGCCTATTTTCTGGGAAAAAATATCATCGACTGATCGTCTTCTGCAAAGAGAGTGGTAATGGTTAAGCAAGTGACTGTCTTGTTCTAATGTAATAAGGTTTCAGGTTTTTAAGATATCTGTAAACACTGATCAGGTGTCAATTCTGAACGGCAAATGGTTTGATACATGTGAAAATTTGAACACATTTCTATACATGTTATGAACTAAACCTGTTAAGCTTTTAAACACGTTATATCTTACCGCTGTTTATGTGCTAAGAAAACTGTTTAAATAGACACTAATGTAGCTTCTGTGTACATATGCATTGTCAGTTGTAAGAAAGGTATAAAAAACAGGTCCTGGATGGGTGATGCAACCTGCCCGAATTTGTGACACAGCGATGATCTGAAAATCAGAAGGCGTTGATTTCATCAATAAAAATGTCAGCAACCTTAAATTACATGTCTTACGATGATTAATATAACTATATGTATTACGATGGATCACACTTCGTGATCCAAAGAAGTGATAAATCATAACTGAAATTAAGTATCAAAAATGACGTGTTTTATCAGATCACAAAGGAGACAGATTTGTTTCACTCCTAATTGCGGTTAATTTTAAATACATTGTCGGCATACTTAAGTGTGGACAAGTGACATGTTATCTTAGTTTGGTCTCGTCAAGCGAAAAATGTCTTCAGATTCGGATCAGCCTACGGATCAACAGGACATTTAAGCCAGGGCACAGTATTTCTGACAAGATCGCATGCCCACAAAGCCATGACTCGGATCAGCCTTTGGATTTACATTTGCGCAGGCTGATCGGAGCATTGCTTTGCATTCTATAGGTAGCCTAACATCAAAGATTTCTTTCGACGGACGACAAAGTATCTCCTTATAATGTGTAAATGCGCAGGCTGAGCTGATACTTTGCTGTACGCATAAGCACTATATAGAGAGGATTGCTGTGTCCCGACTCATATAGCTTATATACACTGTAAAATAGTGTTTAAAGATTAAACACTTTCTGAGACGCCATTCTTGTCCCTTTTATTTCATGCGTTTAGGTCTAAACATGTCTCTCACTGCAACATGTTAACGGAAAGTGCTTAGATTCTAAACACTAAAATACATATTCAACTTTAACATGTTTATGTTCAAAACATGTGTTGTAACTAAACATAAAATATACACAAACACGTATTTCTAAGTCAAAGCCATTTTATTTTCATTAATAACAATTACACAATGACATGTCTAACTGCGAAATCTGTGTAGTCTGTTGTCCTTTCCGAATGGTGGGACACCTGAAATGATTTTTTTTAAAAAAATAGTAATAAATAAACATACATAATATATAAATAACGCGACTGAAAAATGTTCACTGTATATGCCTATCCATGTCTTTGTTATGGGCATTAGGATGTCTGGACTACCACCAACACAAATCAAAGGCATGACTTTCAAATTATGCCATTTGTGTATACTTGCGGTGTGCGTATGATTGTGTAAGTGCAATCAGCCTCACCTCTCCATTGATGATGGGCATGAAGATTGTTTAAATTCACCATTAGGATCATCTAAACTGACCTCTCCTCTACAAAACGATATGAGGATCGACCGAATGCAGCATGCTTGTACATATATATGTATTTCAATGAATAAAAACTTACATGTGTTTTAAGACATAGATACTAATCTGTTTTACAAAATCACATATTAATCATTAAAACATGTTTAGTATTAGGACGTGTTTAGAATCAAAACATGTTTAGAACCACGTGATAAGTAAATAAATAAATTTGAGTCACTGAATCATATAATAACATTCCAAGAATTATTTCACTGGATGCCTATCCTCTGTGGTCAAGACGATGATGCGCTTTTGTTTGGCTGTGTAATAATTCCACACGTAAATCGCAGACAAGAGGTAAGGTGCATGCTGATTTTAAATAGAGAAATCATGTCATGAAAACTGATTGCATATGTTAAAATGATTCAAATACTTTGTTAATTTTTTTTCATTAATAGAAAACTTTATATCCATACATCTAACATACTACATATGCTCTATATCATAAAACGACAAAAATGGGAAATGATAATTAAAATAGAGAAATCATGTCACGAAAACTGATTGCATATGTTAAAATGATTCAAATACTTTGTTAATTTAGTAAGGTTTTGCATTAATAGAAAACTTTATCCATACATCTAACATACTACATATGCTCTATATCATAAAACGACAAAAATAAGAAATGATAATTAAAACAAAATACCTTTGTTCAGAATTCCTGACTCATTCCTTCCTGCGCGTGGATTTGTAACAATCACTCATGATCAATTAATAGCGCCCTCTGCATGAAACATGTTTAAAAATTAAACACATACGTCTTTAATTTGCTAAACATGTTTAGGAAAATGACACTTTTCTACACGTGTTTCTACACATGTTTAGGAATAAAACATGTAAAAACGAATTTAATTTCTAAGCGCTATTTTTACACTGATATACTATGTAACGTCAGCTTTCAGGGATTAAACATGTACAAACGCGTTTAATTTCTAAGCGCTATTTTTACCGTGTATCTTCTGTAGTTATATTTTACAGACTGCGCGGAATTGCAGGGTGATATGCCGCTACGCCTTCTGCATATGCCTGGAGGACATATTCTCTTTCCAGGTCCATTCGATGTTAGAAATATAGATACTGATATATAGATATATAGATATAATAAAAATCAGGATATGATGTTTCCCACAATGAAGACTTAGTGAAATTTATGTAATATGACGGATTGACAGAAAGAACAGAACAAATTAAAAGCAGATTTAAAATTTTGAAAAAGATATCCGAAAATTGTCCTGTTTTATGTCTTAGACATTTTAATTCTTTCAACACTGCAGACCCAAACGTATATCAGTGCAAACAGTGTAGATCCTGAGGAGACCTAACGAGCTGTCCCATCAGGATCTACACGGTTCGCCATTCAGTTTTTGATTTTGAAATGACAGCCCTTTTGCATTAATGGATATTTTTACAATCAAAGATGGAGGAGTCTACTTCAGACACTCGGGGCTGAAAGGAGAAACGATGATAAAGCAATGCACTAACACTAGCTGTCAAACAATGTAGACATTTTTGGATTTTGTGAAACTTTTTTTAAATATCAGGACACTCGACTCAATCTTAAATATTGATGGCTACAGATTTGAAAGAAAAGATAGACAGAACTGCAATGCAATGCAAACAGATAAAGGAGGAGGCATACTCATCTATGTTGCTGGCCACATAGATTATATCCGCCGAGCTGACCTTGAAACAGAAGACATAGAATCTATTTGGGTTGAAATCAAAATAAAAAACAGCAGTTCTTGTTTGCTCAGTATATAGACCCCCTTCTTCTAAAACTGTATGGTTCGAATTATTTTCAAAACAGCTCGAGAAAGCCGGTGCTAATAATGAAGAGCTATATGTTATGGGGGATATTAATATTAATATAAAAGATGGCCACATAAGTAACTCTACATGGAAACATACCATCGAACTTCATGACCTATCTCAAATTATTAGAGAACCAACAAGAATCACGGCCCATTCTGAAACACTAATCGACCACATATATGCCTCAAAACCAGAAAATGCTGTCGATGTATCGGTTCCTTCGTAGCAATTAGTGATCACTATCCGGTCTGTTTACTCGCACAACGACTAAAAATCAAGTTAAACGATTGCATCATAAAACTATTAAATATAGATGCTATAAAAATTACAGTAAAGATTCTTTTCTGTCAAACTTATCAGAGAAAATGTCTACCCTGACCTCCTCCCCAAATAACACAAATATGAACTTTGCCCTCTGGCATTCCTCATTTATGTCAGTTTTCGATAAACATGTTCCAGTGAAATCGAGACGTGTAAAACATGAGAGACAACTTGAATGGCTTAACGATGAAATAAATCATGCAATTAGAAACAGAGATATGCACCATAAGAATAAAGATTGGAAGCAATATAAGTACTGGAGAAATCACACAACGCACCTAATACGAAAGTCTAAAAAACAGTTTTTCTCAAATGCAATAGCAGAGAACAAAGATCATGCATATATATGGAAACACATTAAAAGTCTTGACGGCCAAACAACAGATTCTAAGCTACCAAAAGAACTTACCATAGATGATACTTATTTTGATAACCCTCTTGACATCGTAGAAAAACTAAACACATATTTCTCCAATATCAGTGACAGATTAAAAGCTGCTCAAAATAATGATCATAATAACAAAAATAAGGAAGATTTCGAAAAGCTAAAAACATATATTGAAATGTTACTTCCGTCTGAAGATGAGTTTAGAATACCTTTCATGAAACAACATGACGTGATTTCTAACGTACAATCACTAGATATAACAAAAGCAACTGGACTAGACGGAATGACTCCCAAAATTCTCAAAATATCAGCAGAAATTATAGGCCCAAATTTGTTAAAAATAATAAATATAAGTATAAAAAAATGGTCAATTTCCAAATACACTGAAGGTAGCAAAATTGTTTCCTATCCATAAAAACGGGCTAAAAAGCGATCCTGCAAATTACAGGCCCGTTTCCATTCTCCCAGTTGTATAAAAAGTAGTAGAAAAACACATTACAAAACATTTATTTTCCTACCTTAATAAGTACAAATTACTCCATCAGTCTCAGTCAGGTTTTCGCAGAAGACATTCATGAAATACTGCTCTTATTAACGATTAATAGGTGGTTAAAACATATCGATAAAGGTGATATTGTTGGCGCCATCTTCTTTGACTTAAGAAAGGCTTTTGACATAGTTGATCATGAATTGCTGATGAAAAAAACTGTCGATTTATAAATTTAGCCAAACATCATTAGGCTGGATCAAGTTGTACCTTTCAGGAAGAAAACAATGTATAGTTGACAAAGAAATAAGTTCTTCTCTTCAATTAATCAGATCGGGCGTGCCGCAGGGATCTGTATTAGGCCCTGTGTTATTTCTTATTTTAATAAACGACCTACCATTATTCACAGAGGGTGCAAATGTTGATATATACGTGAATGATACTACTATGCACGTGGCAGATAAAGACCGAGTGAAAATCGAAAAAAGTCTCCAGCAGGGAGCAAATGGTTTTAAGAGATGGTGCACCAGTAACAATATGTTAATAAATGCTCATAAAACTACATTAATGACTCTGGGCGCTCGTCAAAATCTTTCACGTATAGAAACAGTTCATGTATATTTAGACGAAGACATTATAAAGGAAGTCAACCATCAAAAGTTGCTTGGAATAATTATCGATCGAAATCTTACATGGGACAAACAAATAGATGCGGTTTGCCTAAATGTTACTAGACGAATAACCCTGCTTAAACTACTATCCAAATATGTTAAAAAAATCAGGTCTAAAACAATACTACAATTCTTATATTCTTCCGGTATTGGATTATGCCTGTTTGATTTGGGGTCACAGTTCAAATTTAAATATAAACAGATTAGTTAAACTTCAGAAACGGGCAGCTAGGATAATTCTTAGTGTCGATTACACTACACCATCGAACATAATGTTTCGAGATTTAAACTGGTTACCATTTACAAAGAGAATTCAATACCATACATGTGTAATGATGTACAAGGCTCTTAATGATCTTGCACCTGAATATATAAGTAGTCAGTTTTCTAAAACTTTCGAAACTCACTCCAGACATTTACGTTCTGTTGATAATGAACTTCTCCGAGTGCCATATTCTAGAACTACTTTGAAAAATCATTTACAGTTGATGGCGCTAAGCAATGGAATAACTTACCTGTAAATCTGCGAACACTACCAAATCTTAATAGCTTCAAAATTTCGCTTAAATCATACCTTCAAAACATGTGAAAATGTATCTTATTATAATTGCAAAACACATGTACATATTTCCTGCCATTTTGAGGTTTATTACAATTCTTAGCATGCAGTATCTTTCGCGGAGGAGGAGGGATGTTACTGCAGCAATAAATATTCCAACGCTGAATAGGCTGGTCAAGTCTGGGATACATTTCCAGTTTACGTAATAAGTCATAGAATTACATTTCGTAAAAGACAGGCATGTTTGCGACCAATGTAATTCTTTAAAGGATTGTGACAACATCCGGGTGTGTCAGCTTACAGCTAAACACATCAATTGTTATTTAATAATTTCAAGAAATCATATTTATAACAACGTAAAGAAGTACACGCGTATTCTATTTTAGACATTCTATTAGTATATGATACATGGACTGACATAATGGCATGCAGGTGGGGATAGTCCGTATCACTTGCCAGTCAGTCCATGTGACCGAGCTAATAGTCTGAAATATTATTTCATAAGCGATTTGGTAACATAAAAATATACAAAATATAACAACATCATTAATAGTAATTATGGCATACTTTTGGCAAGTGGCACATGGACCGACATAACGGCATGCAGGTGTGGATAGGCCGTATCGCTTGCCAGTATGTCCATGTCTTCAGACTAATAGTTAAAAACTTTCTTTCAAAATCGACTTGGAAATAACTGCAATAATAATAATAATAATAATAATAGTAATAATAACGATAATAATAATGGCATACTCAATTAGCTCGTAGTACATGGACTGACATTATGACATGCGAGTGTGGACTGTCCGTACAGCTTGCCAGTCGGTCCATGTATTCGAGCTGATAGTTTAAAACATTCGTTTGTTGGTGTTTTGAATGGGAAAAAATGTGAAAGGTTATAAAAAATGACAGCAGACATGATGTAATGATGCTCGCTCTTTTGTGTAGACAAAGTTTTATCAAGGCGCTTGTATTTCTTTATGTAATGTTAGGATAACATTGAATTCAATAGGGAACTTTTGTGCCCGCTCGCTCGGTCATTCTGTCGCTTATGGCCGAATACCGGTCTGTTATATAGTAATGTACGGTGCTGGGTACCTTGTGAGGGACGACCGCATGATGGCCAGTGAGGTGTTACGTTTTTCCGTGTTGTCTGAATAAGTAGGTCAGTGAACTAATGTGCAATGGTTACTGATTTTATTTCAGATCAGATCTTAAGATTCTACAGATACAATTTAAGGGTCATTTTATTATCGGAGTGTTTTATAGGGTGTTAAAATGTCCTGTTTTTTTTTTTTTTTTTTTTTTTTTTTTTTTTTATCAAACATCATCTATTAGGATATTTAATTACTTTTACTTGCTTATTAGTCAAAGAATTTTTTAACTGCGATTCCTAGACTGTTCGAATGTTTTATGTCATAGATTATGAAATTACCCGTTTGGCGTTGGGACGACGGCGGAGCAACATACTACCAAGATACATCAGCGCTGCTCTGGCGTCGACCCGGCGAATTTGTCGGCCGATTTTACAATGTAAATGTGTATAATATGTATATATTGTTAGAAGTTTTTAAAGAGGACCATATGTTAGATTAGTACACTGTTTGCTAAATATGTCATCCTCGTAAAATAAAGACATTATTATTATATTATTATTATAACACTTTGTACAGGTAGACGATTAGGTATTGTGTCGAAGGATTGTTAACTGTACCGTCAAGCGCTTATTCGTCTTTTTATTTATTCATTTTTCGTTCATTATCTCATTATTATTTTATGGCCGTGCTTATTTTGTGTCGCACAGTTTTCTCAGTTACTACACGAACTTCAATCTTGGCCATTTGTAGTCTCCCCGTACCGGTCGATTGTCGAGTGTAGGCGGGGAAAATGATCCTGAACGGGGACTTAAGACTGTTTCATTCAACCCTCAACTTCCTGTAATTTAAGCAAACAGTACAGGTCCTGATCAGACGCCGCATTCTTCGACGTCGGCGCCTGATCTAGTCTGCACTGTTTGTTAATGTCTCAAATGTCCTAGTCCAGGTTTTACAGATAACCCTCTATCAACAGCACTCTGACGTCACAGCCACAAGAATAGTGCGACTATAAATAATCGTTACCTGGATTTCGTCTAACGCGCGGTTTGATTACGTTGGTCAATGGTAATCACGGGGACAACTACCTTAAGGAAATTTTGGCGTTTTTATACTATGGCTTGATTGTAAACAAGTGACTCTCCCATCCCAACACAAAAAGAAACAACAACAACAACAACACTCACACACACACACGCACACACACACACACACACACACACACACACACACACAATCAAGGTCCGCTTGAGCCGGTGGTGCTAAGGGGATACTACATGTACAATGGGGTTATATGAATAATCTCAATGAAACCGAGACTCTGCTTTTCAGTTCTTTTATGTTTTCTTTGTTTTCTTTATAGGAGTGTTTATCTAACTTAACCGTAAAGGTGCCCCTTTCTGCATCGTACTGCAGTTTTATTTATCTTGGGAATTTTCAACCTTTTCTAATATCTTGGAAATCGAGTTCCACTGAAACCGGTGCTAGGGGGCGTAAGCAGTCCTGCAAGCAATTACGAAAACACGCCTATTCAAATATATAGAAAATTTCACCTCCAAAAACAGAAAAAAATCAGATAAAAAACCTCTTGATATTTTTCATATTTCTGCTCAAAACATAGATTGTGGATACTCGTAAGAACCGCCTATAAAAGTGTGGTTTAAGGGGGTCAAAATTATATAGGCATGTTTTCGTGATGGCTACATGTCTGTCATATGAAGAGGCGCAGTGAAACAGGGACTCCAATTTAAGTTCTTTTATGCGTTCTTTGATTCAAAGGGCTACCTAAAACAATTTATTTATTACAAGGCTTATGTCTATTAACCTTTATAGACATGGCTTTCGATGCCTTCGCATCACGAAAACACGCCTATATAATTCTGACCCCCTTTAACCCCACTTTTATATAGTAAAACTGGGGTTTACAGTATATATTATTTTTCTTATTTCTGCTCAAAAACATAGATTGAGATACTCGTTAGAACCGCCTCGATGAGGCGGTTCTAACGAGTACCCACAAGCTATGTTTTGAGCAGAAATATGAAAAAATATCTGAATATTTTATCTGAAACTTTTCATTTTGTTTGCTGCTAAAATTTTCAGTATATTTGAATAAGCTTGTTTTCGTAATGGTGTTTTTGTGGTCTCGATGAAGGGAGAATACAGAAACACTAAGCGCAGGAAATAATTCCTCATCGTTGCGTGATAATTCGCGATCTTCATCTTTGTGAAGGGAACTAAGCTTCTGTTTGCACTTGAAAAATTAATGATTTGACTTGATGTTTGATAATGTAACCGACAAAAGAACAAACAAGGAAGAATATCATTCTATGCCTGTGATTAAATTCTGATGAGGAGAGATTAGACGGCGAATGCATGTTGCCAGTCACGATAATATCGTAAAACTGTGTCTTAGTGTCGTTTTATTTAGGACATGATAAATTATCTGCTGAGGAAATCAATATTCACGAGAAAAAAAAAGCTTTGCATCTTCTCAGGGCTTTAGGTAATAAATTTTGCCTGCGTGCCTTTTAGACGTTTTCGAATCTTGCAAAAGGACGTCTTATCAGCTGCTATACCGAACACCGGACAGAATCGGGCCTAAATGGGTCGACTGATTACAATAGAGCCATAGTATACATACACCAAAATTTCCTTAAGGCTGCTGTCCACGTGATTATCATTGCCCAAAGAAACCAAACCACGCATTTGTACGAAATCCAGATAAAGGTTTATTTATAGCCGCGATATTCTTGTAAGTGTGGCGCCGTCAGAGCGCCGTGCGAAGAGGGTTATATCTGTAAAATCTGGATCGGGACATTGGCAAGTAGTGAAGACCCAGATAAGACACCACAGAATGTGGCGTCTGATCAGAGTCTGCAGTGTTTGCTGAAATTACTGAAAACTAAGGGTTAAATGAAACAGTCTTAAGTCCCCGTTCAGGACCATTTTCCCAGCCTAGACTCTGAGACAGTCGACCCACTAGTGCTGTCAGTGCTTTGGTTTTAATTTTTGCTTGTAAATATCTTAACTTTTAAAGCGCAAATCACAACTGCAGCAGATGTTATTTCGATTTGTTTAGTTTTCCAGAATAAAATAAGAATTGACATTTCATGTGAATCGATTCATATGAAATTACAAGCCTTAATTTCTCTTAAAATGGTATACAAAAGTATAGAATGTCGCTCGCCGCAGTGCTACCATTCCGCTTAGCGCTTTAAGGGTTAAACATGTTCACTGAACCTGTACAGCGTTCCATTCTATGGACAAACAGTAAACAGTCGAATCAGATACCATTCTGCGGTGCCTGATTAGAATCTCCACTGTTTGTCACTGAATATACAAATTACAGTACCTTAAAGCAATTAAGGCAGTCACTAGGACACATCTTTAAATAGAAAATGGATCATTGAAGGTATCTAAACATTTACTTTCAAAGTGCGTATTATGAATACAGCAGACGATACATTGAAATATAAACAGTTTTATTATTATTCAGTGAAAATAAGGCTTGACATTTCATGTGAATCGTCAACCTAGCACTCGCCTGGCCTGGCCTGGCAAAGAATGCCGATATTTACACATATTTTCCATGTCGTAGTCTGTAACTCGGAAAACATATTATCTCATTACTTGCCAGTTTTGGATACTCGGTGCATATCTAAACATCATGTTTGTATTATCAGTTGAATTGATTCTAAAAGGGGTGCCCTTTAAGAGCAATGAACACACTCACAAAGCTGAAATGCTAAAGTGTCAAAGTTCCTAGGTCAGACTAGATAGTTTCAGCCAATTTGACCTCATTAGTGATCCTAATATGAATGGGCTCAGTGATCAAAAAAGAAAACTACACTATGGTTACAGTGAAGTACGGGGAGAAGTTTAACGGCCGTATTACGGTACAAATACAAGCTGTAGTGAAGATAGATATATTCTAAAAAAAATGACCCTTCAGAAAATGAATATACTCACAAAGCTAGAAACATCTGAAGAATCATAATAGATTCTAACAGGAATCACCCTTGAGAGCAATGAACATACTCACAAAGCTGGAAACATCATAATAGATTCTAACAAAATCGCCCTTGAGAGCAATGAACATACTCACAAAGATGGAAACAGCTGAAGCGTCATAATAGATTCTAACAGGAATCGCCCTTGAGAGCAATGAACATACTCACAAAGCTGGAAACAGCTGAAGCGTCATAATAGATACTAACAGGAATCGCCCTTGAGGGCAATGAACATACTCACAAAGCTGAAACAGCTGAAGTGTCATAATAGATTCTAACAGGAATTACCCTTGAGAGCACTGAACATACTCACGAAGCTGGAAACCGCTGAAGTGTCATAATAGATTCTAACAGATCTCTCCCTTGAGAGCAATGAACATACTCGCAAAGCTGGAAACAGCTGAAAAGTCATACTAGATACTAACAGATCTCACCCTTGAGAGCACTGAACATACTAACAAAGCTGGAAACAGCTGAAGAGTCGTAATAGATATTAACAGGAATCACCTTTGAGACCAAAGAACATACTCACAAAGCTGGAAACAGCTGAAGTTTCATAATAGATTCTAACAGGAATAACCCTTGAGAGCAATGAACATACTCACAAAGCTTGAAACAGCCGAAGCGTCATTATAGATTTTAACAGGAATCACCCTTGAGAGCAATGGGCATACCCACAAAGCTGGAAACAGCTGAAATGTCATAATAGATTCTAACAAGAATCACCCTTGAGAGCAATGAAAATACTCATAAAGCTGGAAACAGCTGAAGCGTCATAATAGATTCTAACAGGAATGACTTTGAGAGCGATGAACATACTCACAAAGCTGTAAACAGCTGAAATGTCATAATAGATTCTAACAGGAATCACCCTTGAGAGAAATGAACATACTCACAAAGCTGAAAGCAGCTGAAATGTCATGATATATTCTAACAGGAATCACCCTTGAGAGCACTGAACATACTCACAAAGCTGGAAACAGCCGAAGTGTCATAATAGATTCTAACAGGATTGACTGTTGAGAGCAATGAACATACTCACACAGCTGGAAACAGCTGAAATGTCATAATAGCTTCTAACAGGAATCACCCTTGAGAGCATTGGACATACTCACAAAGCGGGAATCAGCTGAAGTGTCATAATATATTCTAACAGGAATCACCCTTGGGAGCAATGAACATACCGACAAAGCTGGAAACAGCTGAAGTGTCATAATAGATTCAAACAGGAATCACCCTTGAGAGCAATGAACATACTCACAAAGCTGAAATCAGCTGAAATGTCATAAAAGATTATAACTGGAATCACCTTTGAGAGTAATGAACATATCATAAAGCTGGAAGAAGATGAAGTGTCATAATAGATTCTAACAGGAATGACCCTTGAGAGCAATGGACATACTCTCAAAGCTGGAAACAGCCGAAGTGTCATAATAGATTCTAACAGATCTCACCCTTGAGAGCAATGAAGATACACACAAAACTGGCAACAGCTGAAATGTCATAATAGATTCTAACAGATCTTACCCTTGAGAGCAATGAAAATACACACAAAACTGGCAACAGCTGAAATGTCATAATAGATTCTAACAGATTCCACCCTTGAGAGCAATGGACATACTCACAAAGCTGGAAAAAGCTGAAGTGTCATAATAGGTTCTAACAGATCTCACCCTTGAGAGCAATGAACATACTCACAAAGCTGAAACAGCTGAAATGTCATGATAGCTTCTAACAGGATCACCCTTGAGAGCATTGGACATACTCACAAAGCTGGAAACAGCTGAAATGTGATAATAGATTCTAACAGGAATTACCCTTGAGATCAATGAACATACTCTCAAAGCTGAAAGCAGCTGAAATGTCATAATAGATTATAACTGGAATCACCTTTGAGAGCAATGAACATATCACAAAGCTGGAAACAGCTGAAATGTCATAATAGATTCTAACAGGAATCACCCTTGAGAGCATTGAACGTACTCACAAAGCTGGAAACAGCTGAAATGTCATAATAGATTCTAACAGGAATCACCCTTGAGAGCAATGAACATACTCACAAAGCTGGAAACAGCTGAAGCGTCATAATAGATTCTAACAGGAATCACCCTTGAGGGCAATGGACATACTCACAAAGCTGAAAGCAGCTGAAGTGCCATAATAGCTTCTAACAGGAATCACTCTTGAGAGCACTGAACATACTCATAAAGCTGGAAACAGCTGGCATGTCATAATAGATTCTAACAGGAATCACCCTTTAGAGCAATGAACATACTCACAAAGCTGAAAGCAGGTGAAGTGTCATAAAAGATTCTAACAGGAATCACCCTTGCGTGCAATGAACATACTCACAAAGCTGAAAGCAGGTGAAGTGTCATAATGGATTCTAACAGGAATCACCCTTGAGAGCAATGAACATACTCATAAAGCTGGAAACAGCTGAAATGCCATAATAGATTCTAACAGGAATCACCCTTGATAGCAATGGACGTACTCACAAAGCAGAAAGCAGGTGAAGTGTCATAATAGATTCTAACAAGAATCACCCTTGAGAGCAATGAACATACTCACAAAGCTGGAAACAGCCGATGTGTCATAATAGATTCTAACAGCAATCACCCTTGAGAGCAATGAACATACTCACAAAGCTGGAAACAGCCGAAGTGTCATAATAGATTCTAACAGGAATCACCCTTGAGAGCAACGGACATACTCACAAAGCTGAAAGCAGCTGAAATGTCATAACGGATTCTGAAAGGATTGATCCTTGAGAGAAATGACCACTCTCACAAAGATGAAAACAGTTGGTGTCATAATAAACTCTAAATTGATGACCCATTAGAGAAATGAAAACACTCACAAATATAAAAACCGTTAAAATGTCATAAAAAATTCAAACGGAATGAACCTTGAGAGCAATGAACACACTCACAAAGATGAAAACAGCTGAAGTATCATAATGGCTAATAGAAATAACCTTTTAATCCTTTCATCTTTACAGACCAGTACAGATACTTTAGCAAACAGTGCAGATCCAGATGAGACGGATCGTAATGAGTAACGAGCTCTCTCATCAGGATTTACACTGTTTGCCATTCTGTTTCTCAATTTCAAATGACACCCATTTGCAACAATGGAAATGCCTAAATTCAACGGTGGAAAAGTCTACTTCAGAAACTCAGGGGTGAATGGGTTAAACAGAAAATGGACCATCGACCTGGTTTTTTTCGTTATAGAATTAAACCGCGCAACTGAAAGACATACATGAAGCTATCGTTGACTATTTTCTATTGCCACAGACATGTAGTAGCCGAGTTTTTAGCAGTCTGGTCGAAACCTTTTAATGAACGCACATCCCATAAGATACATTTTCGCAGACTGCGGTCCATTGTCTATATTTAATGTGTTCTTTGTTTCCAAAGGCAACCTTTTATAGCTTAATATCACTTCACTAGAGCCAGTATTAAGTGCCGTGTGTTGACCATGGAACGTCTCCCCGTACTTCACCATAGTGCAGTTTATATTTTTATTTCATTTGGGATCATTTAGCCTATTGTAGTATGTTTAAAAACGGAGTTCTGCTCACGTACATTTGTATACGCAAGCAGGGTGTACGCAGTATTGCAAACTTCATTACTGCTTATGAAGAGTCTCAATAAAACCGAGACTCCTATTTTCTATCTGTAATGTGTCCTTTGTATCCAAAGGCAACCTTTTATAGCCTTTCTTGTGTAATTGTAAACATGCTGCTGATTGTAGATCAAGATACCATTGAATCATCAAACACTTCTGACATGAGATTGATGACAACGACATAATTAAGATACTCGTTGAGATTTCTGCTGTCTGGTTTTTGTTAGGGACCATGTGCATAGCAACAAATCTGTTCAGCATTTGCTGTAAATTGCCATACTGGGGAATAGTTAACCATTTCAGCCCTGCACATAAAAACAGAATAGCAAACAATGTAGATCCTGATAGGATGGCTCATAATGAGCCGTCTCATCAGGATATACACTGTTTGCCATTCTATTTTTCCGCAAGCTGCGATTTTGGTTCTAGCCAGATTTAAAAACAAGTTTTGCCAGGGCTCTTCCTGCTCTTTGATTAGGTTAGCGGGCAATGAAGATCCTGATAAGAATGCGCATGTGTGCATAGGCCTTCGTCGTCTTCATATGCTACAAGGGGCTTTTTTCGCGATGAACAGCAAAATAAAAAGATAATGAGACCGTGACGATTAATTATGAGAGAGAGAGAGAGAGAGAGAGAGAGAGAGAGAGAGAGAGAGAGAGAGTATTGAAATGCAGCAGATGTGATTCACGCAATGCGCAAATGTTTGTTAGCATTCGAGCCACAGGTGACCAATATATACAGTCAAACTTCAATGGCTCGAACATTTTTGGGACCATGGAAATTTGTTCGAGAGATGGGTAGTTCGAGCCAATGAGATTTAATCATGGCGCCAGGTCAGGAAGCAAATGGCGATAATTTACGGAAAGTTTTCGATCTTCAAAAAACTAATGGTATGTTGCGTGTACTCATTAGAATCGCCGCCTCGATGAGGCGATTCTAATGAGTACACACAACAAACCATTTCGTAATAAGATAAGAAAATTTCCCTAATATTTGTTTTGTCCAGCTATCGGAAAATTCCGTAGGGACTCAAAAATGAGTTCGAATAAGCCATGGTAAACGAGCTATCGGTGTTCGAGCCATTTAAGTTCGACTGTATATATAATAAACAATAGAAGAAGAATAGGAAAAAATATAACCTTGTACGGTGATCTGATGCTTCTGGTTCCTAGCTGTATTACGTCAAACAGAAGTTTGAAACCTGAAGTCACAGGTCACTGGACAAGGTAACATTTATGAGCTTATATATGTACGTGATGCACCCGGATGTTTTTCGTCATTTGCAGGATAACAAAGAGGTTTAGAAAAAGCAAGGAATCTGACAAACTGACTTGACAAATTATGAATCAACATGGCAGGATGGTATAAATTAAAAAAAAAATGTCAGCCAGCGCATAACAAAAACAACCAAAAGATGTGCGTCCAGCGAATACTCAGATCAGACTGGCATCCGCCCAGTCTGATCAGAGTCTTCGCAGTCCGCATGAAGAAAGCTTGGGTCCTTAGCTACCCATTGAGCGCACAGCTTAGACTGATCAGACTGGAGGATGCCCAGGCTGATCTCGATCTTCGCTTGGCGCACATGCCATTTTGCTGGTTTTGTCATGCGGTGGCTCGTATGTTAACAGTAGGAGCCAAACTGATAAGCATATATTATAAACAAGCTATAAGTGCTGTTTTGTTTCAGAGACAAATGAGTCGTCAAGTCACAAACGTACTCTCCGACATGAGCACCCAGCCAATCAGCTTGCGCATTCTCGCAGTTTGATCAAAATCTTAGCTAGGCTCGTTTTGGATAGCCAAGTGTGCCAAGTTTCTTCATGCGGACAATAAAGACTCTGATCAAACTACATTGATGCGCATGTCACCATGTTAGGTATGTACGATAGTTGTACTGCATTGCGGTACAAGCCGGCTTTTTTAGCGACGTATTAGAGTGGGCGATTATCACGCGAGCGACCGGGTTCGATTCCCGGCCGGGCCGAACGTGAGATTTTTTTTCTTCGTTTGTTACATTTGTCGCCCAACCTGGGGCTGATTTGATTCTTAATTGGTCGCACATGTCAGAAGGTAGGTTTTATCAAGTGGCGGCTAAATGGTTCCTTGGCATAAGGTGCTCTCTTCATAGTTCAGCTGTGATGGTTTGAGTGAATGTGGTATTCGGACGTCACTTATGATTTAGATGTTCAAAAGATAAAAAATGGCAGCTCTTTGCATAAATAAACCACCTTAACCCTTTCATCCCTTGTAAACCAATCCAGACACCTTTGCAAACAGTGTAGACCCTGATGAGACGGCTCGTACTCACACCCCTATTTGTAACAATAGACCTGTCGAAAACCAAAGACAGAAGAGTCCGTATCAGAAACTCTGGGATGAAAGCGCTAATTAAGTATGGCTTTTTCTTTCTATGCAGCAGAAACGGTATTTCTTACACGATATTATTTTCATATGCACAATCAATGTATATATATATTCAAAAGGCATGCTGTTAATGACTTACACTAATTCAGCACAAAGAAGACGCACTTCTTTTGGTGTTGAAAGTCACTCGCAACCAAAAGCCTGTGGCATTTAAGAATGACAAGTAGAATTTGTCATGAAAATGAAAAATGGTTATCAGAATTTTAAATATAGAATTGAATGGTATGAATTATTCCACTCAAGCCTAATCCTATTTGTCTTTGACAGACAAACATTTCCTACGGTTCCACAAAGTAAATATCGGAAGTGTAAATACAGATGTGACGCCACAGAACGTGACTGATCTAGATATGCACTGTGTTTCACCGAACTACCAATAAGGCGACAATATTGTAAAATATCCACTTATACACTAAATGGCTTAATCTAATCTATTAATCACAGCAAACACATAAAATCCTAATACAGTTGTTCCGACGTCGCTGCTACGTCATGACATTGCAGCGACGGCGAAACGATGTTATTACGACATTGTGTGTATACTGGAGAGTATAAGCCCAGCAAACACTCAACGTCGCAACAACGTGGTCACAACATCGCCGCAACTTCACGACGTTGCGTCGACGTTCTTACAACGTTTCTTTGACTTGTAGGTCACGATGTTGCGGTGACGTTCTTACGACTTTTCTGTGACATTGCGTGTTTGCCTGGGCCCAGTTGTTCGAAACTAACGATGTCGTTAGTTAACGTGTCGTTAAAACTTTAATCATTAAGTAAGGCATATATGGTTATATTTTTGCTGAAAAAATGTGAGTAGCTTTTGCATTTGCACAAACTATTCACTTTTTTTTTCAGCAAAAATATCTGTAAATTAGATATTGTACTTACTAGAACAGTTAACATTTTGACCACTAACAAGCTCGTTAAGCTAACGAAGCTTTGAACAACTGGGCCCTGGTTTATAATATGCGTGTGTAAGGTTGGCTGCAATGACACTTAGTGATCAGATGCTAAGTGACGTTTGTTGTGGTACTTATGCGATCCGCAAGAGGTCGTATGCAGAAAAGCAACCAACAAATAAAACTCCCTAACCCTTTCCACCCTGAGTTTATGAAATGGACTTTTCAATCATTGAATTTAGACATGCCCATTGGTACAAATAGGGATGTCGCAACAAAATCAAAAGCAGAATGACAAACATTGTAGATCCTGATGAGACGGCTCATTATAAGCCGTCTCATCAGGATCTACACTGTTTGCACAGGTCATCAGGTTAGTTATGCAGGGCTGCAAAATTTAAAGATACGCCATACCAGTTTAACTTGGACTCCTTTGTTCAAGTCTGACATACATGTACCGTGGTTCCATCAGACATCATTAGTCATTACATACATGTAAACTGGGCCAAAGCTATTTTGCAAGAAACAAATGTATATTTGTAGATAAACATCTATCGAGGTTACATAAAAATTGGTGGGTTCTAGGACAAAGATTGAAAGATTTTAGGAGTATAGACAATAATAACGAGCTGACTAATTCCGGTAAGTACTAGTCTGACCATTTTATAGACAAACACTTTATCTCGTAAGGACAGACTGGTTATTAGATTTTATCTACTAGCCTACATAATTTTCAGTACAATACAAAACATTGCGTGATGTCTGCAAACGTCTCAGCCAATGCATATGAAAACGGTTTAACCTATTCACACCTGGGATTCTGAAGTCAACTCTTCAATCTTTCGTTTTGGACAAGTCTATTGTTGTAAATGACTGTATCAACCCTTGCCTTGCTGAATAGATTAAGATGCCACGCCCTATTCTAATTTCCAGCCAATCAGATTACGTTATCCATGTTTTGGATAGAAATTCACATATTTAATGACAAACAGTGCAGATCTAGATCAGTTGGCTCCAGAAGCCAACTGATCTGATTTTATCCAGATCAGTTGGCTTCAGAAGCCAACTGATCTGGATCTACACTGTTTGCTAAGACAGGGCATGTCGTGTTAAGCAAGAGAAGGGTTAGTCCCAAATCAAGACCAAATGGCAAAGAGTTTAGATCAAGACGAAACGCTCATTATGAACAGTCTAATCTGGACCGTCTGGATCTATACGATTTGCTGAAAGGATTATACACATACCCGTAGGCGTGTATGGCTGCACAGAGCCTTCGCCCATTGCCTTCTGAATTGTTATCCCAAATACTGTGTGAGTATACGAAGAAGTTTTGTGTAGTATGCAAAGATCCTGTCAGCCGCAGTTTACGTAACTGTTTTGCGCAATGCGAGATGGTGGTCCTCATGTTTTAGTCGCTCAGTTTGATCGGGGCCTTCGTTGACCGCCCACAGAATAAGTCTACAGTATCGTAGAATATACATTCGAACTTCAATGGCTCGAACATATTTGGAACCATAGAAAATTGTTCGAAACATGGGTAGTTCGAGCCACTGAGGGTGAATCATGATGCCAGATCAGGAAGCTATTAGCGATAATTTAAGAATTTTTATTTTCTTCACAATAATTGTATGTTGAGTGTACTCATTAGAATCGCCTCGATGAGATGAGGCGATTCTAATGAGTACACTCAACATACAATTTCATGATAAAATAAGAAAATTTCCCTAAATATTTGTTTCCTTGAGCTAGCGGAAGAATCTCTTAGGGACTCAAAAATGAGTTCGAATTAGCCATGGTAAACGAGCCATCGGTGTTCGAGCTATTGAGGTTCGACTGTAAGTCGACCAGAGAAGATCCAGACAATGCGAATACTGATCCTTCGTTGTTCGCATATGGCATGTGATCTTTTTCTCTCATGTTGCGCATTGTATGATGTAACGGTATAACGTGGGCTTTACTGCGGCCCGCTTCAGTTGTATATACCACCATATCATTTAAACTCTGATCGCTGAGTACTTTAAAAAGCTAAGATTATAGAGGATGAAATCACGTCATAACCCATTACTGTCCGGTGGATTCGTCTTCCGCTCTCTTTGCATTGATCCCATTTCAACTTAAGCTATCTAGGGTTTCTTTAAAAATTTCATTCACAGAAATGTGCAAAACGCGACGGCTAATCTTGGGCTACAACTAGATCCTTAATTAGACTCTAAAAACTTTTTGAAATATTTTGTTTGCGTTTTTTCTAGAATGAGCTATTTCAAATAAGATATGATGCGCAACGCACGAAAAGGGCCCTAACGCAATTTGCGGACAACGCAGGCCCTGATCAGCCTGCGCAATCGCGCAGGCTGATCAGGGCCTTCGTTGCTCGCTCACAGAATCAAGTGGTATTAACGTATATGTCGACGAACTGAGAATGTCTAGATCAGACTGCACGGATGCGCACATTCATCTGGGTCATCGCTTTTCACATACAGCATAATGTCCTTTTTCCCAACGCAGAGCTTCATCTGCAATGAGATCAAGCACATTCCTCAAAGGCCAGTTTTCGTATGGCACGGCTCAGTTATAACTCAAAACTGTACTCAACATCTGCAACATGCAGTTTGGTCAGTTGCATATTGAAGAAAATTATAGCATTCTTGCAGCGTTTGGAAGTTGGAAGATGGGTAAGACCTAATGGAAGACGTGTTGATGACAGAAAATGTATATGTGATAAATTGGAAAAAGAATTTTATTTTTTAACATAATTTATTTATATAAAACAATTGTGCATAAAATACTTTTGGAAGATACCTAACATGATCCAAATAAAAGAACTTATGAATCTGATAAAAAAAGAAAGTATTGCTTCATTTCTCTATATTTATTTAAAAAAAAGAAAAACCTTTAAGTTGAGAGAAGCTGTGTATCGAGACTCATAGGCCTATTGCAAACATATTCTTAGACTGGCTGCAGTCTCTAGTGACAAAATATTTTTTCTTATAATCTGTTTAATAATCCACTAAAAAAACCCAAAGTAATATCATGACTATAAAGGCTGGTCACTAGTGACCAGCCTTTATAGTCATGATATTTAGATCATCAAACAGGATTATGAGAAAAAATATTTAGTCACTGGAGACTGGAGACAGTCTAACATATTCTTTGTACAACCAAATATCAATAGTATTTGGCTTTTTGCCATTTTCAGTTTTCAACTTGGGATAGCAGCGCATTGAACCCAAATATGCGAATATTATGTTTATGTTGTATTTGTAAAAGACATTGCACGAGCATCTCTTGCTTTAAGTAGAAATAAAGATAACATTTAGCCAAATCTGATAACATTTTAGCCAAATCTTTTGATAACATTTTAGCCAAATCTTTGATAACATTTTAGCTAAAACATTTGATATTTTTCTACGTGATTTGTGCCTTCCTTTTTCCCCCATTAACTTTTCACCGGCAGAACTTACAGACAAGAATATCGTCTGCGTATTTCCTGGACCCGGACCTGGAGCATGCTTTAGAATGACTAGCTGTCTTGAAAGTCGTTTAAACTATTTTTAATACTCGGAATATTGTGTCCAGTTCTTTGCATGCAACCACCACCGCTGCTATTAACAGTAATATGATGTTGACGAAAGACCCTTTCTAATAACTGGCCTTAAGATTTACAACCAATTACATGTAACGCTTAGCACTCTGAGTAAAATTTTCAGCAGAGGACATATTGAAATATTTTTTACAGACTTTTTGCAGAGAAAACACGATTTGACATTTCATGCAAAATGTCTGCATTAGAGACAATTTGCTTGAAATGTCAAATCCTGTTTTCTGGGAAAAATAAGAAAACTATCATCAATATGCCGTCTGCTGAATTAGCCAAGAGAGCGGTAAAGGTTAATAATGCAATAATAGAAATAAATGTGCCTTACAGAGCATGGGACGCTGTTTAATAGTTTAACAATGACATTTAACACAAATTAACACAAAGCTGGCGTATCAACATTTGAAAACATCACCGTTACTGTCTTAAATAAAACCAATACTGACTGCGCACGTGCCATGCACGTGCATACACTGCTATTACTAGGCCGTTATCAGCCATTGTTTCAGAAAATGCATCATGCAAACGGCCAATTTCCTGAAATGTTGAACTCTTTATTCCATACTTATTTTGCCTGATTTTATATGTTTATTTTTGTTGTTGTTTCTGTTGTTTTCTCTTCAAAAATTCTTGGTGAAATGAAACAATACAGACAGACCAACAGTGTGCTCTGTCTGTTGTGTGTATATGCCATTAGTTAGAATGTTTGGTGCTTAGCATCATTCGGATTAAAACATAATTAAATGAGTGATTTTAAAGAACTCACAGTGAAACTTCAACTACAGTCAACTCTCGTTATCTCGAATTCCAAGGGACTCTCTGAAACACTTCGAGATATACGTACCTCGGCATATCAGATATTCAGAATTGAGGAAAAAATAATTCGAACAACCACATTTAACAAATTTAAATGTAATTGGACTCTTGAAGTTAGAGATATATCGAAAATATTGTGGAAAGAGGAGAAATTGCTCCTTAGGAGCAATTTCTCCTCTTTTCCACAATATTTTTTACTTGTTGTTAGATTTTCATGTTTAGGCAGGGACAAGATTTTCACTTCGAGACCAGTGGTTATTCGAGATAAGCGAGGTCGAGATAACGAGAGCAAACTTATAACCACCTCATCACGAAAACATACCTATATAATTTCGACCCCCTTAAACCCCACTTTTATATAGCAAAACTGGGGTTTACAGGGTATACATTATTTTTCTTATTTCTGTTCAAAAACATAGATTGTGGGTACTCGTTAGAACCGCCTCGCCGAGGCGGTTCTAACGAGTACCTACAATCTATGTTTTGAACAGAAATATGAAAAATATCAGAGTTTTTATCTGAAAATGTTCAGTTTTTGGAAGTGAAATTTTCTATATATTTGAATAGGCGCGTTTTCGTAATGTCTCAACCACAATCGACACCCTATAACATCCAAGTGTGTTACTCGTACAATCAGGACAACCTCTTGTTGACGTAATCTCCGAGCTACATGGACATTGACGACCACAAGCTAATGTCAAAATAATCGCTAGTTCTGCATTCCGCAATGAATATGTAACTGCAAATGTCTCAAAGAATCTTTTGAAATTCATATGTAAAAATATAAGCCATAAGGTCAGAAAAAAACTTACCTTCTGACATGTGCACCCAGCGAAGATTCAGATCAGCCTGCGCATTCACAGTCTGATCAGAATCTAATTATTTCGAATACCAAGAAATTCAAAGTTTCTTCATGGAAGAACGAAGAACAGGTCAGAATTCTTACGTTGTGGCTCAATTATAATGACTGAAGAGCAGACCAGTATTTCAGAAAATCAAAGCACTGAAAGCACTGTTGGATCGACTGTCTCTGAGTGTTGGTTGGGAAAATCTTAAGACTGCTGCATTTAACCTTTTACTTCCTGTAACGTAAGCAAATGGTGCAGACCCCAATCAGACACCGCGTTCTGTGGCGTCTGATCTGGGTCTGTACTGTTCGCCAGTGTCCCAGTCCAGATTTTACAGATTACTCTCTTTACGCGGCACTCTGACGTCACAGCGATAAGATTAGCACGGCTATAAATAACCGTTACCTGAATTTCGTCTAACGCGCGGTTTGATTACATTGGTCAATGATTATCACGTGGACAACAACCTTGAGGAAATTTGGTGTATGTATACTATAGCTCGGTTGTAAACAATCGATCCAAAAGCGAGGTAAAATGAATATGTTTAGTCAATGTCGGACAGGTTTTCGAGTGTTTAAGGAATTCATAGTATTGGGTTAATAGTATTTGTCGAGTTTTTTTTTTTTTTATTTATTTATTTGTTAACCCTTTCAAATAGAAACTGATCCATGACGTGCGACCAGATTACGTCCCGCAATCTGATCTTTGGTGACGGTAATGTGTACGGACCTTAAATATTCTATCAATAAGTAATAAAAAAGGTGGATGCGCAGGCTGATCTGGGTCTACGTTAGTCACATATGCTATAAGGTTGATATTAGTATGGTAAGGCTTATATGTCAACACATACATGTATTTCTACGTGGAAGAAATACAGTGAGCATGCGTTTCTAGCGTTTAGAAGACACCAACCTGCCAGTTGAGTTAACATCACAATATCAGCGAACGAAATGAATGTGTTAAATATTTAATAAATACCGTGAGCTTTATACTTGTGTGATCGGATGAACAAACCGGAAACATCATAATAAATTTCAGTGATTCATTCCTTGATCAGAAGAAATTAGACACAGAGATATATTGTCAAGTCACGCTAATATCATTACCATATTTGCCCAAAATGTTCCGACAGACAGGCCTAAGCAAACAGCGTAGACCCAGATCAGACGCAGCAGAAGGCGGCGTCTGATCTGGGTCTGCACTGCTTGCACTTCATCAAGCAATTACATTAAATATAGACAAATGAACAGATAGTAAACAGGTTTTTTTTAAATGTCAGGACAAGTATAGTAAGGGGGTAAGGTGTTCAAAGATTATTTGAGCCAGCGCACGACAAAACCTACAATAAGACCTGTGTAACCAGCAAAGACTCAGATCAGCCTGTACGTCCACCCAGTATGGCAAGATTTCTTGGTCATCCCTCTTTGGATACATGTAGCCTGGAGGCTGGAGGCTGGCAGACTGATCCGTCTGCGCTTGTCGCACGTCTTATTGTGCTGGCTCAATTTTTGTGTTAATTAAGGTAAAAATACAAGCTACATGTGTGTTAAGTACCATTCGCAATCTGCTCGTTCCATAAATAAATGTATGTATTAGAAAATATGCAGTCTGATATTACATGTATCACACAGTTTGAGCATAATTTCTCTCTTTCTGTTATCAGTATGGGACTTGGCAAACTTTAATATTAGAGAAAAATTATTTGATCCGGACCTGCCCATTACGAAAACACGCCTATTCAAATATAGTGAAAATTTTACCACCAAAAAATGAAAAATTTCAGATAAAAATCTCTGTTATTTTTTCATATTTCTGCTCAAAACATAGATTGTGGGTACTCGTTAGAACCGCCTCGGCGAGGCGGTTCTAACGAGTACCCATAATCTATTTTTTTAGCAGAAATATGAAAAATAATGTATACCCCTGTAAACCCCAGTTTTACTATATAAATGTGGGGTTTAAGGGGGGTCAAAATTATATAGGCATGTTTTCGTGATGTATACACATGTTATAATATATCCCAACTTATCTTTTCGTCCTACCCTCAGCCCAGGCATAATATGAAGTATGATAAGTTAATGTGATTTACAACAAAATCACCTACGCAATTAAACAAGAGGAATTTGTTTTTGTTACTTTGAAAGAAACAAAAAAAAAAAAAAAAAAAAAAAAAAAAAAAAGTGTCCCACCCGAATTCGCCATTGAATTACATATTCAATGTTTTAATATCACACCAAATTATCCCGCCGAGGTCGGCAACATTCTTTCGTGGAGATTGATCATGAAATATTTTCTACGGTCATTCTCTCCCTTCCGCTGATTCAAGAAGGGCAGTTGTCAGTTTCTGGCGAAAGAATGTGCACAATACTGGTTAACCGCTTAGAGGACTAAGCCTGCCCAGTAAACGTGTGGTTAGGTAAACTGACCGCGCTCGACATGACCCTATTGGGTTGACTGGGCCGTAAAACCTCAACACAAACAAACACACCAAATTAGTCGATGTTGAGATAACCTGCCTGTAATAATATACTAGTGCTATCCACACCAGGAATTCTCATGGACCAGTAAATAGCCAATGAATCGTGACACAGCAATTTCTCAGATTGTACTTGCGCGCTCATCGAAAACTCAGAAACATTAACGTTATCTGTTCCTTCCGTTACCAAAGCAAATCAGCAATTTCTTTGCTTAAACTGTCATGGCAATGCCTTAAATACCATTGGAGCCGGGGCATAGCATTTCCTACTAAACTGCATGTGCGCCCAGCGAAGGCTCAGATCAGCCTGCACATCTGCGCAGTGATCAGAATCTTCGCATCGCATGCCACTCTGTGGGTAGCCAAAGAGCCTAAGCGTCTTCAAGAGAGACAGCAAAGACTCTGATCAGCCCGCGTGAATGCGCAGTCTCATCTGAGTCTTCATTGGATGCAACTGCAGTATTGTAGAAAATGATGTATCCCGGTTCAAATGTAAAAAACACGGACGTATTATATTTAGTATGCAGGACAGACATTCATATCTGTACTTAACATCTGAAAAGTTTGCATGAAATATGATGAAATGACATGTCTACAGTACCTCAGTGGATTGGGCTGCTTTTGGCGAGTATTCCGAGTATTCTGATTTTGAAACGTTATCTGGTTTCAGGTAAAAGACTAAACTTGCTCAAGTCTCCAGTGACTATATATATTTTTCTTATAATCCTGTTTGATAATCCGCTAAAATATAACCACAATAAATAATATCATGACTATAGAGGTTGGTCACTAGTGACCAGCCTTCATAGTTATGATATTTTAGTTTTATTTTAGTGGATCATCAAACAGGATTGTAAGGAGAAAACAACATTTAGTCACTGGAGACTGGAACCAGTCCAGTAAAAGACATGTATCCAAGGAGCCGGTTAGCAGCAGACATCTCCCACCGCGCACACATGAACAGGCATGACCCGCAGAGCACTGTAGGCACAGACATGAGTCAGGAGACGCCTCCGCGTCTGATGCATTACACTAATAACTTGCAGTGATAAGTTTTAATTTGGTAGTTAGGTTACAGTTTTACTTAGGATTAATCAATTCCTAGACAGACATTAATACAGGAACGTTTCTTTTTAATTAAAACATTCAGCCTTTAAACGTAAAGGTAACACTGGCAAAGATTGCGTCTGAAATTAATGATCTTGACAAACAATTGAATTATCATAGTGTAAAGTTTAATCAAAACTGTATGCAAGAATAGACTGCTGTGGAAGTTTAAAGACAGGAAAAGTACAGGTTCTGTCACAGGCTCAGATAGTTTGAAAGTTTAATAAGGCTTTATCATAATATATGAACTATGTTTTCTTTCCTTAGGGACCACTGAACCTATTTCATCTCTTTGTTTTTTTTCTGAAAACAGAGTACTGCCTAATCGGGGCAAGGGCGCCGTGTGCAGCATCCTGTCATCCGCAATAAATACACAATCGAATTTCAATGGCTCAAACATCTTTTGGGCCATGAACATTTGTTCTAGATATGGGTAGTTTGAGTCACTGAGGGTTAATCATAGCACCAGGTCAGGAGACAAATGGGGATAATTTAAGAATATCGTTCTTCTATGAAATAATGGTACGTTGAATGTATTCTTATCTACATTCAGTCGACTCTCGTTACCTCGACTTCGCTTATTTCGAATAACCACTTATCTCGAAGTGAAATCCGGTCCCTTTTAAACATGAAAAGCTAACAACAGATAACAAAATATGGTGGAAAATAGGAAGAATTGCTCCTGAGGAGCAATTTCTCCTCTCTTCCACAATATTTTCAATATATCCCTATTTTAAGGAGTCAAATTACATATTCATTTGTGAAATAATTGTTGTTCGATCTATTTTTACTCAATTCTGCAAATCTGATATGTCGAGGTACGGATATCTCGAAATAATTTACAGAGTCCCTTGGACTTCGAGATAACGAGAGTCGACTGTACTTATCTATAAACCTCTCACCTATTAGACAGCAATAGTTAAACTGTTTGTATATTATCTCAGATTTCATATTAGCTGAAGCTCTTTGTTTTAAAATTTATATGTGACCATGTGATACTCTGAGATGTGATAGCCATCGATCAATACTAAAGTAACAGACAGGATTTTAAAACTTCATTAGTTCTGAGTCGGGGCACAGCAATAGTCCTACAAAATGTATCACCCTTCAAGCAAGGCTTCTTTACACCCCCCTGCTGGAATCTTATGATCATTGACCGGCGCGGGCGAATCTTAATATAGCTTTGGATTTTTACATATGGTAGACTATTCGATTAGCTCACTAAGGACGTTTTTTATTTGCCGGGACGTCGGTTTGTGACGATCCCGGCAAATATAAAAACTCTTAAAACAAACTGTGTTATAAGCAGATTAATGTCTATTTTATTTTCATTTCAGTCAAGAAATTTTATAAAGCTTAATAAAAGCAAACATTAAAGAATTTAAACAGTAAATATAGCTGGAAGTTATCAAAAGATTTAAGGCATAATACGGTTTCAAACATCAAAATCGGTTGACATTTTTTTTTTCTCGGCTTTTCAGATACGCAAATACTCGAACTTTTCCGTCCTACAACTGGCTATCAAGATTGGCTATCTCCATACAGCGTAATAATTTGCAGTTATGAATAAGCTCATCAGGGCTCAAAATACTTACTCAAACAGTTTCATATAAGAAGCATCGTACATATATCAAAGTTTGTTGTAGCATAAACCTTATTATTATGTTCAACCCGAATATATATTTATTTTCACGGGCTTTTTTAGCGTAGTTGCAGGCGGTACTTTGCACTTTTACTCGGGGTTTTCCGTAAATGATTTGGCAGGGGTTGAAATTTTGCTAGGACTACCATAGCCTTAAGCTTGGCAACCCAAGCCCAGGCCAAAATAGCCAGAAATAAGCAAAGCAGAAATACGCATATCATATAAGGAACTCGGTCCATTTGTGTGAGCACTGTAATAATAATAACAGCTTTCTTCATTGCTAACAAAATTGGGGAATTTACAAGAGGTTTAACTATAATAATAATTTTGAGTCATACGCAAATCATCATATAATTTTACTATTTATAAAGTGTTCTTAGTACTTATTTCTCTAAAACAAAGTAAATAATTTTAATAATAGTAAAGACAATTTATGATGGTACAGCTCCAAAACATATATAATGTTTCTGTCACAAACTGTTTCTAACTTAGTGTATGGATTTAAAAATAAATTGTGGGAAAATCTAACTTTCCGAAATAATTCAGAAAAATTAATTAACCGTTATAAAATAATCAGTTATAGCCTGGATAATATGCGACAGACTGCATGCCTAGTTATCAACCCAATCATTGTTGATGGCTATGCTTCACTCTTTGATTGCACGACGGCGGTTCGGGCCTCAAACTCAATGACGCCTCTTCGTAAAACTTTAACCAGTGGGTTGGGCTTGATGATTTGTCTTTGGCTTGGCCCACCGTGGTTCAACTATTGATTTTCATTTACTCTGTCACACAGTTCTTCTTGTTCGTCTGTCATTACTGACAATGACCAATCCTAATCAACTGTGTGATGTGTTATTATTTGTGTGTTCTAAGATGGCTGATGAGACCAATCTTAGCTCTAAACTGCCTGTTGCAGAGAGAACAAGAGAGGTCTGAGAAAGAAAGTTCTGTTGGTGATGCCTTAGCTCTGGCTTTCCGCTGTGCACGTTTCTGCTCGGCTTCGCTGATTCTTTTTGCTTCGTATTCACCAGCTCCCCTTTTTATGAGGCCTCGCCACTTTGTACGACCTCGTGCAATCTGTTCCCATGACTCAGTTGGTATGTTGAAGTCTTTAAGGGAGGCTTTGAGGGTGTCCTTGTATCGCTTCTTCTGACCACCATGGGTGCGTTTTCCTACTTGTTCTCCATAGAGGATTTTCTTTGGCAAACGTTCATCAGGCAATCTGGTAACATGGCCTGTCCATCTAAACTGTGCCAATTTCAGAAGAGTATGTATACTCTGCATCCCTGCCTGCCCTTTTCAGGACTTCTGTGTCTGGAATCCTGTCTTGCCACTTGATCTTTAGAGGTTTTCTAAGACAGCTTGTATGGAAGTGGTTCAGTCTTTTGGCATGCCGTTGGTAAACTGTCCAAGTTTCGCATGCGTATAATAATGTCGGCAGCACTACCGATCTATATACTTTCAGCTTTGTGACAAGTCTGATTCCACTTCGGTCCCAAATACTTCCACGTAGCCGGCCAAATGCTGCACTAGCTTTGGCAATTCTAGCATTGACTTCATCATCAATGTGCACAACTCTAGACAATGTGCTTCCAAGGTAGGTGAACTTGTCTACCACTTGCAGTCGTTGACCTTTAGCTGTGATGGTAGGCTCCTTGTAAGGCTTTCCAGGTGCTGGCTGATACACTACCTCAGTCTTTTTGATGCTGATTGTGAGATCATAGCTGTCACATGAATCAGATACTTGATCCACACCTTTTTGCATTTTTTCTTCTGTTGAAGCACCCTTTGCCATGTCATCAGCAAAGAGGAACTCGTCTAGCACCTCTGTCTGCAACTTAGATTTAGCTTGCAACCTTCTTAGGTTGAAAAGTTTCCCATCAAAGCGATACCTAATAGGTATACCATTGTCACCATCCTGGAAAGCATCTGTAAGCATGGCAGAAAACACCATGCTGAACAGTGTAGAAGCTAGTACACAGCCTTGCTTAACTCCATTTGTCACAGGAAATGGATCAGAAAACTCGCCATCATTTTGGACCCTTGCAAGCATACCATCATGGAACTGCCGCACCATTGCTATGTATTTGGCAGGACAACCAAACTTTGCCATAATTTTCCAAAGTCCCTCACGACTGACTGTGTCAAATGCTTTGGTAAGGTCGACAAAGGTCATGTAGAGGTCCACATTCTGTTCCTGGCATTTTTCTTGAAGCTGTCGTGCTGTGAAGATCATATCTATTGTTCCTCTGTTTTTCCTGAATCCACACTGGCTTTCTGGTAGAAGCCCTGACCGTTCCAGGTGTTCATTCAATCGGTTCAGTAGGACCCTAGCAAGAATCTTCTCAGCAATTGACAATAAAGAGATGCCTCGATGATTGTCACAGACTTGAGGATTCCCTTTCCTTTTGAATAGGTGGATAATTGTTGCATCCTTGAATTCTTGAGGGATGGCTTCTTTTCTCCACATAATGTGAAATAACTCTGTCAGTTTCTCTGCAACTGGAGGACCTCCTGCTCTGTAGATCTCTGCAGGTATTGCATCTGATCCTGGAGCCTTGCCAGATGACAAGAGCTTTATTGCTTTCACTGTTTCAGAGACGGTTGGGAGCTCATCAAGCAGCTGATTACATTCCACCTGTAGTAGTCTGTTGATAGCTTCATCATTGATAGATGATGGCCGATTAAGGACACCATCAAAGTGTTCAGCCCATCTTTTCAAGATAGCTTCTTTATCAGTCAGAAGGCTAGTTCCAAGTTCCATCTGCACTAAGGATTGGGGTGGTTCCTGAGCTCTGGGTACCATATACTGTCTTGAGTGCATCAAAAAACTTTTTCATGTCCTTTCTGTCTGCAAAGGACTGGATTTCATCAGCCTTTTTTCTCAGCCAGGAGTCTTGCATGTCTCTGAGCCTCGTCTGTCTTGCATATGTTTGAATAGGCAGTCTTGCTAGATACTGAGTTGGTATTTCTAAAGTAAGCCTTGTGTTTTTGGTGTTTCTCTTCAAGGAGTCCCTGCATTTCACTGTCATTCTCATCAAACCAGTCTTGGTGTTTGCGAGATACTGGTCCTAGGGAATCCATTGCTGAAGAGTGAACGGTGTCTCTGAAGACTGTCCAGCTCTCATCTACATCTTCTGAACTGTGTTCCAGTGCATCTAAACGGCTGCAGAGATCGTTGACGATTGCTTGCCTCTTGCTGTCTTGTTTTAGCTTGGAGACATCTAATTTCTTTGGCACCTTCTTGCCTTGTGGTCGTCGTACAGGCTGAATGCACAGGTTGAGCTTGCTGACAACAAGTCTGTGATCTGTCCAACAGTCTGCACCACACATAGTTTTAGTCACTCTGACATCCTGTCTGTCCTTCCTTCGCACTATGACATAGTCAAATAGATGCCAGTGTTTGGAGCGAGGGTGCATCCATGTTGTCTTTCTGCGAGTTGGTAGACGGAAGACTGTGTTGGTGATCAGTAATTCATGCTCTGCACACTTCCTTAAAAGGAGGAGTCCATTGCTGTTGCACTTCCCTACACCTTCAGGTCCAATCACTCCTTCCCAGGTCTGATGGTCTGTGCCCACTCTGGCATTGAAGTCCCCGAGGAGGATGAGTTTGTCTGTCCGGGGTGCTGCAGAAATCACAGAATCCAAATCATCATAGAACTTGTCTTTAGCCTCATCTGGGTTGGTCATTGTGGGTGCATAGGCACTTACAATTGTTGCATGCCTCTTGCCAGATAAAGGAAGTCTCAGCGTCATCAGGCGGTCATTTATGCCTTTGGGAAGTCCTGAAAGCTTGCTGACGAGGTGTGACTTGATGGCGAATCCTACGCCTGCTTCACGCCGCTCTTCTTTCTTGCGTCCACTCCAGAAGAAAGTGTAGCCAGCACCAACTTCTTTTAAAAGCCCTTCTTCTGCAAGGCGAGTCTCACTCAGAGCTGCGATCTCGACTTTGTATCGGTCAAGTTCTCTACCAACTAGAGCTGTTCTTCGCTCAGGTCTGTCAGAACTAGAACTGTCCATTAGTGTGCGCACATTCCAAGCGCCGATGGTAAGTGGTATCACCTTCATCTTCTTTTTTCTTGTTTGACCGCTAAGTGGGATTCCCGCTGATCGCGGTTAACCAGCCAGGAGTTTTGAAGCAGGCAATTGTTTAAGGCACCTTTTCTAGCCCCTTCCCCTTGCTACGTGGGTGAGCAGTGCGATCCTAAAAAGGTCTGCTCAGTCGCTCAGTTCGGCTGCCGAATCCTCCATACTGCTTCATTCTTAAGGAAAGCGACCATATAGAACCAAGCCGCCTGTGTGCAGGTCCGCAACTACAGCTTCCAGTGTTTCCTCACCTGCTGCTTCGCCGCTCGCCCATCGCCACAGGGCTTTTGTATGATTTGCATATATGATCGTGCTGATTAAGATGACATGGGCTGTGAATTGGATTATAGTGAGGGAGAGGCGTGCAGAGTCAACCTCACTCTCTCATCCTGACCTAGCTGGATCCAGAGGCAAGACAGTGTCAGGACATCTGGAGCTAAGCCCGGATGCAGTGGATGACCATGACTTCTTTTGTGCCTTGTCATGCTCTCCATGCTCCACAACATGCTGCTGCATCGCCATTTGGGCCGTTGAATCATAGTAATGATTTCTTCCGCCCCAGCTGCCGAAGCAGATTTTACATAACTGGAACAGGCAAATCCAGGTATGCAGGTTTTTGTTTGGAGTTGCCAATTCCTAGATGGATTGCCGACCAGGGCTTCAGAGCTCCATCTACCCTAGATATAGCTACATAGATTCTGTTAATAGCTATATAGAAGCAGTAACCTAAATGTCGTATGTAGCCTCACACAGTAGAATTAGCCATGAGTACTTGTCTTTGTTTATCATAGTGATGAATTTGATTTTTATGTTTTCGCTTTGATGCATTGACTGAGTTGCGAACCGAATTCTTATGGGTTTTTTTATGTATTAATTTTTACATCGGGACCGACGGTGAAGTTAGCTGGCCGTAAAAGTGCTTTAATCCCCTCCGCCCTCCCACCCCCGGTGGTTTATTCTACTGACCGTTCTAAGTCGGTGGCCCCGGTATTAGTCTTACTCTTTGTTGCTTTGTGGTCTTCGAGGCGATTTGTTTTATGTCTTGCCTTGTGTTATTTTGTTCTTGTGTTTTCAGCCCTTTTTGCATTGCGATTACCTCGCTTGGGGAAGAGAGAGCTAGTCTTGGTGCTTTTCGTACGTTTGTTCGATGTGCGCTTGTTTGGTTTTGTCTGTTTCCTCTTCCTCTTGGTGTCTGGGAAGGGCTGCGGTTTGTGATTGTAGCACTTCCTTGACTTTCTCTTACCTTTTTTTTTTTTTGGAGTTTTAGCATAATACTCAGTTCAATAAAATTCTGTTTAATTAGTGTAAGCATGTTGAGCTGGATTTATAGCATAATACTCAGTTCAATTAAATTATGCTAAATTAGTGTAAGCAGTTAAGCTGGATTCATAGCATAATACTCAGTTCAATTAAATTATGCTAAATTAGTGTAAGCATGTTGAGTTAACGACACGCGTATTCGAGGAACGGAAAAAAAAAACACAAAAAAAAAAACACAAAAAAAAACATAAATACACACATTAAACTAAAACGGCAAATAAACATGTGTTTGTTTTTTTTGTTGTTGTTTTTTTTTTTTTTGTTTTTTTTTTTTTTGTTTTTTTTTTTTGTTTTAAATAACAACTAGGTAGTCACTGCAGTCTTATGTTACAATCTGATTTAACTGTTAGAATAGAGCATGTAATAAATTTAGTCAGTATCTGTAAAGCTAAATATATCCGCATATATGCAAGTGCGTTGTTATATATTTTACCTTGATGCATCTGGTCTAACATGTGATAATCACCATTATGCGGCAAATGAATTTCTATCGTGTCTAAATCATTAAATAAACATGAAGGCATACATCAGACAAATTTCGTAGCTACTCGCAAGGGTATTGATTTATAAAGCAATATGAGCAGAGAGTACGCGAGAGCTAGTATGAATACATTTTCGTTGCCCACTCCCCAGTGTGTGTTCAGATACGTACATTGCAAACAATAGGACGTCGTTAACACACGTCCAGCATCATCTCTAATTAACGAATGACATCATGAGCGTCAAATGCTGTAAGTAGTGTGCTCATCGCACAGGACGTCGTCGCTGCAAGAACAAAATCTTGTTCCACCCTTTGTTAATTTTGCACGGTAGAAAAACACCGGAATTATGTAAGAAAAATGAAGAACATGTTATATAGTGTCGTGTGTATTTTATTTTTCTTTCTAACTATCATTTTGCTAACATTGTACATGTGTTGGTTGGTTCCTTGCAGGAAATACTTATTCTGTATATGTATTGGAGCATATCTACTTTTCTATTTTTATCATCTCTACAGAAAATGTAGTAAACCTGTTTGTATTAATCGTGTGAATGAGTGAAGCATGAATGGTACTGACATTTTCCTTATTTGTCATGAAGGATGTGAATAAAAAGGGCATGTTTTGCGAGAGAGTTGTTCATTGTTATTTTGAGAGCAGTTTCAGTTTTGAGTTCAAGTTCAGTAGTCGTGTGTTGTTATTTGAGAGTAGAGTAAGAGCAGTACAGAGACTAACATCTAAGAGATGAGATTAAGAAATATTATTATCTAAAAATTAGTATTGTTTGAAAGATATTAAAGCTGACAGTTTATAATCAAAATTACTATTGTTTAGAAACAATAACTTGAAATAGGCAAAAACAACTTTAGTTTTATGTTCCTTGAGTTCATTCCCCTCACAGTATAAATTAAGACATACACTTAAAATAGGAACATTACAAGCAAAAGTACGTTTGTATACTGTGCGAGTTCAAGACAGCACTTTAATTTTTATCATAGATTTTACGGTTGGTCTAATTCCGTTATTAATCAGTTAATAATATTTTAAGGACTGGCTATTTAACACTAAATAGCGCGCTATGGGCAAATTCAGCAGATGACAAATTGATCATATTTTTCCCGAAATTATGATTTGACAAATTTGCATGATTTTTTTTTCTGGACAAATCAAGAAAAATATTACATAATGTCGCCTATTTTATGTTAAGTGTTAAATAGTTATCAGTATTGATTTTATGTTTCTCCGAGAAGTTATGTTTTTGCTTAACCTTTACCAGTCTCTTGGCTAGTTCAGCAGACGACAAACTGGAGACAATTTACATGAAATGTCAAATCATATTTTCTGGATAAACAAGAATGGTTCAATATGTCGTATGCTGAAATCCGTTATCCGGAGTACTAAATGTTAAAACAGTGTTAGTGTAAAATTTTCGTTGAATTATTGTGCGTGGTTGCTGTATATATTTTCAGTGGTTAATGCTGATTTTCTGACTGGTGTTTCAGGTACAAGGACAGTTGGCAGCCAAGTAGTGGCGCCATTCTTTCAGGTGTAGATTGAAAGACACTTGCTGCCCGACATTTGCTTCCTCTGTTGCAGTTGTTGTTGTTGTTTTCTTTGTTTTTGCGTCGGTGGTTTCAAATGTACCGTTTGTTTTCTCATTGTTTGTTCCTCATCTCTCCATGTTTTGGTGCCTCGGAAAGGCTGTGCTGCGTGATTATGACATGTCCCGAGTATCTTCACTTATACAGTCCACCCTCTTTATACCGACATTTGATAAAAATTATGCTCATTAAGGATTCTTTACAACAGCAAATTCATTTCAATGACATCTTTGGGAACATATGTTGTCGTTGTAACGCGGGCTCGCTATATTAAATACTTTAAGAAACATATGTTTTGAAGTCAGGCGATTCTAATAAATATCCAGAACACATGGTCTATGAGGAAATTAGATTAAATCAAGGCCGTTCCTGCGTATCAGTCTGCTCATTAGGAATTACAGTAAAACCTCAATGGCTCGAACACGGATAGCTCGTTTACCATGGCTAATTCGAAGTAGTTGTGGTAATGGTACCCAAGCCACAATCCAAACTCATAAATCTGTAAACGAAAGACGAATCAGAATGTTCAGACCAACAGACATGGATCCCAGAATAAAGGGTGTACGAATCAGGCGTCCGCGGATAGTAAGCATTGGTAAGCAAGCTTCGCCCACCATGCCCATAGGCCTGAACGAAGGAAATGAAGGTAGAAGCGTATGTCCGGGGTTTTGGAAGTCTACTTATGGCTCGTCATTGGCAAAAACATCAGAAACAATTCTGGAAACTGCAACATTGTAGGGATTGACCAGATCTTGATGTCTCGAACTCTCTTGATAGCCCAAGAAAACAAATATTTTTGGATATTTCAGGGCAATTTTCGTATTTTATGATGAAATGTTTGTTAAATGTACATGTACTCATTAGAATCGCCGAATCGAAATCGGAAAGACATCCCTTAATAATATCTATTTGCCTCCTGACCTGACATAGTGATTAACCCTCAGTGGCTCGAACTACCCATGTATAGAACATTTACATTTTCCCAAAGGTGTTCGAGTTATTGAGGTTCGACTGTACTTACAACATGAAATTCATTTAAATGACAACCCAGCGGACACATGACGTGTATACAACGTCGCCTCATCGTCGATGCAACGTCATGACGTTGCATCGACGTTGAGGCGACGTTGTAAAGACGTCATGTGTCCGCTGGGAGTATCTTTGTGAACAAATGAAGAGGGATCCGGTTGCTTTACTTTTCTGTAGTTCGTGGCTTGTGTATCGTTTGTCTTGGTTTGTTTGCTCTTCCGCTTGGTGTCATTGGTAGGTTATGTTCTAAAGTTGGGACTCTTCTTGGACATCATCTATACTATTTTGATGATGCCGAAGAGGCGCTTTTACACCATGACGAATTGAGGTAACGTACCATGAACCAATGGCAAAACTTCGACAAAGCTCAAATACGCAAGAATACGCACAAAAATCCGACAAATGTGTTCATCGGGGCTTAACATAACGAACTGAAAACGAATTTGAAACGACATCAGAACCAGTTCATAACGTATGAGTAACTACATTTAAACGAACCAGGGTGAATTCGAAACGAATATCAACAAATGTCAAGGCTCTCTCAACGTCTTGTGCGTGCTCCCTGCGTATTGTGTGCTTATGCGAACTGATCACGTGACGTACAGGTATATAAACCATTTGCTTCACTTCGACAGATCGTCTTCTAGCCTGTACATAAGTATGCAATGCAATTTCAGTTTGGATGCAATCGTGCTGTCGCACTGCCAGAATATACTGGCGCCGTAGTGTCGCCGAACACTCCACATATATCTTAACTCTTCGAGCAACCAGAACTGTCGAAGTGGCACTGAACTATGTTTTTATATACTCCAATGGGTAGGTCATCAAGCCTAGGTACAAAAAGCATGTCGAACGTTAACAATACGGACCTCGTAAGTTAAAGCACACCAAACACGGCACTCAGTCGTTTGGAAGTCGCAGCAGAAACACTAATGATAGGTTGACGCATCGTAATCAGTACGTCATCTATTTTAAACGGGTTCAATTCGTACTAAGAAAGTTAAAAGAATGCTGTTAATTCGTTATTAATACGTTACTAATACGTGAGAAGTTCATTAGGAAGTCACCAGAATTCGGTTTGACGAAGCGTTGTCTTACTGCGGGCGAACATACCGTTCGAATTGTGTTCATTGAACGAACCCGCTGCGTATCGACTGTTCGTTGGCATACGTCGAAAAATTTCATGCCTGCACAAAAATTTTCGACGTACTGAGCAAACAACAACGTACGCGAACGCATTTCAACGAACAAAACGAACTTAAAACGATGAGCTAATGAACATCAGCATATGCCAACGAAGCGAAAATATATCCGTATGCTGGCATACGCTGGACCAATTTGTTATAGTTTAAAGCTGCCTTTAAGGACACTGCAAATTGTACAGATTTGGTACTACAAGGTCATCTTTATACTGGAAATAAGCTGAGCCGCGCCAAGCGAAAATTGGCATACGCGGATAGCGAAGGTCCATATCAGACTGTTATATGAATGTCATGTTTGCCACTCAACGAGTTATTCTATACACATTCACAAACAGTCAAATGGACTTGTTAGAGTTTCAGTAGAAGTGTGATATCCGTTAAGTGTTCGCGAAGACAATAGGGTAAATATTGTAGACTGGATGAAACACTGGAGGTTTGTACTATATATGTCATGTTTGCTACACAGCCAAGGCCCAGTTATTCAAAGTATCGTTAGCTTAACGAGCTCGTTAGTGGTCAAAATGTTAACTGTTCTAGTAAGTATAATATCTAATTCACAGGTATTTTTGCTGAAAAAAAATGTGAGTAGCTTTTACTCACATTTTTTTTCAGCAAAAATATTAGCGTATATGCCATATTTAATGATCAAAGTTTTAACGATACGTTAACTAACGACATCGTTAGTTTTGAACAACCGGGCCCAGTTATTTTATATACATTCACTGACAGTCAAATGGACAAATTAGTGCTTTAGATAAAGTTTTGTAAGGCGAAAACGTAGGGTAAAGATGGTAGACTGAGGGAAAGCACTGGAGGGTTGTACTATATATGCCATGAGACCACTTCCGTTTGATGTTAAAATGTTAGTTTGTTTAATAGCAAATGAACGCAATTACAGGGGTTAATGGAGAACCTCGTTACTTCGATAACATCCAGAAATGTTTTATTTACTTTGAATCTTATGTTTAAACATTTGCACAAGTCTTTTAAATGCATAATGCTATTGTCATGGGGATTTACTATTTGAACATCACGTGGGAACACGTACTTTCTGACATGCGCGCCCAAAGAAGACTCAAATCAACCTGCGCATCCTGATCATTCTCACCAGAGTCTTCGTTGTCCGCATGACGAAAGTTTGCATCTTTGCCTATCCAATATGCGCCTAGTGAATATTCTGATCAGACTGCGCAGATGCGCAGGCTGATCTGAATTTTCGCTGGGTGTAAATGTCCGAAGGTACGTTTACTGAATTGGTGGCTCATTTTTATATATCAATTTAACAATCAAACGGGTCATAATGGTATTATAAAATTGCACAAAATGCATTTTTATCGTCGAACAAGATCAAAACGTAAACACTAGCCCCGTTTGAAGCGTTCTAATGATAGCACGTGGTATTATTTTAATCTGGTTAATCGGAAAGGAAACATTTGGCGTAAGCAGAGTACTGAGGTCAGTACTGCTCATCCACGCCACATGTACAGTTTAGACATGGTCCGCACCGTGCGAAAACGTGTCTTCGGGCACTTGCGGACAGCGAAGGCCATGATCAGCCTGCGCATCCGCGCAGTCTGATCAGGGTCTTCGCTGTCCGCTATCAGAGTCATTGGACACTATAGAATGTATCAATGGAGAGCAAATGCCGAATGAGACTTTGCGCATGCGTGGGATGAATCTGAAACTGTGCATTTTGCGCAACCTCGAACAGACCTTTTAGCTTGGCGCGGCCCATATAGAAAGGTTAGTATAATGTAACATGTTACACACACAATTCTTGGTCATTCCAGCCATAGTACATACTCTTCCTACAAGATCTTTACACATGGAAATGTACAGTGAACAGTACAGTTGTGTTTTTATGTCATATATACGGCCGGCCTCGGTGGCTCAGTCGGATGTGCATTCGACTGGTGTTCAGGAAATCGCGGGTTCGATCCCCGCCGGGTCCGGCAAAATTCTTTCGCGAAGACTGGTTTTGATATCTTTTCTACGATCATTCTCTCCCTTCCGCTGATTCAAGAAGGTTGTCAGTTTCTGGCGAAAGAATGTAACTGTATTGGTTAACCGCTTAGAGTACTAAGCCTGCCCTAGAAAAGTGTGGTTAGGTAAACAGATCGGCTCGACAGGACCTTAACAGTATTAGCTGGGCCGTTAAATTCCAAACCAAACCAAATTTCAAATATACTGTATTTCCCTAGGTATTGGCCAGCCCTTCCAGAGCAAACAGTGTAGACCAAGATCAGACGCCGCAGATCGTCTTCAGAGTGTTCCGGGGCGGTTTCTCTATTGCAGGTCTGTCTAATTTTATGCATCACAAAAACATGCCTATATAAAACTGACCCCCTTAAACCCCACTTTTATGTAGTAAAACTGGGGTTTACAGGGCTTTACATTATTTTTCTTATTTCTGCTCAAAAACATAGTGAGTGCTCGTTAGAACCGCCTCGTCCAGGCGGTTCTAACGAGTACCCACAATCCATGTTTTGAGCAGAAATACAAAACATATCAGAGGTTTTTATCTGAAAACTTTCAGTTTTTGAAGGTAAAATTTTCTATATATTTGAATAGCCGTGTTTTCGTAATGTATATTTTATCTTGTCCTTACATGTCCCCCCGTATATTCCTCTTTCAGTGTCTTGGGAAAGCTTGCATCATGATTGTATAGCCTTTCCTGGATCACTTTATCTATTTGTTAGCTAGTTTCGACAATATTCCGTGAGTGTTCACGAAGAACGAAAACTCTAAATTACATTATAGTGAAGTACCGGGAGGCGCTCTACGGTCGCATTTGTCACTAACACTAGCTGTTGTGAAGATATATAGGTAAATGACTCTTGAGAGCAAGGAACACACAAACACACAGACACAGACACACACAAACACAAACACACACACACACACACACACATATACACACACACTAGCGAAGTGTCAAGCTATTTAGTCCAACCTAGTTAGTTTCGGACAAATAAGCATCATCCCAGACCCGGCGTGCAACATATTCTGTGGAGCTTGGTCATGAAATATCATGGAAGCAGTATAATAGTACAATTTTTAAATGTTTAGGGTTCGAAAGAGCGTATGAAGCAAGTAACACAAATAAGAAAAGCTCAAAAAATAGTTTCTGCTTTGTAGTTTGCCAAACGGCAGCTTTTCGGGATATTTGAAAATATATACGCGGTATACTGCCAGTTACTGGCGAAAGAATGTGCACAACTACTGGTTAACTGCTTAGAGTACTGAACCTGCCTAGGAAAAGCGTGGTTAGGTAAACATGATCCCAGTTGGTAGACGGCGTCTTAAAACCTCAACATTAACAAACCATTATACTGGTTTAGCGAGCGCAGAATAGGACAAGCGTACAGCTTGTCGGGATAAGATGACACAATTTATTCTAGACGTTTTCCAGATTTCGGGCATTGCAATGGGCTGTCTGTGACACCCTGACTACGCCATGATATGACTGAAAGACCACTGACTAAATATCGTCGTGATATGACTATACGATTGCTAACCAGACATCGTCATATGACTAAACGATCACTGAATAGATATCGTCGTGATGACAGAGAGATCACAGAAAAGCTATCGTGATCATATGATTGGAAGATCACTGAATAGAAATCGTCGTGATATGACTAAAGGATCACTGAATAGATATCGTCATGATATAACTAAAACATCACTGAATAGATATTGTCGTGGTATGACTGAAATGTCACTGAATAGATATTGTCGTGGTGTGACTGAAATATCAATGAATAGACATCATTGTGATATGACTAAAAAATCACTGAGTAGATTATCGTCGTGATATGACTGAAATATCACTTAAATCAGGCCGCAACCCTCCCACTCCTAAACATATTTACTGTACGACTGGTTTATTGTTCAGTGCATGTATGTATGGCTTGAAACAAAATCAACGATTTAACACTTTCAGCCTGTTAGACAGAAACAAATACTTATGCAAACAGTATATATCAAGATGAGATGACGAGCCGTCTCACCAGGATCTATACTGTTTGCCCTTCTGTTCTGGATTCTTGACTGAAATCTCCATTTGGAACAATGGGCGTGTCCAAATTCAAAGATGGAAGAGTCCATTGCAGAAACTTAGTGATGAAAGGTTAAAAATGACTGAAGTCCGTGTGAAAGGAAGCTACTAGTAGGACCACTGTAGTCTTACAAAAGGTATGGAGCCGTCGATCTGAGCCTGCAACTGAAAAAGGAAACAAATTTATCGGCCGCAAAGCGGTTGACTAATATGGAATCGCCATATCGCATATCTATATTATATTTGTGCACCTAGTTATATATTAAATATACAATCATGCATGCATTACACATTGTCTTCTATATATCCAAGACAGGTTTGTTATTGCTTAACGTTCTGAGCCAACATGTTCAACTTAGGTATGATATTTTATTCAGTTTACCTTATGTTATTTTTTTTTTTTTCAATATTTATACAACATTCAATCGCACACTCACACACACACACACAAAGAGAGAGAAAGAGAGACAGTTTTATTTTCCGAATGCTAACTATTTTACTGGTTTCTAAAACGTATTTTTTAAACAGATAAGCTGATTAAATGATAAGTATTTTGTTATATTTTTTCCGAAACAATTAATGCAAACTATTTCTGTCAGTCTACTTGTTAAGGCATTTCCACTCCGTAGTAAGATCAACCCACAACTACTTAATTCCACTGCACGAATGAGGTGATCGAAATTATTTCACTATGACACTTCTAATGACCATTCATTTTCGTGTCATCTTAATTGACTGAATGTTTTGTTGCTTGCTCCACACGTATAGCTTTGGTAAACTTCCAGAGAGACAGCTGCTTAATTAGTTTATGTGGTAGAAAATAAATGTATCTTTTTGGTCATTCGCGACACTTGTGACAAGATCCAAATATTAGAAATAAATATGCTTAGCTAAACTTTAATCTCTTGGAGTTTTACTATCTACTTTTGTAGTAGTAATTTAAGGCGTGTAAGTGTAGTGTGGCTTAGTAAATACATACTGACTTAAAAAAAAAAAAGAAAAGAAACGCGACATTGCTGAAAAGAAACAAAAACTAATACCTTATGATTGTTAAACTGATCTAGTGTGAAAAGCGTGCATGTAAATCAACACATTTGAATTGTTTATTCAATATAAAGTATACGTGCAAGAAATCGTGGATCAACACGTATATATATATATATATATATATATATTAAATTGCGACTTATTTCGAAGCAATCCTGTTCATTTTCTTTTATACGTGGGCGTGTCAATAAATAACCAGCCTATCCCATTTCCGATGGACCGAGACGATGACGATTTTCATGCTTTGTTTCAATACATGGGTACAAAATAGCACACGTATCAAGTCATTCTTTAATAAGATATTGAATGTCAAACATGGCTAGTGATGTAAAGACATGCTTTTCATCTAAAGTTGAGTACCGTGCTGTAATTCGGTACTTGTATTTAAAAAGTAAAACAGGCAAGGAAATACACGTTGAGTTAGCCGATGTTTATGGGTCTTCTGCACCTTCTTATGCTCAGGTTAAATTCTGGGTAGGGGAATTCAAACGCGGTAGAACGTCTTTAGAAGATGAAGCCAGGTCTGGACGCCCACTGGATGCCACCGATGAAGATTGTGTAAGAAAGTTCGGGATCTGGTATACTCTGATAGGTGAATTCAGGTGGAAGAAATAGCGCAGGCATTAGGCATTTCACACGGTAGCGTTTCAACAATTTTACATGATCGTTTAGGTATGCGCAAGTTAACAGCCCGTTGGGTCCCCAAATCCCCTAGCGATGAGCAAATGGCAACCAGAGCATCAGTATGCAGCGTCTTGTTGAAGCGTTTTAGGTCAAAAGATGATTTTCTTTTGCGCCTGGTGACTGTAGATGAGACTTGGGTTCATTATTATGAGCCAGAGAATAAAGCTCAGAGTCGTCAGTGGGTAGGGCCTGGGTCCCCGAGGCCAAAGAAGTTCAAGGCGCAACCATCTGCTGGCAAGGTGATGGCCACAGTATTTTGGGACGCAAAAGGCGTTATTATGTTGGACTTTTTACCCAAGAGAAGTACAATAACTGGAGTGTACTATGCAAACTTGTTAGACCAGCTGAGAACCGCCATCCGTGAAAAAAGCCGAGGTAAACTCTCTAAAGGTGTTTTGCTGCAACAGGACGACGCGAGAGTCCACACTTGCAAACTTGCAATGGATGCTGTAGAGCGAAACTGGTATGAATTAATACCACATCCTGCGTATTCGCCTGACCTAGCTCCTAGCGACTTCTTCCTATTCCCAAACTTGAAAAAAGATATCTGTGGACTTCATTTCCGGTCTGATGAAGAAGTCATGACGGCAGTTGAGGAGTGGGTCAATGGAAAGGACCCTGACTTTTTCAGTTCTGGGCTGATGGCACTTGAACACCGTTGGTCTAAGTGCATCACACTAGAGGGCAATTACATCGAAAAAGAAGAGGTGGATCTCAACCGGAAATAAGTTAGGCTGGTCACTTATTGACTCACCCTCGTATATATATATATATATATATATATATATATATATATATATATATATATATATATGTGTGTGTGTGTGTGTGTGTGTGTGTGTGTGTGTGTGTGTGTGTTTTGCATTCGTGATTCGTGATATCCTTACAACGGCCGAGGGTTTTGAAAAATGCAGCCAAAATGAGGGTAGAGTTGGATATCTACCTCTGGAATCCAACATAAGCAACTGAGCAAACAAAATTTACTTGAAAACGAAAGTAGACATGTTATTCTTTACAATCAAGCACTGCCAAATTTTTACACTCACGAAAGATCATGGCGCAGGGGTCATGGTGGGAAAATGTATGCGTATGAACATTTTTTCTTTTTCTTTTTTTTTTTTTTTTTTTGCGATTTGATCCCACATTTTTCCTTCTATCTCTCTCTTTCCCTCCTTTTTATTTGCCTTTTCTTGCGCATTTCGTATGCTGGGTCATTTGAGCTCGAAAATTTGACCATTTTTATCTTACTTCCTTTACATGCTAGAGAGCTCGTGTCCATACTATTATTACCCCACATACTACCGTATTAAATGGTACTGGAACTGGAAGATTGCTTATATTAATCTCGCCGTGAGGGTCGTTCAAACGTGTTGGACAGCAATTACGCATAAATACGCTACCGTATATGAAGCATTTTAATATTCCTATCGCCGCTTTCCCCTCCTCACACGCACACATATAGACCTGATCTAGTCTTCAGACGTACAGACCTTGGTGAGTGTATTCGCACAGTGAATGATCAGATGCGGTCAGATCAGGGTACAGTTTACCAGTGGCATTTTCTTACAAATTACATACGTTTATGCTCTGAAACCCACAGAACCGTTTTTAATTTCAATGGGTTAGTAGTAGGTACTTGCCTCACAGCGTCCAAAACCAGAAAGGGAGTGGTAGGTGACATGCCAGAAGCTTTTGTGTCTTTGAACTGGCTGACACATAGTGTATGCCAGGTCACTACCAATGTAAAAGCAATTGTTGTCCGAGACACTTTCTAGTTTTATTTTTAAAACAACCATTCAAGACATTTTTTTACTAACATTTGCTACATAACAGCCTGAATTATACATTTTGAACAATTCTGGCATCAACTCAATGTAAAAATCAAAGCGCTGTAGGCGCTGGTGGCCTTGGCATCAGAAGGCCCAGGGGCTTCAAAGCTCAACAGATTTCAAATAATCACAAAATCTGTAAAGGTTAATATGATGAATATTTCAATAGAAAGTCTCAGCCTCATAGAGGATAAGGTTTCTAAGGTGATAATTTTAAGGAATTATGTCTATTTTCCTATGGCAATCAGTAAAAATAAAGCCCTATTGCTGATAAAAGATTACTCAAGGAACGTTAGAATATAAGTTTTGTCAAAGTATCTGCAATTGCTGGGCAGTAAATACTTTCCCATTATAAGTATATGGAAACTGTAACTGGCATAGCAACCCAACAAAAGTATCGATTTTCATAAAAAAATACAAACTTTCAATCCCCCAGCCCAAGGATGCTACAGATGAAATTTGGGCTCTATTTGGTGTCAGAGGAGATGTTGTCTGAAAGTGTTTACGATGACAGACTATGACGGCGACAACAACAGAGAAATATCCTATAAGCTTTCTCGGCGCCTTCTGCGCTGGTAAGCTAAAGACAAAGAAATGACATTCATATTGAACTATTACTGGATATGTATCAATGAAAACGAAAGCGCTAGATTTGTTCATGGTTTTATTAATTATAACATGAAAGTAAAATACAGGCTTTCAACTGATTATGATCAGAAGAAAGAAATATTCCTGAAAGACATATAATGATGGTGTTTTGATAAAGAAAGGCTGAATGCCGAATGTTGCCCAATGTTTGGGCAAATAAAAATCTAAAACAGATGTTTTAAGAGCAATGGATAAATCTATAAGAAGGCGTTAGGGTCACAAGATGTGTGATGGACACACAGACGGATAGAATGACACAGAAGGACAAGGGTCATTTTTATAGTACCTCCCCTCCTATATCGAGTGACAAACAGGAAGAATAGATACACAGCAATTAATCATCTTTAACTGTTTTCAAACGGTTTTCATGATATACTTATTTATTCACTTGTCAATTAAATAACTGATCTGAATGAAAAACTTACAACCACTGAGTGACACAAATGCCAGTTTGAGCATATTTGTTCAATCTATTCTTGCAGAAATTTGAAAACAAAATCCTGATATTAATGAAAGTTTAATTATCTGAAAGAGTTGATGAAATTATGTAAAAACGTGAAACTGCATCTTCATGTTGTCTTACAAAGGTTTGAATAGACAAGATAACCAGTTTCAAGTGCATCCGTATTGAAAACACACACACACACACACACACACACACACACACACACACACACACACACACAAACACACACACACACACACACATAAAAGCTAGCAATTTGTCCATAGTACACGGATGCCCCCGCTTTGGGTCCCTCTATAAAACTGTGCAAACCTTGCCAAATTAGCCTACGTCAATGCGGGGGTATTTGTGTACTTTAGACACATTTCTAGTTAACAAAAAATCAAAAAATAATGAGAGATATAAGACCCTTTGCCTGGAAGGCCTGTAACTCTTAAACCATAAGACTAAGAAACTCAGTTTTGTGTTCCCTAGTAAGTAATTTTCAACAAAGAATGCAAAAATAAGGAGAATTACAAGACACTTTACCTGCAAGGCCTGTAACTCTTAAACCATAAGACTAAGAAACTCAGTTTTGTGTTCCCTAGTAAGTGATTTTCAACAAAGAATGCAAAAATCATGAAAAAAAAATAAGGCATGCATCCAGAGTATAAGAAAAGGAGATAACTCCAGACGGACAGATGGCCGGACAGACGGACGCTCAGGCACCTTTGCCTGCAATACCTGGAACTCTAAAACCATAAGTCTGAGAAACTCAATTTTGTGTTCTCTAGTAAGTGATCTTAGATTTTAATGCAGCGGCGTCAGTTGCGTGTGGAGTTGCGCAGTTCTAATAAAATGTACGGGGCCTGACTCTCTGTTTATTATACTCTATGTAAAACCCGTGGAGTAATTTTCAAGTACCAGCCTGTCTTTCTTTGATTAATATTTAATTATTATTTTTTAACAGTAAATACAAGTATAGCTCAAAGTTATCAAAAGAATTAAGGCATAATATGGTTTCAAACATCAGAATCGGTTGACATTTTTTCTCGGATTTTCAGATACGCAAGTACTCGTACTTTTCCGTTCTACTCGGCTATCTCCATACAGCGTAATAATTTGCAGTTATGAATAAGCTCATCGGGGCTCAAAATTCTTACTTAAACAGTTTCGTATGAGAAGCATCGTACATATATCGAAATTTGTTGTAAACATAACCTTTTATATTATGTTCAACCAGAATATATATTTATTATCACGGGCTTTTTTTAGCGTAGCTGAAGACAATACTTTGCACTTTTACTCGGGGTTTCCCGTAAATGATTTGGCAGGGGTTGAACTTTTGGTATGATTACTATGTCTTTAGGTTTGGCAAGCAAATGCCTAGCTGTCAACCCAATCATTGTTGATGGCTATCCTTCACTCTTTAATTGCACGACGGCGGTTCGGGCCTCAGACCCAATGACGGCCTCTTCGTAAAACTTTAACCAGTGGGTACTAAATGTCTTTGGCTTGGCCCACCGTGCTTCAACTATTTGTTTTCATTTATTATGGCATACTGTAGAATTAGCCATAAGTACTCGTCTTTGTTTATTATAGTGATTAATTTGATTTTTATGTTTTCACTTTGATGCATTGACTGAGTTGGGAGCCTTTATGCGAACCGAATTTTATGTATTTCTGTATTAAGAGTAACATCGAGACTCAGGGTGAAGTTGGCTAGCTGTAAAAGTGCTTTATCACCCCCGATGGTTTACTCTACTGACCGTTCTAAGGCAGTGGTCCCGGTGTTAGTCTTACTCTTTGTTTGTTGGTTTGTAGTTTATTCTACTAGGCGATTTGTTTTATGTCTTACCTTCTGTTATTTTGTTCTTGTGTTTTTCAGTCCTTTTAGCATTGCGATTACCTTGCTTGAGGAAAAAAGAGCTAATGTTAGTGCATTTCGTACGTTTGTTCGATTTGCGCTTGTTTGGTTTTGTCTGTTTCCTCTTTCTCTTGGTGTCTGGGAAGGGTTGTGGTTTGTGATTGTGGCACTCCCTGGACGTTTCTGTTACCTTTTTTTGACAAGCCAAGCCCAGACCAATGACTACTGGTCTCAGGTTATAAATTTATTTTCGTGCTCAACTCTGAGCATGAAATTTCTCTGCTAATAAAGCTCAAATTACCAACAATTATTGCATTTTTCTTTTTGTTAAACATAGTTGAGCATGAAAATTGCTCTGCTAATAAATATGAAAATGCCAACTATGGCATTGTCATATTTATTAGCAGAGAAAATTTCATGCTCAGCTGAGTTGAGCACGAAAAAAAAGTCTTTTGACCTCGGACAGATGCAAAAAGTTTGGAATTCTTTTTTTGGAAGTACATTCATAACAGAACCACATGCGATCCCCTGTAAGATTTAGTAGTCTATGACCTATAAGGACATTTGTACTGATGGAATAGCCTAATTCACTTTAAAAGCAATAACTTTTCTGAACCGCTATAGTTCGAACAGTACTTTTCTGTGATAAGCAAATCCACATATGAGGTTGCTATCAGTAAATGAATTTTAAGGGGACCGGATTCACTCGCTAGATGTTTCGTCATAATCTACAAAGGGGACAACTTTTCGACGTCCTGTCTGCTTTCTTGCACATCCTCACTCTTCTAAGAAGGGTTTATTCTATAAGAAAATAATTTGCTTTCAAGGGATAGATCCCTTTTCAGAATGGATGCAAAGGAATTCTGTCAGAATTGTCCTCCTTTATCTGTGGATCCTTTATTATCATTCATTACTGTCAAAATCGAACGGCAATCTTCTGTTCGTTCATTTCTGAACTTTCTGCAGCAATACCTGGTTTAATTAATACCTAAACTGTGAGTATAACAAGTGACGATGAATATTTAAAGTGGCAAACCTTTTGTTTAAACAGATGCTCACGCCTGGAAAACAGTTTAAATACACGCGCTGATGATGTTTCCTCCTACGGTCTATCAAGAAGCCAGAAGTTTCAACCATCATTTCAAGATTTCTACGAAAATTAACATTTAGTCTGAAAAGATTTCGGGTAATGAAACATTTGTTTTTGTTACAAGAAAGAATGGTAACAGGTGAAAATTCCTTCATGAGGTCTGTACTCATCTACTTTACATTAAGCATAAAGTTGCGATAGCTGGGACCAACTGACAGGACACGCGTCATTTCCAGCCAAACTGATGGGTATGAATCTAGTTTTTGAAACTCGTCCAGCAATGAATCAAAAATCATTTTCGTAGATATATATAATTATAGTTTATCTTCTTCATGTGTTAATTACATAAAATGGTTTGGCAGTCTATCTAAGTCTTCGACTGTGATGATTTACTATGCGGACCGAATATGTATTTGTAATTTGTAGCTGCATCACAATTGAGGGCGATGTTTTGCGCGAATAAAACTGGTTTAAGCACCTTCCTCCTTCTCCCAACTCGATAGTTTTGCTGGCAGTAATGGATAAATAATACTTGGTCTGTCTAAAATCTCACTTTATTTGATGGAAGTTTGAGAATATTTCGGTAGATCATCTTGACACATATAACTGATTCAAGCCATAATGGTGGGAGAATCCTAGTTGTTTTAGCGATTTTTTTTTTTTTTTTTTTTTTTTTTTTTTTGATTTTTTCTTTTTATGTTGCTTTGTGAAGTCAGTAATAAGTAGATGCTTGGACGCTAACAATGATACATGCATTTTTAGCTCACCTGAGCCGGCTCAGAATGAGCTATTGTGATCCTTCACCGTCCGTCGTCCGTCCGTCGCCGTCACACCTTTGAACGACTTCTCCTCTAACCCCCATCCCCGGCACCGGCTTTAGCGGTATTCGACTTTCAAAGTAACCACAAAGGGTTCAGTGACCCAAAAGAAACTAAAATATAAATTGCACTATGGTGAAGTACGGGGAGACATTGAACGACCGCCACACCACACTTACACCCGCTGCAGTGAAGTTAAATAAAAATCAAAACGGTTGCCTTTGCCTTATTTTTGTATGAGCGGGTGGGGGTGGGGGAGGGGGGGGCACAGCACTTCCTACAAGACTGCATGTCATGTGCGCTCAGCTAAGACTTAGATCAGCATGCACATCTAAACAGTCCGATCAGAGTTTGTCACTCTGTGGATATAGCTAAGGATCCAACGCATCTTCAGACTGACAGCGAAGAATGCGAAGGCTTATCTGAGTCTTCGCTCAACGCACAGGCAACCTTTTAGGAAATGTTTTGGCCTGGCGTATATGTACCTAGTTTGCTTTACCGTTAGAGTAGCGTTTTGGGGTCGATTCTTTACAATCGAGCCATAGTTTACAAACGCCAAAATTACCTAAAGGTAGTTGTAAGGTAGTAATCACACCGCGCGTTAGGTGAGATCCAGGTAACGGTTATTTCTAGCCGCGCTATTCTTCCCGCTGGGACGTCAGAGTGCTGTTGATAGAAGGTTATCTGTAAAACCTGGACGCGGACATTCGGAACATTGGTAAACAGTGGTGACCCAGATCAGACGCCGCAGAACGCGGCGTCTGATCAGGGTCTGCACTGTTTGCTTAAATTATAGGGAGTGAAAAATTAAATTAAACGGTCTTAGTCCCCGTTCTGGACCATTTTCCCAGCCTATACTCAAAGACAATTGACCCACCTGTGCTGTCAGTGCTTTGATTTGGAACTGTAGATATCGCTTCCGCTTAAACCGTTTAATCAGTCCTGTCATAAAGTGGCTACTTTTTGCTAGTGACACTAACATCATTTGCTACAGGGACACAAATCTACCAGTCAAGATATCGGCCAAGAGACATAATTATATAAAGGAATGGATGGTAGCAGAATCAAGAAGATAAGTTACCTGATATGTATTATGATACATTTGTATCCTATGTTCATAGCGTTCCTAGGTAATGCAACTTGACAGTTTGTATGAGCCTGGGAACACCGTTGTAGCGATAACGCTATACGGTTCCGTGTTAAATAGATGTCAGAAATATCGTAGATAATAGATGAGTCATACGTCTTGTAGAACATATGAATAAACAGCGCAGAATAAGAAAAAATGCCGCCTCCACACATTTATGTAGCATTTGCGGTTATAATTTGAACCGTGCCGCGAGAAAAAACGCTCTTCGGACTTACCGTCAAATGAATCTTTCAGTCCGTGATGGTTCTGACAAGACTGCGTTGATGCGCAGGCTCGCATGAACCTCTGCTGTTTGCTTATGCTATAACGGCTCTTTTTACATGATAAGGGCTATTCTGATTCAACCGAGATTAGTTTGCGGGTATTCACTAACGTCCGCTATAGTTTGCGAGTAACAGCGAACCTCTCATTTGCTTGTCCTGCTGAATAAATTAAGATGCCATGCCCACTTCTAATTTTCAGCCAATCAGATTACTTGATTCTGGGTTTTAATACAAATTCACATACTTAATGACAAACAGTGCAGATCCAGATCAGTTGGCTTCTTCAGAAGCCAACTGATCTGGATCTACACTGTTTGCAAAGGCAGGGTATATCCGGGTTAAGCAGGAACGCAGCCCTGCTAAAATCTATATCAGACCGTTATCGGCCCGACATGAATCCTAACTCTTGACTATGCTTATAACACGTGATCAGATGAGCCGCGTCTTCGGACTTTCCGTCGAAACAATATTTCCGTGCGCATGACAGGTCCCTTAGCGAGGCTGTACTTGTTTGGTTGGTTTCCCCCTCGGATGTGCGTACCGAATGACCCCCTTTTGCAGGGCTGCCAGGTATATGATTAGCCCCCTTTTTTTTCAACAAAAAGTATATGACTGACCCAATTTTTCTGGATTCGTATGTGAAAGATCCCAATTTTCTGACATCTCGGTATATTTGTATAGTTTTCGATCTGAGCTTTTACGAGGCTGCTTGTTCTCTTGGTATTCAATGAATTGACTGCGATATTTGTCTAACTACCAGCAGTATGGGTATAAAACAACAAAGTGCAGTATATGAATAGGTCAACATTTCGGACGATCAAGTATATGAATGGGTCCGTTTTTCAAAGGCCAGGTATATGAATGGGGTAGGTTTCGAAATACCGGCTGGCACACCCGTACCACAATTATCCTCAAGTAACCCCCCCCCCCCCCCACACACACACACACCCACACACACACAAACACACAAGGTTTCCCCTTGGCTTCCTGCTTACATGAGCGAACAGCATAGGTTCTGGCGAGACTGCGCGGATGCGCAGGCTCGCCAGAACCTTTGCTGTTCGCATATGCTATAAAATCTCTTTTTTCATGACGCGGTTCAGGTCCATTTTTGCTGCATGTGGATGTGTTTCAAACTTTTCAGTTAGTAGCAAACAGTGTAAACTCACAGAACGTGTTGTCTGATCTGAATCTGCACTGAGAGCACAACCCTGTCTGCCCGAATACGTAGGCTAAATACAAAACCAGATTTTTAAAAGATATTTTATTAATTTATTTAGTCACATACACAGAATAAACACATATACAATAATGGGATCAGAAAACAAGGGTAACGTACGAAAGCCGGGTAGGGACATTTCTTATTTCTACACACATACATACGTACATACATACATACATACAACATGGAAGTTAGAAGTTAAAAGTAAGAAGTTAGAAGTAAAAGTTAGAAGTTAGAAGTAAGAAGTTAGAAGTTAAAATTTAGAAGTCAGAAGTAAGAAGTTAGAAGTTAAAAGTTAGAAATCAGAAATGTCCCTACCCAGCTTTCGTACTAACGCGTATATATTAGCGAACCAACATCTCTGGGACCATGGAAATTTGTTCTAGACTTGTGTAGTTTGATCCACTGAGGGTTATTCATAGCGCCAGGTCAGGAGGCCAATGGGGATAAATTACAAATGCATTTTCGATCTTCTATAAAGAAATGGTATGTTGGGTGTACTCATTAGAATCGCCTCATTGAGGCGATTCTAATGAGTACACCCAACATACATTTTCGAAAATCATAATATAAAGCAAATGTCCTTAAAATATCTCTGATTATTTGTTTTCTTGAGCTATCGGAAGAATTTCGAATCAGCCACGGAAAACGAGTCATTGATGGTTTACTGTGTATCTTCTGGGAAGATTATTTGCTATAGTGAATGGAAGAGATTCAGAACGTATCTGAACAACACAATGTGCCTCAGATATCGAGACACATTTGGATGTGTCACCCCTTCTACGGAGTTCGTGGTGATCATTAGCAGCTAGTTAACGAGAAAAGCGGTTTGATTCAATTAACAAACACATTTGAATACGTCTGGGAACCTCTGTTCCTCGGATGTCAGATTAATGTTTCAACAGGAACAAATTAACGCTAGTTTATTGAGCGTTCAATCATTTTGTAAACGGTTGTGTGCCAATATATATTCAAGTCTAATTATCCAACCGTCCAATTCACGATGCAATGAGCCTTATTGAAAACTCCTGGGACGAATTCAAATATTAGCAATTGTGAAAAACAAGAGTAAATAAATTATTTTCTCCTGGAGTAAACTAATTGAAACTTTTGCAATTTCTGTATTTGTAAAACAGTGACACATAAGTTCAGATGTTTGTCTTTCTGACAAAACTACACTTGCAACAGAATGACAGTCATCAATCTGGCACCAGGTTTGTTCTTGCATTTCAATTTCTGGGAAAATAAATATAGATACTCGTGTGAGAAAAGACAATGTGTTACATTACGTTAACCTTTACATGTACCATTCTTTTGGGCTAATTGATGACATTTTTCTTTCTTTTCTCAGAAAACAGGATTTGATAGTTAATGCAATTGGAGACAATTTCAATGAATGACAAAATCTGTTTTCTTGGAATAATACGCAAAAAAAAAAAAAAAAAAAAAAAAAAAAAAAATTCAAAATGTCGTCTGCTGAATTTTTTTACCAAGAATGCTAAGCTTTCAGACATTTGAAATGCTCTAGGCTCTAGATAAATGCATAATTACTGATATTTTTCTTGTTTCTCCACGAAAACATGTTGTTTGAGGATCCCTTCGTTCACGACCCTACGCGGACAGAACACCTGTTTGTATTAGGTGCATTATGATTAAGGACGCTCACTACAAAACAAGCTTCCGCCTACCCGTGTAGTTCTTTTCTGCTGTTCCTCCGTTGTAGTTCGTCTATGTAGTATATTCTTTTTTTTAAGCCAGTATGCTATAATTTCTATTCTTATAGTAACAACCAATACCTTGACTATCATGAGACCACAGACGGGTGGGTGCAGTCAACCATTCTCAACCATTTTTTGGGGGTATTTTCTCAGAAACAGAAGTCAAAGTAATAATCTCGGCCAGAGAGAGAGAGATATTACATAAACTACAGTCGACTTTCGTTTTCTCGAAGTCCATGGCTCTCTGAAATACTTCGAGATATCCGTACCTCGACATATCAAATTTGCGGAATTGAGGAAAACAATAAATCGAACAACCACATTTAACAAATGAATGTGTAATTTAAATCCTGAAGTTAGATATAATAGTGAAAATATTGTGGAAAAGAGGAAAAATTGTTCCTTAGGAGCAATTTCTCCTCTTTTCCCCAATATTTTGTTACCTATTGTTAGATTTCCATGTTAAAACTAGGGACCAAAGTTTCACTTCGAGATAAGCGCTTATTCGAGATAAGCGAGGTCGAGATAACGAGAGTCGACTGTATATGCTTGGTACGGAGGAAAAAGAATGTTTCAAACTGGCCGAAATATTGTAGTAGCTCATCTACGCGGAATTTCTTCGTGCATCTACTAACAAGAGACAAATGAGCCGGGACACACCGTTTCGTGCAAGATTTCATGTGCGCCCAGCGAAGACTCAAACCAGCCTGTGCATCCACAGAGACTGATCAGTGTCTTTGTTTTCCGCCTGAAAACGCTTTGGATCCTTGGTTTCCCACAGTCATCACGAAAACACGCCTATATAATTCTGACCCCCTTAAACCCCATTTTTATAAAGTAAAACTGGGGTTTACAGGGGTATACATTATTTTTCCTATTTCTGCTTAAAAACATAGATTGTGGGTACCCGTTAGAACCGCCTCGGCGCGGCGGTTCTAACGAGTACCCACAATCTATGTTTTGAGAAGAAATAGGAAAAATATCGGAATTTTTTATCTGAAATCTTTCAGTTTTCGGTGGTGAAATTTTCAATATATTTGAATAGGCTAGTTTTCGTAATGGTCCTGTGAAGACTCTGATCAGACTGGGCCGATGCGCAGCTGATCTGAGTCTTCGGTGTGCGCACAAGCGATAATATAGAAGATGTTGTGTCTCGATTCATTAATTTTATAAACAGTATGTGTGAGGCTGCGTTATATTTTGAAGTCACATTACGAAAACACGCCTATTCAAATATATAGAAAATTTCATCCCAAAAAAACTGAAAGAAATCAGATAAAAATCTCTGATATTTTTCTCATTTCTGCTTAAAACGTAGATTATGGGTACTCGTTAGAACCGCCTCTGCGAGGCGGTTCTAACGAGTACCCACAATCTATGTTTTGGCAAAAATAAGACAAATAATGTATACCCCTGTAAACCCTAGTTTTACTATATAAAAGTGGGGTTTAAGGGGGTCAAAATTATATAGGCGTGTTTTCGTGATGAGTTGTAGGTGTTTAATATAATGAACATAAGTCATGCAAATGACGCAAAACTGTTCTTTTTTATGCCCATGCCGTCAGAAAAGATTTTGGTAAACATATCTATATCACTGTGTTATTCGCAGAACTGATTAGCTTCACAAGAAAGATAGCCACTTAAAAACGATTCTCATTTTGGTTTCTTGTATTGATGAATTCCTTCCATTTGCTCTTGGTCAAGTATCTCATATTTGTCAAAAGCAATATTAGCTCTTTTTCTCTACAATTTTCATATAAGGCCCGTCTGGGGACAGGAATATATGCATATTAACACTAGCTTTATGGCAATAAGATTGACTGAATTCCCCACGGAATAATGTCGTAGAATAATATCAAAGTGGTTTTAAAGCTGGAAGTCTTTGTAATCAGTTGTATGGGATTTATGGCACTGTTTTGGCTATGTTTGTCTTTCGGTAGAATCAGTAAAATTAGATTAACCCATCTATGCCTAGCGTCCCATAAAAGGGAAATTAGTCAACAGCGTAGAATAAGATCAGACGTCGCAGAATGCGGTGTCCGATCAGGGTCTACACTGTTTGCATTAAGTACAGGAATTTTTATAAAACATGATACCGGACACTACTTGTACTCGAAATGGACCTGAAACGTTGAGGTAGGAGAGGCCGATCAGTATACATGGGTTAATGCAGTAATTTTCAATGGGACTATAATTATGTGTGTGTTGGGATGGGGGTGCGTGCGTGCGTGCGTGCGTGCGTGCGTGCGTGCGTGTGTGTGTCTGCCATACATTAGGTGGAGCATCAGTCAAATATTATTTTTAAATAGTGCGGTCGCGGAATGATAGAATTTTACTCAAGAAATTTCATGAAAAGGATGTTTACGTTCCTGTCGACAAAGCTCAGACAAGGTTGTTGTTGTATAACGGCTGCATTATATCATACTTTAAAAGAGGAACATGGTAGCGCAAAAAAGAAACATAGCCATCACGAAAACACGCCTATTCAAATATATTGAAAATTTTACCACCAAAAATATAAAAAATTTCAGATAAAAATTCTTATATTTTTCTTATTTCTGCTCAAAACATAGATTGTGGGTACTTGTTAGAACCGCCTCGCCGAGGCGGTTCTAACGAGTACCCACAATCCATGTTTTTGAGCAGAAATAAGAAAGATAATGTATACCCCTGTAAACCCCAGTTTTACTATATAAAAGTGGGGTTTAAGGGGGTCAAAATTATATAGGCGTGTTTTCGTGATGAATACTCTTCTGCTGATGAGAAGCATGTTGTTGATAAGCACTACCGCCATATTGCTATAGTGTTTGCAGTAGGTATCAATGAAAATCAAACAAACTTCACATTTTATACTGGTTGCCTCAGCTTCATTAAAAAAAAAAAAAAAAAAAAAAAAAAAAACATACAAAGAACGATTAACCGCTAAATCTAATAGTTGCTCTGATTTTAACCTGAAATTTGATTCTGATAATATTTATAATTTACCATCGACTTTTTGCACTGCCTTATGCCAATGACACTGTTATTTTTGGTGTAGATGAAATAATTTTTACAGCTGTAATTTTTTATTATTTTACATAGGCATAGTAATATGATGATTTTGCTTCCTTTTCATTGTTGCATTTGCTTATGTTTTATAAATGCTTGTTTATTACATACAATTTGTTTCTCTGTTTGCACTGTATGCACTTACACTACAAGCATGTGGCCTCGGTTTATTTTATATAAAGTTATGCTTATGGTCTGTTCTGTTCTTATGTTCTTCTAATTCCAGTTCTGACACCAATACTGAATTGTCTAATTTGAGCCAGCGCATGACAAAACCTACAAAATGGCGCGTGCGCCCAGCAAAGACATATCAGCCTGGGCATCCGCCCAGTTTAAACAGAGTCCTCACTGTCCGCGTGAAGAAAGCTTGGGTCCTTAGCTATCCATTGAGCGCACAGCGAAGGCTCTGATCAGACAGGGTGGATGTTCAGGCTGATCTGAGTCTTCGCTATGCACACATACAATTTTGTAGCTTTTGTCATGCGCTGGCTCAATGAAGTAAAAAAGCATAAAATAAAATATTGTTAAAACGTTTATGAAAAGAATAATAAAAAAAAAAAAAACTTTTAACTAGACCAGAGGTATTGTTATCATTATTATTATTATTATTTACATAAACGTTTTCATGCAAGGCTCTTAATAAACTGAAGTCGAAGAGTTTTTAGCCTCCATTTTTGTTGACGTCCGATCTTTTTGCTCTTTATACTAACTGACCACATAATCTGATTCATTAAGGTGAATGCGCGATTTCTCGAGAATATACTCTGTATTTGGCCTGTAATGAGAAACGTGTTTTATTCACTCCTGAGGACACCAGAAATTATAACTCACGATCATGTCATAAACTTTATGAAGCCCTTATTTATCTTTTGGGTAAGACATTTATTAGATTTTGCATGCGGGGACTCTTTGTGCCCTCCTCGCTAGGATTATCATTACGAAAACACGCCTATTCAAATATACTGGAAATTTTACCACCAAAACTGAAAATTTTCAGGAAAAATGTTTTGATATTTTCTTATTTCTGCTCCAAACATAGATTGTGGGTACTCGTTAGAACCGCCTCGTCGAGGCGGTTCTAAGAGTACCCACAATCTATGTTTTGAGCAGAGATAAGAAAAATAACATATACCCCTGTAAACCCCAGTTTTACTACATAAAAGTGAGATTTAAGGGTGTCAAAATTATATAGGCATGTTTTCGTGATGTTTTATTTCGTTATAAGAGAGATTTCATGTTCTGCCTCTGAAAAAAAAAAAACACAAGCAGGTATTATTGAAGTTTTCAGTTCTGCTTCTTGATAGCTATGTTATTTTTTAACTGTTATCACTCTCTTGGCTAACTCAGACGTCAAATTGTTTTTTTTTTTTTTTTTTTTTTTTTTTTTTTTTTGTTGTTGTTTTTATTTTTTCTAATTTTCCCCCCAAAACAGGTTTTGACATTTCATGCAAATTGCCCCAATTCGCATGAAATGTCAAAACCTGTTTTGACAGAGATAATTTTCATGCGATGTCAAAACCTGTTTTCTGGGGAAAAATAAGAAAACTATTTCCAGTTATCTGCTGAAATGTTTACTAAGTGCTAAACGTTAATATTGAATGCACTCGTATTTATTTTGATCGAATGTTTGAGTCTTCCGGTTTAATGTTCTTTGGGGCCTTGTAGGTGCTGGCTGCGAAGCTTTTCTTTAATGTTTGGCCTCTTTGTTATCTTATTGTTGTGTTCGTTGTGTCGTATCTGGCATTGTGATCACCTCATTTGGGGAGAGGAAGTTGGTTGCTTTGCTTTTCCAGACATTGTGATCACCTCATTGGGGAAGAGAGAGTTGGTTGCTTTGCTTTTCCAGACATTGTAATCACTCCATTGGGGAAGCAGGAATCGGTTGCTTTGCTTTTCCAGTCATTGTAATCACTTCATTGGGGAAGAACGGAGTTTTTCTTTTTTTTTTCTTTTCTTTTTTTTTTTTTTTTTTTTTTTTTTTTTTTGAACGTTCTGCTGGATGCCCGTTTATTCTCCCCGTCATTCAGATGTGTAGTGGTCGGGGAGGACCATCCCACTAACACACCTTACAATCCTTTCATTTTATGATATGTCAGATAATACTTATTACAGGTCCAGTCAAGGTGACGTTTAAGTAGACAGTAAGGAATGTTTTCATTCGTTTTCATAGGGAAAAGGGAGTTGGTTGCTTTGCTTTTCCAGACATTGTGATCACCTCTTTGGAGAAAAGGGGGTTGGTTGTTTTGCTTTTCCAGACATTGTGATCACCTCATTAGGGAAGAGGGGGTTGGTTGCTTTGCTTTTCCAGACATTGTGATCACCTCATTAGGGAAGAGGGGGTTGGTTGTTTTGCTTTTCCAGACATTGTGATCACCTCATTAGGGAAGAGAAAGTTGGATGCTTTGCTTTTCCAGACATTGTGATCACCTCATTAGGGAAGAGGAAGTTGGTTACTTTGATTTTCCTGACATTGTGATCACCTCATTAAGGAAGAGGGAGTTGGTTGCTTTGCTTTTCCAGACATTGTGATCACCTCATTAGGGAAGAGGAAGTTGGTTACTTTGATTTTCCTGACATTGTGATCACCTCATTAAGGAAGAGGGAGTTGGTTGCTTTGCTTTTCCAGACATTGTGATCACCTCATTAGGGAAGAGGAAGTTGGTTGCTTTGCTTTTCCAGACATTGTGATCACCTCATTGGGGAAGAGGGGGTTGGTTGTTTTGCTTTTCCAGACATTGTGATCACCTCATTAGGGAAGAGGGGGTTGGTTGTTTTGCTTTTCCAGACATTGTGATCACCTCATTAGGGAAGAGGGGGTAGATTGCTTTGCTTTATGTTGATGTGCAACATGTGTGCTCTCTGTCATACAGTCGAACGTCAATGGCTTAAATGAGACCATGGAAAGTTCTTGTTGACATGGGTAGTTCGAGCCACTGAGCGTTAATCATAGCGCCATGTTAGAAGGCGAATGATAATAATTTAAGGATGGCTTTTCGAATTCCTATAAAATAATGTGTGTACGCATTAGAATCGCCACAAAGAGGCAACTCTAATGAGCATACGCAACATACATTTTCAGGATTAAAAAGTAAACTACCTATAAATAAGCTATAAGAAGAGACTCTAAAACGAGTTCGAATTAGCCACGGTAAACGAGCCAATGGTGTTCGAGCAAGAAGTTTTGCTGTAATTTGTTTACTCTTCTTCATGTATCATTGGTAGGTAGACTGGCTCCAGTCTCTAGTGACTGAATATTTATTCTTATAAGCCTGTTTGATACATCCATTAAGATATACAGGCTGGTCACTAGTTACCAGTCATTTCTTTGGTTTTATTTCGGTGGATTATATCAAACAGGATTATAAGAATAAATATTTAGTCACTGGAGACTGGAGCCAGTCTACATTGGAAGGCTATGTTCTTTGATTCAGGCGCTTCTCTGCTAAGTTTCAGATAAAAAGAGAAAACATAATTCTTTATGGATCTTTCGATACGTGCCTCTAAATGACAGTTCCGTATTTGTGTTTGTTATTTAGCGTATAATTGTGTCCGCCTATGAATTACACTATACTGCGTGTCATCATTTCAGCATGTGACGTCATTGGGTAAAATTCTATAACAATTCTGTATGGTGATGTAGAAATTGTAAAACAGCTTATATACCATTATACGTTTTCGGACATCTTAACACCTTACTGTATTTGTCCCAAAATTTGAACAAAATAATCTGAAAAAAAAACCCGTAAGACAGCATAGTAAATTTCACACTATCAAAGAGAGCCTATTATTTCCTTTTATAAGTAGACCATTTTCTGAAGGGAAGCAAAACAGAGTTACACCTTCCTTTAATATGTATAAATTACCCTAATTCTTTCATTCCTGTAGACTGACAGATATTTTTTGCAAACAGTGTAGACCAAGATGAGACGGCTATGTTTTTTTTTTTTTATTTAAAGCTGTTTTTTTATTTAAAGCAATAGATGTGCCCAAATGCATAGATGGAGAGTCGATTTCAGAATCGCAAGGTTGAAAGGGTTAAACTCGTAAAATGTCGCATCCTGGTCCCGACTGAACTTAAACAGCGCCCCGAGGAATTGTTTCTCGGTTCTAAAAACAACTGTTGATCGATCTCTATGTATTTTCAACACAGCTGTCTTTTATCTGAACTGTCAGAATTCTGCTGTGAAGATCAAACACATTTGATTGGTTTATCTTTCGGATTTCGCAAATAACTTCTTGTATGTCACCGCCTTATTGACTGTAAAATATTAGTTTCAAAACACTGTGTAGCGAGGAGAACATAAATCATGAAACCCGAAACAAGTTCAGCTCTTTGAAAAAGATTATTATGATAGGGTTTGAATTTAAAACCAGTTTTGATTTTAATCATATGAATACCTGGGGTGGCATTACAGAGTGCACATCTGCTGAAAACGATAAGGGAAACAATCTATGGAAATCCTAAATGTAGAAGACAAGGTAAAACATCATTTGAATCTCGGCGTGAAAAAAACGTACCTTCTGACATGTGCGCCCAATGACGACTCGGATCAGACTGCGCACCCGCGCAGTCTGATCCGAGTCGTCATTGTCCGCATGAAGAAATTTTGCATCCTTGGCTATTCAAAATGCATCAAGTAAAGATTCTTATAAGAATGCGCCAATGCGTAGGCTGACCTGAATCATCACTGGACCCACGTGTCCGAAAGTACATTTTCATTTGTTTGTATCCGTAGAAAAAATGAGGACAGAAATAAGACGAAGTCATTTAAAGCTCGGCCCAAGATTCCACTCATGAATTGGTGCATGGCAAATTTCAGCACCCATACAACTTGCTCTTTATATCATTATTAAGAATAAACTAAAAAATTGACTTTGTGGTATTACTGGAGTCTAGAAGCTGATAAGGAGTGCTTAGAGAAATTCCGCCCATTTTTAATGTAGGCTGCTGTAGGTGTATAAGGTATAGAGAGCAGGATACCAATTAGGTGGTGAGGATTGGAACCAGAAAAAGGCTCGACTCGAACTGGGCAATAATAATTAAAGTGTGTTTGAATTTATGCCAGTGTACTAAAAATATATTTCATACAAATGCATTTTAATTTGAAGCCAAATTTGGGAGTCAAGGAATATTGTGATGGTCAGAATTTATCCAAATGCTATAATGGAAGCCTTCAGAAAAAGTAATTAGGCTCCTGGTCCCAATGTCATTGATTGCAAACGCTTTTCTTATGGAAGGGTGAATTATATTTCGGGCCGTGTCATTCTTTTCGAGCGGTTGCCTTATAAAAAATAAGTGTTTGTGATACAAGCTGTTATTTCTGTTCAGCTGGATGTCATATCTACTGCCTGAATATTGTCAATCATTATTTAATTTCGAGTGGACATTTCATCTACTGCCCGAAAGATATTGCTTGTTAATGATTATATATGCTAGTATTTCCCAACTTTCTTTCCTTTTGTGTATATCTGGTTCCTTTTCATGGTTGTCATCTCCACTTCCAGATAATCGATTATTGTGTATACCTGGTTCCTTTCCATGGTTGTCATCTCCACTTTCAGATTATCGATTATTGTATACATTTGTTTTCTTTCCATGGTTGTCATCTTCACTACCAGATTATCGATTATTGTGTACACCTGGTTCCTTTCCATGGTTGTCATCTCCACTACCAGATTATCGATGATTGTGTACACTTGGTTTCTTTCCATGGTTGTCATCTCCACTACCAGATTATCGATTATTGTGTACACCTGATTCCTTTCCATTGTTGTCATTTCCACTACCAGATTATCGATTATTGTGTATACCTGATTCCTTTCCATGGTTGTCATCTCCACTACCAGATTATCGATTATTGTGTACACCTGGTTCCTTTCCATGGTTGTCATCTCCACTACCACATTATCGATTATTGTGTATACCTGGTTCCTTTCCATGGTTGTCATCGCCACTACCAATTTATCGATTATTGTGTACACCTGGTTCCTTTCCATGGTTGTCATCTCCACTACCAGATTATCGATTATTGTGTACACCTGGTTTCTTTCCATGGTTGTCATCTCTACTACCAGATTATCGATTATTGTGTATACCTGGTTTCTTTCCATGGTTGTCATCTCCACTACCAGATTATCGATTATTGTGTACACCTGGTTCCTTTCCATGGTTGTCATTTCCACTTTCAGGTTACACTTGTACTTTTTTGGATATTCACAAACCCTTGAACATTTCAAAGCAGATTCATAACAAACATTAACTCGACCGTCACACAGCATGAACCAACATCTGATTTCAAACTCTCGCTAAACAGACCATGCTGACTTCTGATCACTTCAAGCGTACGTATTATCCTTACATGTACAACCGGGCCGCTTACAATTTTCTCCTAAAAGCTACCGGTTCTAAGAAGGAACACAAATCCGCAGATTCTCTTAAGAAAAACGGCTGCGTCTTCAAGGGAAATAACTGACGCGAAGATGCCTTTATTAGTTGGGGCTACTGTTAAAGGCACACATTGTCTCCTGGTAGCAAATCCCTTCCTTTAAGCGTAGTCTCCTATTCTCAAAAGGATTCAAGTATAAGAAAACTAAATCCCTGCTTGCGAAAATGAAAAAAAATGTAAAATGTTGTCAGAATCATCTTCATTTCTCTTAATTACTTACACCAGACAAACAAACAGAAATCTTATTTTTATAAGCTTCTTCGTCGATAACATAGTTCGTGGCGTCAGTGGAATTCAGCTGCTCTTCTATATCAAATCCGACGTCAAATATATATTTGCTTACGCAGCCATTTAGGTATGTGCCTTACGAGAAATGAAGCTCCTGAACAGAGCGGTGAATAGTAAGATACAAAGTAGGTATGTTTCTTAGTTGTTCGCTTATACGTAAATATTCGTATTCTTCTCGTAATATCTGTTTGCCTGTGCCCAAATACGCATTAAAACGCATTAACTCTTTAAGCGCCAACAAAATACGATGCATACGACAGTCTGTTGTTGTTGTTTGTTTGTTGTTGTATTTTGTTGTTTGTTGTTTTTTTTTTGGTTTTTTTGGTTTTTTTTTTTTTTTTTTTTTTTCATAAAAATATGTGTCTTGACAATTCATGTGAATCGTCTGCTTGGCATGATATGTCAAGACTTATTTTCTATGAAACATCAAAATAGAATAAAATAAAATAAAAAGGGCGTCTGCTGAAGTTGTGATTGGCGCTCATTCTTAACATTCACTCTTCCTGCTTATTTCAAACAAATGAACAGTTTAGTCAGATTTTGCTATAAAAGTATTCATTCCACAATGAATAAGTTTTAAAAACAGTTTCGTTGTGTGTTTGGTATAATGGAAATACTGGCCGTATTTATCCTAAATATTGGGGCAGATCTGATCACGGTCTGGACTGTTGCAACTCACCAAGCCATTTTAGACACATTAATAGGTAGTAAAAAATACTCATTCAACTTTTAGCATAAATATGGTAAGAAGTTAAGAATTCCCAATATTTACTAAGATACGTGACGGAAATATAACTCTCGTCTGGCAATTTTATTGCACTTAAAAACTTTAAGATTTGATTGAATTATAATGAACAAATTGTCAAAGTAATGACTTTTCCCTTTACATACATATGTATGTATATTTGTCCACTTGTATGCATTTTGTTTACTTCTGTTCGATTTTGCTTTGTTGTCTAACACCACCCGCGTGAGGATTTATTTATCAATGAAGTTCTGTTCTGTTCTGCAACCATTAATATTATTCTTTATTGTTACATTACGGAATGCGTTAAACTCATCAGCATTGACATGAATGAAAGCGACAGCAATTGCAAAACTTGCAACAACCTGAAACGCGGTAACAGGTGATGGAATGTAAAACCGTATACGCCACGTGAGAAAACGTCCCTTCTAACATGTGCGCCCAATGAAGACTCAAATCAGCCTGCGCATTCGCGCAGTCTGATCAGTCTTCATTGTCCGCCTGAAGACACTCTGCATCCTTCACTATCCAAAAAGCGCTAAGTGAAGATTCTGATCAGACTGCGCGAAAGAGCAGGCTGATCTGAATCTTTAATGGGCGCCCAACTCGGAAAATATGTTTCCTGACGTAAGGGCTCGTATTATGATTACAGAAAGGAACAAAATAGTAGAAAGACATAAACAGACTGTTCTGTCATGTGATAGCTATATTAATATATAAAAAGAGCTGCAAAGAAAGTAATCAACAATGATGTTAAAGTAAACGAATACGCCTGGAAGATTCCACCACCATTTGGTAAAGGTAGACAGACTTTACAGACAAGAAGTTGCAGTCCTAGAATTTGATTTTTTAAATATGGGGGCTATTCAAAAAGGAGAGAAATTGCTCCCAGAAAGAGCAAGTTATTTCCTATAAGAGTAGTCCTCATGAGAAGGAAGCCATATCAGAGTTATTTCCAAATGCGCTTGTGCCATTTCCTTAAATATATTAGAGCCAGTTAGCAAGAAAAGTCTTAAAACTTTCCCACTAATTTAGTTTCTGTTAAGAAGCAAGACACCGAATTGAACGGCGGACAATTGACTTCAACAGACATTATGTTTAAGCTGCGCAATAAGAAAAGGTGTTTCTTGGTTGATTTTTCGCCATTTCCGGTAAAGGAGACAACTTTTGTGACTTTCTGTTAGTTTTTACTGCACATCATCCCCTTCTTAAAAGGGCTGTGTTCTATAAGGAAAGAATTTGCACCCTTTGGGAGCAAATTCTTTCCTTATGGAGTAGACCCCTTTTCAGAAGGGAATAAAACAATTTTGAAAGAGTTGTCCCCCTTGAAAACGTGTGAGTTTCCAGTTAGTATTAAGAAACAATGATGGCTGAGATCAACCTATGCCTCTGTGATGTATAATTAGGAATCGTACTCTTCGTCCAGATACAATACACGATTCACAATAACCACTTACATATATACAGCTGTGATGAAGTAGATGTGAAAGTTGCCAGAGCAAGTTAAGTATTTGGTGTAAGATAGTTTAGGAAGCCCGCTAGATACCAAATGAATGGTATACAAATCTTATGTACTGACTGGCTGTCTTATATGCTTGTGAGATACAAGCAGTCTGTTATGACATGCTGAAAGGTTCACCTCTCCATGAAAGCTGTCTTAGGAAGCTACTGAATATTATGCGGCAAGATACAATCCCAGACACAACAGTCCTGAAGAAGACAAAAATGGCAACATTTGCTCTTCTCAGACAGGCATATTTAGTTGATTGGTCTGATGGTCGGCTGCCAATTAATGTCTACGGAAAGTTTGAGAATGGAAAGCGTTCCGAAGGTCAACAGAAGAAAAAACTACAAAGGCGCCCTTCAAAGTTTCTCTGAAAGATTTTGAAATACCGAAGTATGCTGCTCTAGAACGCTCATCCGAAAGGTTGCATTTGCTTTAAAGTTTGAAGAACAGAGAACGCTTTTAGCTCAGCAGAAACGATATAAGTGCAAAGCCATGTTATCACTAGTTTCTCAGCAATTCACTAAGTCATTCGCAGCGACGTCGAAACACTTTGATTACGACGTTTATTTGGTTGATAATCGTCATCTGCAGATCTATCCTGTACAGCCTATGGCAGATCCTTCAGGGCAAAGACTAGATTCACTGACCATCCTGGGACAGACAAATCAATAAGTACGGCATGCGATTCTAATTGTCATGGCTAGAAATACCAACGAAGAAACAAGGTCTGCGAAATCGCTGCCCGGATGTTGTTAAATGTACGCCATATATTGTGCTCTCGCCTGGAGACAATATCCGAACCAATGGTCATCAGTTTTGCAATAAACATGCGCAAAGTAGGTTGTAGGACAAACGCGTCGCAGTCGCTGGCTTTCAAACTCTTTATGGTTTTGACTATCGTTGTAACAACATTTGAAAAGAAAAAAAAAAACAAACGCGAGCTGCAACATCAGAAACCATACCTTCGGACATGTGCGCCAAGCGAAGATTCAGATCAGTCTGCTTTTTCGCGCAGTCTGATCAGAATCTTCACTGGACGCATTTTGGATAGCCAAGGATGCAAAGATTCTTTATACGGACAACGAAGACTCTGATCAGACTGCGCGCATGCGCAGGCTGATCGGAGTCTTTGTTGGGCGCACATGTGAAAAGGTACGTTTTCTCACGTTGTGGCTAACGTTAAAGTTTTACTGCAGGGTTTTAATATACGATATCGTCAAATGTACTGGAAACACTCAAAACAGAACTCCCCGGAAATTTTATCTGAACTATTTACCTAATTAAGTTAATTATTTGAACTTTTAACTAATTTGTTGGATTTCCTATGGTGATAAATCCTTCGCATGGAATCATTCTAGATATTTTACTACTCGTAAATGCCAAACAAAATTCAACACTCTTGATTTAGGTAATTCATGTCGAAACAAGATAAAAATATTAGGATGTATGTAGGAAATTATTGGAATCAGGAAAATAAAAGATACACTTCAGATAGGTAAACATCTGGAAGTACTGATAAAAATGTAGCGCAACTGTACAAACTAAAGAAAAACAGTCACAGAATAGGTAGATATAGAACTTAGGCCGCGTCGAGCGAAAAAGCACTTTCGAACGTGCGCAAAATGCGCAGATTCAAATCATCCTGCGCATGCGCAAAGTATCATCCGGGCCTTTGCTCTCCATTTATAGACTGTAGTATACAGTGATTTTGTTAGCGGACGGGGAAGGTCATGGTCGGATGCGCAGGCTGACCTGGGCCTTCGCTGTCCGCATAGGCCCAAAGACACGTCATGCGGAAAAGGTTTTCACTTTAAATGAAAAGCTAGTGCTCATACTTCAGCTGATACAGCTGTCCAGTCTGATCAAACCATTTACGTATCATTTTCATAATCATTAGAGCCAGCGCACGACAAAACCTACAATACGGCATGTGCGCCCAGCGAAAGATCAGCCAGGGCATCTGACCAGTCTGATCAGTCTTCACTGTACGCATGACGAAAGCTTTCGTCCTCAACTTTCCGTTGAGCGCACAGCGAACACTCTGATCAGACTGGGCGGATGCCCAGGCTGATCTGAGTCTTCGCTGGGCTCACATGCCATTTTGTTGGTTTTGTCATGCGCTGGCTCATTTGGTAATGTATATCAATGTTGGGCACAGACACTGATATATGGGTCTGATGTTTCGCATGTTCCCGAGAGACCCCTTTTTCTCATGTTATGTCTGTCATTTGTATCTCTTGTGTTTAAAGAACAATCTCAGTATAATTTGCTGTATATTCTGTTGAGGGGCTTTAACCACACTCTGGGCTAATTCAGCGGACGACAAGCTGCAGATATCAGACTGAGCGGGCGCCAAGCTGATCTGAGTCTTCTCTGGGTGCACATGCGATTTTGTTGGTTTGGCATGCGCTGGCTCAAATGTAAAATGAGCCGTGGCTCAGTTTCCTAGACGACTACATGTGCGCCCAGCGAAGTTTCACATTACGAAAACACGCCTATTCAAATATATAGAAAATTTCACCTCCAAAAACTGAAAAAAATCAGACAAAAAACTCTGGTATTTTTCATATTTCTGTTCAAAACATAGATTGTGGGTACTCGTAAGAACCGCCTCTTTGAGCGGTTCTAACGAGTACCACAATCTATGTTTCCGAGCAAAAATAAGAAAAGTAACGTATACCCCAGTAAACCCCAGTTTTATTATATAAAAGTGGGGTTTAAGGGTGCAAAATTATATAGGCATGTTTTCGTGATGAGGTCAGCGTTATTACGTCAATGGAAATCTTAAAATTTGAGTTTATGCTCGTTTTAGATTGTAAGAACTCCAATACTTATATTTATTTGAATATTGCGTTTTTCTTTTAGCTTTTATCTCGTGTATTTTAGACTTTTATTTCTGCATATTTTTAAGAAAATATAGAAATGCATAGATTTGAACAGCAACGTCACAAAATGGCAAATACAGTCGACTCTCGTTATCTCGAATTGCAAGGGACTCAATGAAACACTTCGAGATATCCATACCTCAACATATCAGAGTTGAGAGAGTGATGAAAACAATAAATTTAACAACCACATTTAACAAATGAATATGTAATTTGACTCCTGAAGTTAGAAATATGTAAATAAAATAATGTGGAAAAGAGGAGAAATTGCTCCTAATTTCTCCTCTTTTCCACATTATTTTGTTACCTGTTGTCATAGTTTCATGTTAAAACAGGGACCAGATTTTCACTTCGAGATAAGCGGTAATTCGAAATAAGCGAATTCGAGCCAACGAGCTTCGACTGTAATTTATGTCCAGTGACTGACTATGTGAGAGCGAACATGTACTCCATAGTTTTCTTGATTTAAATGATCTGATTACGGTGCTTTCTTTGAGTTGTCAGACAGTTCTGTAGATGAGTCAGTTTTAGAGTCTTTTAGGCAAATCAACATTTTCACATTCCGACTAGCACGTGGTTTGTTCATTTCTGTGACTCGTGACTGTGTTTAAAAAATTTTCCTCGTCAATTTTATAGTCGCCAACAAATCAAACTTGGAACACAAATACAAGTAAGATATGACAGACACCTGACCACTTAGGTATGCATCTCATCACGAAAACATACCTATATAATTTTGACCCCCTTAAACCCCACTTTTATATAGTAAAACTGGGGTTTACAGGGGTATACATTATTTTTCTTATTTCTGCTCAAAAACATAAATTGTGGTACTCATTAGAACTGCCACTCAGCGAGGCAGTTCTAATGAGTACCCACAATCTATGTTTTGAGCAGAAATATGAAAAAATATCAGAATTTTTGTCTGAAAACTTTCAGTTTTTGGTGGTGAAATTTTCAGTATATTTGAAAAGGCGTGTTCTCGTAATGAATTGTTGTCAAACCCTCTCATAGTATTAATTACACCTGAAAGGTTTTCGCCGCCAGTTTGCAAAGGGATGCATGTTTTTTTGTTGTTTGTTTGTTTGTTTTTGTTTGTTTGTTTTTTGTTTTGTTTTTGTTTTGTTTGTTGTTGTTGTTTTTTTTGTGTTTTTTTTTTTTTTTTTTTTTTTTGTTGTTGTTGTTGTTTTTTTGTTGTTGTTGTTTTTTTTGTTGTTGTTGTTGTTGTTTTTTGTTTCGGAAAGAAAACCATTTATTAATGGGGACCAATCATTTAGGATCATCCACTGAGAAGGGAGGGGTATGTTTCCATGTGAAAGTTATTTTCGATGACTGTGAATTTATTCCCCTTAAACTTACTAATTCGATATGTCAATTTAATAAAATTGTTTCCATTCAAATAACTACCTTGTTACCTGTGGTGTATCTTCTTTTGATTGGCAGGTCTTTTTTAATATGCTGATATGCTGATTTTTTTATTATAAAGCAGGGAATTTTACCTTCGGGAACAGCAACTATTGATAATTTCATGAAACCAATAGCATTACGTGCAAAATAGGCGCTTATCTCTAATTTACGCACAAGGCAATACTACAAAATTACACGGCCCACGTCGAGCGAAAAAGTGCCTTCGACCATGCGCAAAATGTGCAGATTCAGATTATCCTGTGCATGCGCAAAGAATCATCCGGGCTTTTGCTCTCCATTCTTACATTCTATAGTATCAAATGATTATGTTAGCGGACAGTGAAGGCCCTGATCAGACTGCGCGGATGCGCAGTCTGATCTGGGCCTCCGCTGTTCGCACAAGCCCGATGACACGTCTTCCCATGGCGCGGCTCACATGACAAGCTTAAAGTTGATGGCGGACTTCAGAACATAGGCCTTAGGGTACACGCTTATGTATCACAAATGCCTTTATCAAATATATTTGTTAATATGGAAATCTTCCGAGTAATACGGAAATTAACCAGAAACGCCCTCTGGGTAGGCATTTGATCTGTCACATCTTAATCTAAATCCATTTGCAAATGAAATTTGGAACATATCGTAAACACAAGTTCAGTGAGATCCATGAGCGCTCTGCTGTGCGTACTTCTGCCTTATGTCCAAAGACATTTTACCTCTCCACAGCATCACTAGTACATGTAACCACCTAACCCCAACCCCACCATTCTTGCATGTTTTCATTACATAGTAATTATGGCAAGTCATATCAATCAATCTTTTTATGTATAGTTTGTAAAACAAAATATTAAGAATGAATAGAAGGGCGTATCCTATTTGGGAGTAAAAAATAGCTGTGTTTCCACTAACCCGACATTGGCATTCTGTTTTCGTTTTTGACTGGCACCTCCATTTGCAACGGTGGACAATTCTAAATTCTAAGCGGCAAATATAAAACGTCCTTAATGAGCCAGTCGAATAGTCGATTCGCGCGCCGGTCAATGAAAACAAGATATAACTTTTGCAATTGCGACTAGTGACAATTTAAAAGTTTCAAAAAGTTTCAAAGTTTCAACTCCAAACTCTGAGACTCTAAACAAAATCATTTAATTTAGCAGCGTAAATGCTTTCGGATAAAATTTGCAACAAATTACGGTGTAGGAATTCAGCTCACGACTGTACGGTGCTTCATTGCAGAATCTTTCATTATCATCTTTCTCATCGTCTAGATAAGACTTAAATGATGTTGAAACACCATTTTTATCATCATCATCATTATCATCATCATCATCGTCATCACACAACTGGCGTTTTATTCTGTGCGTCCGCTGTTTATATTTTTCATATTTTATATTATTTATTACCCAGGACCTAGTCCCACCTTCTGATTGCTGTTACATATTGAATCTTTGCTCTTCTACCCACTTTGCCATTGCAAAGTCGCTAGACATGCAATGGTACAATATGCTAACAGTATTGCAAACTATATCACTGTTTACGAAGAGTCTCAATAAAACAGAAAATCCGATGTTCGGTCCTTCCTGCCATTGCAGTCCAGACAAACGTTTAAAATTGATGACTGCCGCTTAGTTTGTTGCCCGGGTATAATGCACTGCAAAACATATTTAGAAGATGATAAAACATAAGATGCCTTGAAATCGTAAACAGGCTAGATAAGATTGAAGCTAGTTTGATTTTTTTACCGAACAATCTTGGAGGTTTATTACAAACAGTTTCCTATGATTTAAACAGACCAATAAAACTGTCAAGAAGTTGGCTTTTAATGATTTGATTGAGACAAACACGTGTTTGGTGGGTTTTTCTTGATGATGTATGGCTTAATATAATTGACAAAAAATATCTTTAACGATGTTTAAACTTATTGAAATCTCAGATCGATTCCAATCGTGATGATACGTATTGCATAAGCATTGGTACTCCGCTAAAAGGGGCCACTTATTTGACATAAAACTCCACAAAGAAAACACTGCCGTAAGTTCCCTAACAGAAATAATATCAAACGAAAACAAGGACTACTGTATTTACCTGGACAAACAGTGTAGACCTACATAAGAACGTGGCGCGTGATCCGTGTCTGCAGTTTGTAACTCATCCAGCGGCATATTTTACACATAAACATGTACCGTTTAGGAAACTGGATTTTAGTTTATTTTCCATTAAGCCTATTACTGTAACACTTTGAACATCGGGTACCGCTTTTGTTGACGCTAGGGGCGCAAGAAGTCTTACACGTTACAGTACAGTTTGCGAAGAGTCTCAATACAACCGAGACTTTGATGTTCGTTCTTTCCTGCGTTCTTTGTTTCCAAAGGCAATCTTTATAGTTTTATTGTTCAAGTTTTTGGACAAGAATGGTAAGGAATCAAAGATATCCTGAGACTTAAGATAAAAACAGAATAAAGATGAAACGAGCCAGCGCACGACCGAAACTACAATAAGACCTGTGTGACCAGTAAATACTAAGACCAGTCTGTACATCCACAGTAAGGTGGGGATGGTTGGGTGTGGCGAAGATGTCGTGTATCTTACGTCACCGGGACGTCCAACTGATATTGGCTTACAATTAGGCAAGGCTTGCTATCCTTGTAGCAGGTAAGGGTAGAAGGGAATGTTTTAATTTCTTCTGTTTCTCCCCTTTCATTCCTGTTCCTTTTTCTTGCCTGTCCCTCTCTTTCATCTCCTCTACTATCTCTTCTATCTCTTTTCTCCCTTTCTCTGGGAAACGACACAAAATTACCCACAAGGATTGACGTGTCGTTAAACCCCAACACAATCAATCAACCCAGTAAGGCGAGGAGTCTCGTTTATCCCTCTTTGAATAGCCTGTAAGCTGTAGAAGGCACATGCGATCAGCGAAGACTCTGATCAGACAGCGCGGATGCGCAGGCTTATCTGAGTCTTCGCTGGTCGCATAAGTCTTACTGTAGGTTTTGTCGTGCGCTGGCTCAAATGTAAGTCTCAAATGTCCTCTTTCGGTACTCAAGAATGATCCGAGACATGATGAATGCTTCATTTTATCATACAATACCCAGAAAAAGCGAAGACCCGAATGTATCTGTAACTTTTTATCTAGAGCTTTAGAGGAAATGGCATTTTGATCTCAAAAGTATGGGAAATTAGGAAAGTTTAGTTATTAAGCAGGTTCAAATTGATTTATGCAGTAAAATCTTTGTTGGAAGCAATAAACAAATGAAGAAAATCTGCTTTAAATACTGAAAAATTCTGAAAAAAAAACAAAAAAAAAACAAAAACTACCTAACATTGTAGAGCCCTTCAAAAACCCATGTTTTCATTATATATTGTATATTACATGGGGAACCTTGGGTACAAGTTGCATGGATGCGTAATCGTAATGTTGTATGAGCCGGGCACAGCATTTCCTACAAGATTGCATGTGCGCCCCGCGCAGGCTCAGATTAGCCTGCGCATCCGCACAGTCTGAGCAGTGTCTTCGTTGCCCGCATGGAAAAAACTTTGCATCCATTGCTATCCAAAATGTCCCCAGTGAAGATTCTTAAGAGACTGCGAATGCGCAGGCTGATCTGAATCTTCCCTTGGTGCACATGTCCGAAGGTACGTTTTTTCAGTTGTGGCTCATATTTTATAGTAGCGGCGGAAAGATACTGTGACCGACAATGATACAAACCTCATCAAACCATTGTAGTCTAATCTGTCTACTTTTTTCTCAAAACTTCGGATTCTTTTTCATTTTTTTTTTTTTTTTTTTTTTTTTTTTTCGTGATTTACTACTGAAAATGACTATAACACACTGTGCGTTGGTGGGACAGCCGTCCTAATTAATCACTGATCAAAAGCTGGAAACTCTCATAAATAAGGAGCAAACAATATATGAAACTGATGCCGATAAAACACGCCTTACATTGTTTTTGATATAAAGACTAATTTGACACATTAACAATTGTTCTCTTTACCTATGTTGTCGACTTAATTGCTCTCGAAGGACAGTTTTATGGTCGGAAAGATGCTGACCAAAGAACGCAAAGTTAGAAAATGACATTTAGTCCCATAATTAATACTGGTCATAATAACAAATTGAGTTTCATGTACTAGTAGTGTCAAACATATACATATTAATGTTTGGTCTGACCGCAGGTTTGAGCCAGGTGAAAGAAGGGTCACAGCGACATTCGGATAAAAATCTCCAGAATTACTAAACTTCAGCACAAAAACATTAGATGTTAAAACTATTTTCGTATATTCGCATCAGATGATTTTAAAATCAAAGCACTTAGAGTGCTGATAGGGGGTTGTCTGGAATTCTAGACCCGATTGGGATTTACGCTGAGAGTTGAAAAAGACACACATAAACAGTATACAAATTTATTTGTAAAATGTAATCTGAGAGCAAAAACCAGATATGTGCCACTGACCTTTTTTAACATTTTGCAGATTTGGTGATTTGGTATAGAAAGAGCCGAAAAGGTGATATCGGGTAACGTAAAGGGTCTTTATCAGATTTTACGGAAAAGATAAAAATAAGTTTTTGCCTATTCCATACTCTATATGTTCCCTCAAGGAGTTCAAAATGAAAACATAAAATTATAAAAAGACAAGTTGAATACTGAATCGGTCCGAAATGGAGATATGGGCTACCAGAAAATGGATATATTTTATTCAAATCAGTACTTTCACATTTGTTCAATATTTTTTTATTAATTCATATTCATACAACCGGTTACGGTAAAAAAATCTTCTTTTCAGTGTCAAAAGTCGTATTAAGTTGTAATATCATATTTATAAAGTCCTTTTCGGTACCCTGTTTGGCGGTATCTTTTTTATGGGACGCTAGGCATCTATGGATTACATGTAATATCAAAGCAATGGGAGTGTTGATGGGGAGGGGGCGGGGGGCGGGGGAGGAGCGATTGCCTGAAATTCTATCGGCCTCTAGAACTGATCATATTTACAAAGTCCTTTTCGGTATCCGATAGCTACTTTTTGGCCCTTTTCTGTGAAAAGGTCCTTTTCAATGTTAAATAGGATCGAGGCCTGGGTTACGTTTTTTACCTATTGCGTTTACAGGAGTATTCATATTCGTCCGCCGATAGTGTACTCAGTACAAAATAAAATCTTATTCCTTCAAACGTTTGAAGTTTTCTTTGACTTTGTTTATTTATTCGCTATTTATAAGCATAAAAATGTGTATTAGGCTAATGTGTTTGAATGCAGATTTTAGCTTTATCAGCGTTAGCAAGGAACTATTTGTTAGGTAGGTCTTCGGTTGGTTGTAACAGGAAAACGGATTGTCGAAATGGGGTATGCTAAATCTGGTGGCAGTTTTGCAAACGTAGGTTCCGTAAGTATTGGTACAGTCACGCCTCAGAAAATAGTGTACCCCCAGATTAATCTCCGTTGCGTCGTCACTGTTATTCACACATCCAACAGTTTCCAGAGAGATCAACTAGCAGTAAACTGAAATGGCTTAAATTTTGGGAAATGTATCGTAAGGAGTTGACTCTCGTTATCTCGACCTCGCTTATCTCGAATAACCGCTTATCTCGAAGTGAAAATCTGGTCCCTGCCTAAAGATGAAAATCTAACAATAGGTAACAAAATATTGTGGAAAAGAGGAGAACTTGCTCCAAAGGAGCAATTTCTCCTCTTTTCCACAATATTTTCAATATATCTCGAATTTCAAGAGTCCAATTACACATATACTTGTTAAATGTGGTTGTTCGATTTATTTGCTTCCTCGGTTCTGCAATTCTGATATGTCGAGATACGGATATTGCGAAATATTTCAGAGAGTCCCTTGGAATTCGAGATAACGAGTGTCGACTGTAAATATAAAAGTTATGTTGTATAGTGCCATGCAAATAAAATAATATTACGTTTAACAACATTGAACCCTAATGCAGAACCATTAAACCATTTAAACCGAGTGGATTCTTCTACCTGAACTCTTTGGACCGATCCATTTCCAGTAAAATGAGAGTCTGGTTACGTTTTATTATTACCATGTTTCACAGAAATTCCTGTACTTAATGCAAACAGTGTAGACTCTGATCAGACGCCGCGTTCTGCGGCGTCTGATCTGGATCTACACTGTTTGCCAATGTTTCTTTTATAGGACACAAGGCATAAATGGGTTTAAAAAATATCAAAATATCTAAACACCTACACACGTTTACCAAACAAAAGTTTAAAGACCGCCGAAAACCAGACTGAAAATACTAGTACATTAGTTTAAAAATCATTTAAGTTATGAGATTTCTCTCTACCGAGAAAATAGTTTTACAGTAGAACTGTGAAATATTTCGTAAAAATAGACCTGGATATTTTAAACTAGATATTCAAAATCATTAAAGTGTCTTTTAGAAAATGCAGTTATGACTTCACACAATTATATCATTTGCAAAGGTCTGTCTAAAAAAAAAAAAAAAAAAAAAAAAAAAAAATCCTTGAATTGTAGCGAGACTACATGTCTAGTTCTTAGACTGAAGTTTCCCATTGGCCTATACCGCTTGCCTGAACCTTTGCTGTTCGCGTATGGTGCTTTCTTTTCCCATTATGCAGCTCACCCAGTTCTGCTGCTTTATATTAACCGTATATGCCTGGCATCCCATAAATGACACTGGCAAACAGGGTAGACCCAGATCAGACACCGCAACACGCGGCGTCTGATCTGGGTCTACATTATTTGCTTTACAGGCTCCATATTCCTCAAAAATAGAATTTTATTGTCCAAGAAAGATTTAATAAATTGATATATGGTATTAAAACAGTCAAAGTGTGGCATCTGACAGCCTGTAAATTTCAGTTAGCCTCTCGTTCTTGAAATGAAATTACTTTTTATCATACCTCTGAATTAATGTTCGCAATTCAGAGATACGAAAAACATGATTAAAAATATAATCATTTCATTTTTGATCCAGTTCAAAAAACGAGAGACTTACTGATGATCGTATTAATACCATCGATATATCAATTTATTAAACCTTTCTTGGATAAAAATGTCTATTTTTGAGGGATATGGGACTTTTAAGTACAGGAATTTCTATCATAAATGAAAACACTAAAAACAAACCAGAACCATTTAAATTGAAAATGGACCTGACTCAAGAGAGAGGTAGGAGAGTTCATTAATCATAAACGGATTAATGCGACGTAGGACCCTATTGCCAATGGCGTCCTCAGCAGATTTTCACTTTTTAACAGATAGACACCTCGTGAAACTGACTTGTTGAGAACAGCTTTCAGAAGGGGTATATTCTAAAAGAAAAGAATCTGCTCCTTTCGTTTTAGAGTAGATCTTTTCAGAAGGTACAAAAACAATGTTGACAAGATATATCTCGCCTGGAAGTGTATCAATTGCCTTAACTCGACTTAAAATGGCGGTTGAATAATGAGCCTGGAAGTCGGTTAATATCAGATGGAATACAAGAAATATGGGCAATTCTTTGCCTCACTTTAACCCATCAAATTGCGTGAAATATATATAATTGACTATCTTACGAACACGCATGAACTATAACTAATTAAGTAATGTCGTTCACATTGGCCGTGGTCCTTGGGTTGACATCAATGTGTCTCATGTTGTATGGGATCAGCAATGGACCTGACTATTCTGCGCAACCATGCTAGCGGGGCAGGGTAAATCAGAATGGTCTTAAGGAGGAAAGCAAATATGCTGACCAAAGCAGTCCATCGTCGGTCCAATGTACAAGTTAGGTTGAAGCACTCTGTAGGCGAAATCTTGAGATGAAAATCAGTTATATTTGTTTCTTAATTTTCACGGAATATAAGACTTGACATTTCCTTCAAATTGTCCAAAGGAGATAATTCGAAGGAACTGTAAATTCTTACTTTCTGCGAAAAATAGGACAAATATTTCAAAAAGATATCTGTTTTATTTATAGTAAGCATAATAAAATTTAAGCTATCACTTTCGAAACCTCTCTAATGGATATGCGCAAAGTAAGGCGCCGCCGCTTTTCAATCGGCGGTTTAATAAACAGAGAGTTCATAAAGTATTTCTGAGGTTTTAAATCCACCATAAAACTACTTCATTTATCCGATTTCAGATGAAACCCCCAATTCAAAATTTTGTACAGTTAAAAGGGTGGGTGGGTGTGTGAGGGGGTGGGGCGGATCGAGTGAGTGAGGGAAATTACAAGAATTTTTCACATGATGTTGAGAGTGCAAGCAGACGGGTCATAATCTTCACTGGGTGTATTGGTTATAAGATATTTTCGATGGCTGCTGTCCCATATACAATGAATTACATGTAGATACATTATTGTTGTACTCTCAAGTGATATATAAGACTTCTTGTATGCTACTTGAGTACGGTTGATTGCATTATAATGCATTGTATATGTTTAATGTCACACATTTAACAGCAATAAAACAAGTGTTTTCTTCTACCGCATGTATGCCTTTAACGCTTAGCACTCTGGATAAAATTTTCAACAGACGACATATTTATTTTTTCCGAGAAAACAGAATTTGACATTTCATGCAAATTATCTCTAATGGAGATAATTTGCATAAAACATCAAATCCTGTTTTCTTGGAAAAATAAGGAACAAATCACCAATGTGTCCTCTGCTGAATTAGCCCGAAGAGTGGTAAAGTCAACATTAACCAACTACAGTTGTTATCACTCTCATTTATACAGGCATCTTGTTTGACACTTTTGGTGTTAAAGAGCGCGGTTGTCGTGAAAAATGTACATATTTACAGCCAGCAACATTACCACTGGACATTTATATTCATCAAATAATGTGTGGGTTCACAATGGTACAGTGAGGAGAAGTTTTATGAGAGGTCAGATATGTATTACAATATATTTCAATATGAACTTAACCGTTCGAAATTTAGTGTGCTTGACGCACGCACATAAACTGTTTCAACAGGAGTACACGCATAAAGAAAACATGCCTATTGAAATACATACTGAGAATTTTACCACCAAGAAATTAAAATTTTCAGATAAAGATTCTGATATTTTTCATATTTCTGTTCAAAACGTAGATTGTGGGTACTCGTTAGAACCGCCTCGGCGAGGCGGTTCTAACGAGTACCCACAATCTATGTTTTTGAGCAGAAATAAGAAAAATAATGTATACCCCTGTAAACCCCAGTTTTACTATATAAAACTGGGGTTTAAGGGGTCAAAATTATATAGGTATGTTTTGTGTGATGCCCCATTAAGGCAATCAACATATACTCGTACGTAGATTTAAAAGATTTATAATAAGCCAAATACAGCCGAACTTCACTGGCTCGAACAGCTTTGGGGCCATACGAATTTCTACTAGACATTGATAGTTCGAGCCACTGAGCAGTTCAGGAGGCTAATTTATTGGTGTCATTTCGTGTTTCTATAAAATAATGGTATGTTGAGTGTTCACGTTAGAATCGTCTTGATGAGGCGATCCTAATGTGTACACACAACATACATTTTCATGATAAAATAAAAAACAAATGTCCCTAAAATATTTGTTTTCTTGTGACTTTCCAAGGGACTCAACAACGAGTTCGAATCAGCCACGGTACATCTAAACGAACCATCGGTGTTCTTGTCATTATTATTAATACGTACCGTATATACCATAATTATTCCCCTAAGTATTCGGACACCTCAACTTCTTACCACACTTACTCTAAAAGTGAACAAGTGTAATTTATGCGCGTTGCGTAAAAAATTCTGGATGAGTGGCAAACAGTGTAGATCCTGATGAGACGCCGCGTTCTGCGGCGTCTCATCTGGGTCTACACTGTTTGTTCAGGCCTGTCTGTCCGAGTACTTACGGTATATACGGTATAAGGTGTTTTGTTTTGGTCACTCATCTAATATGTAAAACAAAGGTGCATGTATATTCACTTACATTATGATGAAGATGCAATTAGAAATGTCTATGTATTTTTTTGCCAGCATAAAACAGATCATAATGAGCCTCATCATGGGAAAGGAGCCAGAAGTGCATATGAGAACAGCAAATGTTCAAGTTGGCCTGCGCATCCTCGCAGTCTCGTCAGAACCTATGTTGTTCGCTCACGTAAGTGGTAGGCCCAGGGACACTTAAGGACAAGCCAATGGAAACTTTAGCCAAATAACAACTGTGCTTTCAACATCTTTCAGAAAGTCGTTTTTTGCTGGGCGCTTTACGCAGAAGAAATAAATTTGCGAATTTTTGTTATGATTTAATGCAAAATCATTTGTCGTAACTACCTATGCGCTAAAAGTTTTATTCTAATCATCGGTTTAAAAAACTCAAATATTTTAACTTTTTCCATAGTAAAAATGAAAGCAAATTATGCAGAAATCTGTAGGGTAGGTAACTTGGTGGCAGATTTTCAACAAGTTCCGCTTGTTCATTTTTTTCTGAAATTTTCATAACATTGTTGTGAAACATCAATAATTCAAAACCAGTAAAGAAAAGAGAAATATTTGCTCAGACGAAAATTCCAAAAAGTCACTGTGCTATGGAAATTGCATAGGTCAGACCCATTTTTGCCCGTAAATTTAACTTTAGGGTCAATATTTGAGATGAAAACATAGAAACAGAAAAGACAAATGATTTCTGATAAATGATAAGATAAGGTCAATCAGAACAAAATACTTTCATTTAAAATAAAACGCCAAGCAAACATATGTCTTTTCGAGTGATGTCGAAAGGACAGTAGGCATGCGCACTGAAAGACTGATTCGACGGGAAGTCCGAATGTTTTTTCGTTTTTTTAAGTGTTTTTTTTTTTTTTTTTTTTTTTTTTTTTTTTTTTTTTTTTTTCTCGCGCGATATGGCTCATATGTTATGTTCTCTTATGCCACCATTGGAGACCCTAACAATTTCATAATACCAGTCAAGTTTTGTTTTGTTCTGTTCTGTCCTACTGTTGTTGCTGTTGTTGTGTGTGCGTGCGTTTGTGTTTGTTTGTGTTGAGGTTTTACGGCCCAGTCAACCCAATGGGGTCATGTCGAGCGCGTTCAGTTTACCTAACCACACGTTTACTGGGCATGCTTAGTCCTCTAAGCGGTTAACCAGTATTGTGCACATTCTTTCGCCAGAAACTGACAACTGCCCTTCTTGAATCAGCGGAAGGGAGAGAATGACCGTAGAAAATATTTCATGATCAATCTCCACGAAAGAATGTTGCCGACCTCGGCGGGGGTTGAACCCGCGACCTCCTGGTCTCCAGTCGGACGGCGCATCCAACTGAGCCACCGAGGCCGGCTGCGTGCGTTTGTGTGATTTTGTTTTGCATTATCTGATTTTGATATCAACTCGTTGAGGAAGGGGCAGCTGTCTGTTTGCTCTTCCTGTTGGTAAGCTATGTTCTATGAGCGTGGCTTTTCCTGGACATCTTATATACTATTTTAAACCTTGTCTTGCTGAATAAATTAAGACGCCACACCCACATCTTATTTTCAGCCAATCAGATTACTTGATCCAGATTGTTGATACAAATTCACATACTTAATGACAAACAGTGCAGATCCAGATCAACTGGCTTCTTCAGAAGCCAACTGATCTGGATCTACACTGTTTGCAATATCAGGGTATATCCAGTTTCAGCAGGACTAGGGTTAAGATAAATGACAATAAAGGTATAGAGTACTTTTAAATAAATCATGACTACCAACGAAACATTAAGAAAAGAAAATAATTTAGTCTTTATGATCAGTCTATATACATATATACCATAATGCAACATACTGAAACGTCTTAGGGCACTGCACGGCACATAACACGGGCTTTAATGAATTTAGTCAATTCTGAAGTATGGCCCACTTGTAAGAAAGAAACGGATGCCAAAAGGAAAATAAGAATCCGGATGCATTGCGTTTATTCAGAACGCAGAATCTAATAAGGGGGTGCACAGTTTGCCAGTCATCAGGCAGTATTAGGCAAATCATCAGGCAGTAAACTAGAATTTAACGACAAGTGTTGTTAAGGTGTAACAGTATTTAGGCTGAATGCGTGTGTCAAACGATGAATTTGCATACCGCGCTAATGTAACTTTACTTTAATCATTTAGATTGAGCTTAGCGTCCCACCAAAGGGCAAATTAATTAACGATTATGATATTAAAACAAAAAGCACGGAAGACAAAACAAATTACCACATTGACAATCAATATCAATGTGGGATCGATTTAATTATGGTAAGTAGATGCCTTAGGCAATTAAACCTCATGTTTGACATAATGTCAAGGCCTAATATATTTAGTCTATTTACGCTAAATGGTCGGACAGTCAGGCTTGAGCAAACAGTGTAGACCGGATCAAACAAAAGGAACAGTTTGATCAGAGTCTGCACAGTTTCTCAATCTGTCACAACATAGGTATGGATAACGAAATATTTTCTACGGTCATTCTCCCCCTTCCGCTGATTCAAAAAGGGCAGTTGTCAGTTTCTGGCGAAAAAATGTTGCCAAGTTCTGTTAAACCCCTTAGAAGACTACATTGTACAATGTAAGCCTGCTCAGAAAAAAAGTGTGGTCATGTTAACTGACCGGCTCAACTTGACCTTGACAATGTTGACTGGGTCGTAAAACTCCAACTCCAGCTCAACAAGGAGATGAGGTGTTCGAATATTGTAGTTGTCCTGTACAGCAGTTTTCGCTGTCACCTCCTGACTCATAAGAAACAATCTTATTTGTCATTACGAAAACACGCATATTCAAATATATAGAAAATTTCACCTCCAAAAACCGAAAATTTTCAGGTAAAAAACGGGTAAAAATCTCTGATATTTTTCATATTTCTGCTCAAAACATAGATTGTGGGTACTCGTTAGAACCGCCTAGGCGAGGCGGTTCTAACGAGTACCCACAATCTATGTTTTTGAGTAGAAATAAGAAAAATAATGTATACCCCTGTAAACCCTAGTTTTACTATATAAAAGTGGGGTTTAAGGGGGTCAAAATTATATCGGTATGTTTTCGTGATGATATAAAAATTATTACCAATATTTAAAATAAACACCTCGAAAACTAAAACCGTGTTCTTTGAAAAAAAAAGGTTCGTTTAGATAAAAATCATAACTTCTTTTTTGATTTTTATCTAAACGACACTAAGCTTGAAGATGTTACAGAATTAAATGTTTTGCCTTTATTTGTAATTTGCACCGTATGTAGAAAGCATAGCCAAGCATGCCGGGTTTGTTCTCATAGTTTATTTTCAATTTTTGTTCACATAGAAAAAAATGTGTCCCCCAAAAAAGTGCAAGCTATTTGACGTAGGAAATCATGAAGCCAAATATATCAGAATAATCCGCTCAAAATTCTGTCTCAAAATGTTCGATGTGAGACAATCCACTAATAGATCTGTTCTTTATGTAGTCGAATTCCATTATGCATTATGAGAAAAATTAACACGTTTCGGTACTGGTGTAAATTAATTAATAAGAATGAAAATAGTTTGTCTAAAATAACATACCATATGCTAAAGCATAATGATGACAATGATACATGTATAACCTACGATGGCGCGAACTGAGCATCACAAGTAAAATCAATATTAGAAACTCATTGTTTAGGCGTTATTTGGTATAATCAAAACGCTGATTCAGTTCCTATGTCATTAATTGAGCAACGACTATTTGACCGAAATAAATAACTCTTTTCGATTATCTTTTTATAGCCGCTTCAAAAAAATATAAGTAAAGAAACCCAGATATGCCACATTTACGAAGCATAGCCCTCTCGGAGCATCAATACTACTATCAATGTATTTGAAAATACCCTAGCTACAACAGTAAACGAGTTTGTCATTAACGAGCTCGATAAGCTAACGATGCTTTGAACAACTGGGCCCTGGTTTTCCACTTGATTATTACTTCTTGTAACCGTTTTACTGCATAAAATCAGTCTAAATGCGCATATATACTTGGGGAAAAAAGAATCGCAAGTTCAAATTTTAAATACTGAAAGTTTGTTTGTGAACAAACTGATCTAGTTTTCTGTATTTGGTGACATTAGTGTACTTCCCCGTGTATGGATCAAACGAAATCACTGAAGCGTGAACACAGGCTACACAATATCGTTGTACCTGAATTTCGTTATATCCGTGCTGCACGGGTAGTGTCGCGTGGTAGAGACTTTAACACATTACCAAATCGAACTTTCGTTCCATTCGTATCGGTTGCACAAAACGTTTGTTGTTTGAGTTTGTAGAGAGAAATGGTACGCTTATCGCAACTGGATAGGGGTAGAGCTATTGCTCTAATTTTGCAGGGTCGGTCGCAACGTGACGTCGCGCAGCAATTTGGGGTGCACGAGTCGACGATATCGCGCTTAGTTCAGCGTCTTAGAGCTACCGGTAGGTTAACTGACCGTCCTAGGAGCGGACGTCCGCGCGTTACGACGCAACGTCAAGATAGACGTATACGTCTTGTACACCTTCGTAACAGGTTAAGGACGGCGACAGAGACCGCAAGAGAAGTTATCGGAACACATGGCCGTCGTGTGTGTCCAAGGACAGTCAGAAATCGCTTGCGAGAGTTCGATTTACGTCCACGCCGTCCTTACGTGGGCCCGAACCTCACGCCCAGGCGACGTCAACGCCGCATGCAATGGCTGCGTGCCCATGCACCAAATCGTTTCGACTGGCTGACTGGCGGCGTGTTATGTTCAGCGATGAGTCGCGATTTTCGCTTCAGCGATCAGATAGGCGACAACAAGTGTATCGACGTCTTGGTGAGCGATATTCTGGCGCTTGCGTACGAGAAGTCGACAGATTTGGGGTAGGGGGTCCGTAATGGTTTGGGGTGGGATTTCTCATGGGGTGAAAACGCCCCTAGTGGTTATTCAGGGTAATCTTACAGCCGTACGCTATCGGGATCAGGTGTTTATGCCTCACGTCCCCCCGCTTGTCAGTGCTCATAATCTCACGTTTCAGCATGACAACGCGAGACCGCATGTTGCCAGGGTTTGTCGCGACTTCCTCAACCAGAATAATGTCCAAGTGCTCGATTGATCCCCATACAGTCCAGATTTAAACCCAATCGAGCAACTTTGGGATGTGTTGGACAGGAGGGTCAGGAAGCGCGTCAACGTACCGAACAACGTCGCACAGCTCCAGCTAGCTCTTATTCAAGAGTGGAATAATATCCCTCAAAGGACCATTGACAACTTAGTCGGAGCTATGGTTAGAAGAGTGAGAGCCGCGACAGCAGCCCGTGGTGGACACACGCGCTATTGATACAATGTACCCATTATTCAATAACGTTGGGTGTCTGTGTTTAACGCTATTTATTGCAAACGTCGTCTGCTATACGACACTAAACCAATAGCATTTAACAGAAAATGAAATAAAGAATTACAAAAATTAAACAATCAAATGAAATCCACAATTTTCTTTAAAAATACAACCCCAGAATTAATACTTGCGTTTCTTTTTTCTGCTAGTATATATAATAATTGCCCACGTGTTGTAAGTACCACTATATACTAGTCGGGTGTCTTAATTTCTGTATCTTGCAAAAAATAAATAGGTACGATATACGGCTGAGTTTTTGTATATATAAAGTTTGGATATTGGTTCATACAAAACCGCTGTATAGCTATGCGAAACTTATTGCATTTTGGAGAAACGCATGCATGTTGCATGCTACTGGTTTAGAGTTTTGCCAAGCAACTGCAAGTTCTATTAAGCGTATAGTACACATGTATATACTAATAGTCGGGTTTCTCAATTCCTGTCTCTTGTCTCTTGCAAAAGAAAACAAAACCTAAACCTTGCACCGGAAAGATAAACGGCTGATTTTTTTTTTTTTTTTTTTTTTTGTATATATAAAGCTTTGATATTGGTTCATACAAAACCGCTGTATAGCATTGCGAAAGTAATTGCATTTTGGAGAAACGCACGCATTTTGCATGCTACTAGTTTAGAGTTTTGCCAAGCAACTGTAAGTTCTATTAAGCGTATAGTAAACATATATATACCAACAGGTAAAACAACCCAATATACACTCGCGATAAATCAATCTGTCCAGTTGATGTCTGAATATAAATTAGCACTGATTGCTTAAAATTCTTGTCGCGTTTTGTAAAACGGCGTGTATGTTATGGAATTTTGATGACCATTTTTGTTTGCGGAAATTACGTCAATTATCATGTTCATACCCAGCACAGTTTGTTAACAAAGGTTTTGAAATTATGGACATGAAGAAATGCCGGCGATTCCCCTCAACATGCATGTTTAAGACTTACGTAAGTACAATACAGTGTTCTATACGAATATTCTTTATTGGAAAAAACAAAGAAAACACACACACACAAAACATAAGCACGAACGTCCGAAAGATGTCTGGTAAAATTTAAAACGTGTCATTCAAAATGGTGTCATAAAATTTGCAATCAAACGTTTTCTTACAGGTTTATTGCAACGGCCATATTTGAAGATATTTTTTGTGTTAGTCCATTTCTGTATACCTTCTAATAAAAAAACTTTAGAAAACGGCAGAAGGTTTATTTGAAACGCAGTTCGCATGCGGTATTTAATCAAAGCGCCAAAGGCACTGAAATGACAGATTCTATCAGAAATTCATCAAAAAAAAAAAATCTGAATTTGTATAAAACTTTACAAGAAGAATGCCTAACGGCATTGGACGGGTTTAGCAGAAAGGTTAACCAAAAGGTAAACCTGCCGGACGACGCCCGCCCGGACTTCGCTATTTTAAAGGACGGATTTTTGAAAACCCGTCCAATAAAAAAGTTTCAAATTTGTTTAAAAATGTAGTACTACAAATTCAGTTATCAAATGCTTGCAGACGTGTATATATATATATATACACATATATATATATATATATATATATATATATATATATATATATATATATATATATATATAGCTATGAAGTTCCACTTGATGTTTTGAAGTTTCAAAAGAAATATTTTATCTCAAAATGTTGCAAAACGCCAGTTATCACCTGCAATATAAAGCTAAAATTGTGATAAATTTTCTTCAATAACTTAATACCTGTATTTAAAAATGGGTTGTAAATGACGTCATTAAATTTGCTGTGCAAACCTGCAAATTTAAAACAAGATGCGAACCTTTCGTTGAGTTCTTTTTAAAGAAGCCAATTTGTTGTCTACTTTCGCTTTCACAATCGAGCATTCAATAAGAGGAAATAACCGAAGTATTTTGAGTAGTTAACGTTGCGCTGCATATAGCAATATGGATTTTCAACACTTTTTTTTTTCTAACAAATAGTTACACTTTAAACCCAAGCATCCTTTTTATTAAAATGCCGCAGCTAAAATATATTAATGTTAAGCAAATCAACAACAGCGAGAAAAACATCTTGTAATGTTTGACTAAAGCCCTGTTCCTTTAACCCGACAGTATTGAATTTTTTTCCACACGTCAAACAAATAGGCAAGTGCTCTATGTAAAAGTTTTATCATACTATATTTTGAACACCTCCCCGCCCCCCACTCCAAGGAGACAGCATTTGACATTTCATGCAAATTGATTCCTCTTTTGAGACAATTTGCATGAAATGTCAAATTATGTTGTACGGTAAAAATATCTGCTGAATTTGTCCATGTTAATGTTTGACACGCGGGTCATGAGGCAGCGCCTGTTCTATTTATAGCTAACAGCAAATTGCGCAGATCAGCCTTACAACCTATCTAACGCACTGAGCTAATATCGAAGAAAACCTTTTGCAGCATGATTATGAGCACAGCTTTTTTCTTTTCCTGTATTATCAAGTATAAAAAAATCTTCAGAATCTATATTTAATTTGGACATTAATAGCTGATTAGACAGTGTTTATATTGCTGGTAACAGTAACTTACGGTCTAGTTTCTCGCACCACGTCTTTAGTCCAGCGCAGGCGTATTGATACACAAGTATGTTGATATGTTAACCTTTAAACTGCATACTGCGACTGTAGCAGATGTCAATTTCATTTTTTCTCTTATTTTATCAGAGAATTTTATGCGATTCAATCGCTGGCAAATAATTCATATGAAATGCTTAGTCTGGTTTTCTCTGCAAAATAAGGGAGAATTCTGAATGTCGTCTGCTTTAAAATTGCACGGCGCTATAAAGATATTAATAGCTTTATTCAGTTATAGCATACTTGTTCAGCTTCATGGATGTGCATTTTGCATTTTTTTAAAAATCATCTGACATTACGAAAACATGCCTATTCAAATATATTGAAAATCTTACAACCAAAAACAGGAAAATTTTCAGATAAAAAATTCTGATATTTTTCATATTTTTGCTCAAAACATAGAATGTGGGTACTCATTAGAACCGCCTGCAGTTCTAACAAGTACCCACATTCTATGTTTTTTAGCAAAATAAGAAAAATAATGTATACCCCATGTTTACTACATAAAAGTGGGGTTTAAGGGGGTCAAAAATATATAGGCATGTTTTCGTGAAGGCATTGAAAACTTTTCAAACATAAACCAATACATGAATACAAACATGCGTGAGAAAATGATAAAAAGAATATATCAAATACATTATGTAAACATAATTTGAGTGAAATTGCGTGCAAAACTGAAAATAGGCCGGACTACATTTATGTGCGGACACATATTTCAAAGATAGTGAAAGCCGGATGCAACTTGAAAACGCGTATGCAAGCAAGGAATGACGGATGAATCTGTCATTAAAAATTGATGTCAGGCAGGAAAACGTGGTCCTCTCCCTTAAATACGGAAAACAACCGGTGTGTCACTAATGACGTCATGTTTATATATTCGCATGAGAAAATAAACATTCTGCTTTGTGTTTTGAGCATTCTTTCTTTCTTTTTATGATTTTAACCCGAATACAAAATGTTTTGTATAGTTAGAATTTGATAACTATCAACTGGGTCTCCATAGAAACGTGCAAGTTTTCCCCGAAATGCAAGTTATGCCTATCTGCTATACAGTTGTTTTATATACAGACATGTACAGGATTTCTTTCTATATCGAAATAAATCATATATCTTTTCGATTCTAGGGTTGGTAAAAATTGAGTACTGGAGTCCGTACTAATACGTATGTTTGTGTGGAGAAGTGATTTTTATCATTACAGCCAGTACACGACAAAACCTACAATAAGACTTGTGCGACCAGCGAAGATCCGTGCAGTCTGATCAGATTCTTCCTTGATCGCATGTGCCTTCTACAGTCTCCAGGCTATCCAAGGAGGGATAAACGAGAACCCTTGTTATACTGGGTGGGTGTACAGGCTGATCTAAGTATTTGCTGGTCACACAGGTCTTTTTGTAGGTTATGTTGTGTGCTTGCTCATATATTTGCTTGAAACATTCGAGTATCTAAAGTTGTGGCTAACACGTGTACACTTCGCATATATGTGTTAACCCTTTCATTCCTGAGTCTGTGTTGTGTTTGTGTTGAGGTTTTACGGCCCAGTCCATCCACTAGGGTCATGTCGAGCGCGGTCAGTTTACCGAACCACACGTTTTCCTGGGCAGGCTTAGTCCTTTAACCAGTACGTGTGCTTATTCTTTCGCCAGAAACTGACAACTGCCCGTCTTGAATCAGCGGAAAGGCGAGAATGATAGTAAAAATTGTTCATGATCAAAATCCATGAAAGAATGTTGCCGGGCCCGGCGGGGTTCGAACTTGCGACCTTCAGATCACCAGTCGGACGCGCATCCGAATGAGCCACCGAGGCCCGCCATTCCTGGGTTTTCGAAGTAGACACGTCATCTTTGAATCTGGTCAGAACTATTGTTCAAAGTAGGGGTCTCAGTCAAAATTCTAAACAGAATGGCAAACAGTGTAGATCCTGATGAGACGGCTCATTAAACAGAATGACAAGCAGTGTTGATCCTGATCTACACTTTTTGCAACAAAAGTGTATTGGTCTGCACGACTGAAAGGGTTAACATCTTGTGCCAGTTTTCACACTTCGGTTTTGATTGGCGTTTTCAAACTTCTTGGCTATGATATCAGATAATGTTTTTCAATCTGGGATTAGAAAGGAAAATGTTATGAGTGCTCGCGTGTTCTTAGAGTGATAACAAATTCCGAAGATTGTAACGACAACAATACTAATTAAGATGTCCTGAAAGCCTGCCTAACACTGATGAATGGTAAAGCAATGTACCAAGAAAACGATATCCGAACCAAGTAAGAGCTTAATTTGACGGGCAAAACATACCAATGACGTCTGTAATGACCATTTGGAACAAAAGTTAATCTGAAACTGACACTAAATGTGTTTACTTTCCCATCCCATTGGCATTGTGTACAAAATCTTTTATTCCTAGGAAATGTATTTGATAGTGATTCAGACTATTTCGAATTAATTTGGTTCCGCGACGTATTGGATATTGGGAGTTTCGCTTTATGTTGCCCTCTTGAAAGGCAATTACATTGCAATATTTTGAATTTGTCTCAGTCACGCCTAGGTTTCATTTTGACCAACATTGATCTTTAACATCACATATGTACCGAAAATGTTCGATTAGTAATGAATCGCAATGTCAAAAAACATACCTGAGGACATGTGCGACCAGCGAAGATTCAGATCAGCCTGCGCATTCGCGGTCTGATCAGAATCTTCACTGGGCATATTTTGGATAGCCAAGGATGCAAGGTTTATTCATGCGGGTAACGAAGACTCTGATCAGACTGCGCTAATGCGCAGGCTGATTTTAGTTTTCATCGGTGCGTATGTCCGAAGGTACGTTTTCTCATGATGCGGTTCAAATGGATTTGAAATCGATCTCGACTCCACAATAACGTTTTTAGATTATGTGCAAAGAACACGTCAACAACATCGTGCTTTAAGAATTACATCAGTGTTTTAGCCGAGATAATTATCAACAGTTCAATCATATGAGCATAAAAAAGAAACTGTATCAGTTCATAAACGTTTGCGAAGGAATAAATTATTTAAGTTGATAAACATCGACATCTGTTGATTGTAGTTATGTGTCTATCAGCTTTTCTGTCTTATTTTTACCCACGAAACCACACAAGACGTCCATTCATGAAATGGTTATAATTCTTGACGCACATTGCGGACCATTCTAAGGATAGTGTCTCAAGTTTATTGCCTTGGTCAGGCGGTTATTATCTCCAATCTGCTGATTCAAGAAGGGCAGTTGTCAGTCCCTGGCGAAAGAATGTGCACAAGTACTGGTTAACCGCTTAGAGAACCAAGCCTACCCAGGAACAGTGTCCTAAACTGACCGGCTCGACATGACCTTAATAGTCTTGACTTGGCCTTTAAACTCTAAATCAACAAACCAACCAACCTTGTCAGGTGTAGAGACGTATCTCACTGTCGCACAGCCTTGGTCAAAGAATGTCATTCGACGCATTTATACCATAATCAAGTCAGGTTAAGCTCAAACGTCGTTTACCTGATATTTCGTGACTTTTGACATTCAAGCAAATACTTTTGCCAGTTTTTGATTTCTTTATTTATCAAAATACAGAAATAACAAAACACCTCCTACCCACAAAACATTCCTTGTCTAAAGAAGCCTTAGGTGCGTAAGAGAAACAAAACAACAGAAAGAGAGAACGTGGGACAGAGAGAGAGAGAGAGAGAGAGAGAGAGAGAGAGAGAAAGACTTATATGAATCTGTCTGTGGTCGGGCTTATCGTGGTCCTGTTTGTTGTTTTCTTGTGATCTGGCTTCAGATCGCCATTGAGCCCTTTGCTTCGTTTCATCAGTGTTTTTTTTTTTTTTTTACATGTGTTTCACTGATGTTTCACAGATGATGTTGCGAACCCTGTGCGGACTGAACATTTATTTGTAATTTGGAACTGCATCCGAATTCAGGGCGATCTTTCGCGCGAGTAAAACTGGTGTAAGCTCCCAATAGTTTTGCTACTGGTCGTTCCAAGTCGGTTATTCTGTTGCAGTTCTTCTGTGATTTCATATCTTGGGTTTGTAATGTCCTTATTTGTTCCTCATCTCTATTTCCTTTGTGCATTGGGAGGGCTTTACTCCATGATGGGTGCATTTCCTGGGTGTCTTTACTTATATTTTGCCATACATTTCGAATACTTTTCCTAAGATTCGAGGAGGTTTATGATTGAGGAAAGTAATGTGCATCATTTTTTCCTTACGTCGATGCAGAAAGAAAAAAAAGCTTCCTTTTGAATCACCAGAGAGCGTCACAGATTGGAATACGTTCAAATTTTATGTCCTAAGTCCTAATAAAGTTTTTAATACATACAAGTGAAAACGTAATATGAGACTCAACGTGAAAAAAACAAACCTTCTTAACATGTGCTCCCTGAGAAGATTCGATTCAGCCTGCGTATCCGCACAGTTTGATTAGTCTTCGTTTTCCACATGAAGAAACTTTGCTTCCTTGGCTACTTGGCTATACAAAATGCGCCCAGTGAAGATTCAGATTCGGTGCGACTCATATCTTATTTACAAAAATTTTGAAAATTTTATTACACGCTTACAGTTTTCCGCAGCAATGTTTCGTTTGGCAGTACCCTACCTACAGTGTTACAATAGATATCCGATCTCCGCTCAAAGTGTCAATTGTCAGGCCATGTGGTTGTCTTTATTCGAAGGTATAGAATAGAATAGAATAATATTTACTGGAAAACCGACATATACAGAAGGTGTTCATTATTCACATGAAGTATATAATATAAACATTAAACAGGATACACATGAGAAAACAAATAATAAATCTACTACCTTAATTTCAAGGCCTCCTGAATAAATTTACAGAAGTTATTACATGTTTAGTAAATTAGTACTCTTATTTAACAGAAGACAACGTCTCACAAACAAACCACTTGTTGTAAGTCAAACAAGCAATCCGTAATAAGGCTTTCGTAAGTCATTCCATTTGTTTAACTTTACCATTACGTCTTGAATTTTCCTCCTAAATAAAGCATGGCATAAACTTATCGGGATGTTTCATACAGAGTTCCGATACTTATGGTATCGGAACTCTGTATGAAATAAAATACGACCTCCCGAAATGAAGCATTTCTAACCGGACCAAATAGTTGGTATGTGTGAGCAAAACTCAGCGTTACAAGGGCAATCTGTGCTTTATAGAAACTTTTTGATGTTGTGAAAGGTATAATGTCTTTACGGCAAAATAAGTTGAAAGCATGTTTGCTAGATCAGTAAGTCGACAAAACACTGATATTTAGTGTAGTTCATTACAGCTGACATGTACTCGTTAAATTAAAAAATCAACAAAAGTTGTATAGACAAGAAATGCATTAGTAAGTAAAATCTGTAATGGCATTTTCGTTGGCACTTTCTATCTATTGGCAAGAGATATACGAGTACACGAGATCAAATGTTAGTATTCAAACAGGTTATTTATTCACCAACTGAACAATACACGCAAAATGTTAGATGAAAAAATAATTGTAAAATCTATTTTCTTAAATAAAAGTTCAAAACATCACTTTATTATTGAAATTGCGCAGGTGAGACCAATTTTGGGTTTTCCAATTAAAGTTCAGAGTACATGCTTGAGAACAAACCACATAAATAGCAAAAACTGGTTTCTGATAAGATATGGTCATTCAGAACAAATATTTTCATTGAAAATAGAACACAAAGCAAAAACACTTCTTGTCGAGTGATGTTGAAAAGCAGCAGGATTATTTGTCTGTCAAGACAGTGTTTGTATTATTGGAGCAGTGAGAAAATTCACCATTTGGAACTAAACCTCACTGCCTTTTGAACAGACGATAGCTTCATTGGATGTCGAAATGGTTTGTATTGACTTCAGGGACGGCTATGTAATTGGACAAACGAAGATTACATAGAACATATTATATACGAATGTAAAATTAAACCCATCTATGCCTGGCGTCCCCCAAACCGGACATTGCCAAACAGTGTAGACTCAGATCAGACACTGCCGCACGCGGCGTCTGATCATGATCAGGGTCTACACTGTTTGCATTAAATTCAAGGCTTTCTATAAAACATAGAAATAATTAAGATACCAGAAACCCATCCAATTGAAATGATCATGTCCAAAGAGTTGAGGTAGACGAGTCCATTGGTCATAAAAGGGTAAAGTAAGTTTATGACAAACACGTATGGTAGAGTGGAGTGTAATAGCGAACAGCGAAGATCCTGCTCAGTAATACACATCGGAGCAGTATTCGAATGCGCAACATGATCGGTGCATTTGCTTCATCGAAGGTAGTTTAGCAGCCTAAAGAATGCAACATGAGTAATATTTTGAATTCCCTCTCCCCCACCCTCAGAATATCCTCCTTTTTTATTTGCAACCTACTAGTTTTAACCTTTCAAATCGCACCTATGCAGATGCCTGGGTTTATGTTTTCATCTAACTCTGGAGAAAACAAAATAGACCGCGTCGAGCGGTGACGTACCTTCGCATATTCAGATTAACCTGTGCACCTGCACAGTCTAATTACAGCCTATTATTATCCATCAATATACATGTATGTTACACTATCCTATGATTCTCTAAGCATTTCGTGTTTGTCTCTTTAACGTTTTATTGTTGTGTTTGGTGGATCCTGACAAGCATGGTGCTCACCTAATTGGGGACGAGGGAGCTGTTGTCTTGTTACGTATATCCTGTCCGCAACAGTTTACTTACTCTTTCTCTTGTCTTATTGGTAGCAATTGTGGCACTTACTGGACATTGTTTTACTAGTTTAACCCATTTATGCCGAATGGACTGTTATACCTAAACTCTTTGGGCAGGTGCATTTACTAACAGAAATGGTGTTTGCTTATTTTTTATTGTAAAATAGATTCCTGTATTTAATGCAAACAGAGTAGACCCTGATCAGACCCGCCGCGTTTTGCGGCGTCTGATCTGGGTCAACACTGGTTGCCAATGTCTCTTTTATGAGACACCAGGCATAAATGGGTAAACATCGTTTGTCATTCCGCCACTATTCACGTCACAGGTCATCTGATAGTTTTGAAATGTCGGACAATTATGGTACAGTTTTAGGTGCCTACTATTACACTTCTGCTTATAGTGACTGGTTCTTGTATAGTGATATAAACAGCCAAAATGTCCTTCTGAAAAAGATGATATTGGAATTAAGTTGCACGGCGCCAAGTTTCTTTTCTTGATCGTCTCTCATTGTTGGAGTTATCAAAACTTATCCCCCTTGAAATATTGTCTAATGCAGGGTTCAGTTGTTGAAAAAATCATTAGCCTGATTATGTTTTTGAATTGAAAAACATATTAAAAATTGAAATAAGATAATGTTCTTTGTTGATTTAATCTAAACATACTAAATACAAATAAATGCAGAACAATATTAGGCCAAATTTTCGTACACTCATTTGCAGTGTAACGTCAGAAAACGTACTTTTGGACATGAACGCCCAGCGAAGACTCAGATCAGACTTCGCATTCGCACAGTCTGATCAGAGTCTTCACTGGGCGCATTTTGGAAAGCCAAGGATGCATTTTTTCATGCGGACAACGAAGACTCTGATCCGACTGTGTGGATGCGCAGGCTGATTTGAGTTGTCTTTGGGTACGTTTGCTCACGTTGTGGCACATTTCATCAATGAAGAGATTTGATGTAGCTAAAGTGATGTTGACTGTCTGTGCTTACTTAGTTCCCCATTCTGATGGCTATTTAATTCCTGTAACTGTAACATGTGTCTCTCGACATTACATGCCACCACTTGAAAGGTTATTTTTGTTTTTTACACTTTAACGTGTCTGTATTAATTGTCGAATAGAAAACATTTATTTTATGAAAAACTGGTACCGATATTAGAGAAATAATTATCAAATGAATTTATTGAGGGTGCAGTTTTGATATATTCGGAAGTAAATTTTCTCAGTCTTGTCATACAAATGACAGAGTTTCACATGACTGCCAACATATTAATATTTCGAAGAGGAGACTGAACATAGGTTTATACGGAAGAGAGAATGCAGAATTCTGTAATTATTGGGCATGTAATATATTATTGATATTTAACACGTGTTAAAGACTGTATTTTGCATGCCTTTATACATTATTCCTTTATAGTGAATGCAATATGTCAGCCGTTGCAGCTTTAAAGAAGAGAAGCCAAGTGTTATTGTTCAAAGATTCCTTTTGGTCATGATCTGGAGATTGCTGTTTACTACGGTACACTCCGAAGTGGAGAACGCCAACATATTCCCAGCTTATACCGTCATCACAGTGAATGAAAAAAAAATCAAATTTCCGTTTGAGCCAGGGCACATCATTTCCTACAACACTGCATGTGCGCCCGGGGAAGAATCAGATCAGCCTGTGCACCTGTGCAGACTGATCAGTCTTCGCTAAACGCCTGAAGACGCTTGGAATGCATGTTTACCTGTAGAGTCATCTGCCATCACGAAAACATGCCTATATAAAGACGACCCCCTTAAACTCCACTTTTATATAGTAAAGCTGGGGTTTACAGGGGTATACATTATTTTTCTTATTTCTGCTCAAAACATATATTGTGGGTACTCGTTAGAACCGCCTCCTCGAGGCGGTTCTAACGGGTACCCACAATCTATGTTTTCAGCAGAAATATGAAAAATATCAGAGTTTTTTTTTCTGAAAATTGTTCAGTATATTTGAATAAATAAAATTGTTCAGTATATTTGAATAGACATGTTTTCGTAATGCGAACACTCCGATCAGACTGCGCGGTCTCCCCGTATTTCACCATAGTGTACATTATTTTTATTATTTCCTTTGGGATTATTGAGCTCATTCTGGTTGCCTTGAAAATCGAATACCGCTTAAGCCGGTGCTAGGGGGCGTATACAGCCTCACAAACTACATACATGCGCAGGCTGATCTGAGTATTCGCTAGGCGCCCATGCTGTCTTGTTGGAAATGCTGTGCACAGACTCATAATTTTCTTAGCATTATGAAACATTTCCTTCAGAAAGTATCATCCTGTGTTGTTACTGAAGATGACTTGACGTCGAAAAACATATTTACGGCATTTGAGAGACCATGAAATATATTCTGTAAATGCGTCTTGATTTTTAAATGCATTTCCCTCGGGACTTGTACATGGAATGAAAAACAACAAAACATACATATAAGGAATGAGACAAAAGATACTGTAACTATAAGGAGCGAGGAGCTAATTATATTGTCTCCCTTCTGAAAACTAGCAAACTCTAACAGGATAGAATTTGCTCCCATTGGGAGCATATTTACTGCCATGAGGAGCACGGTCTTTTCTTTCTGAGTAGCTCCTGAAAAGGGATCTGCTCTAAAAGGAAAATATGGGGATGTGTTTTTTTTTTTTATTTTTTTTATTTTTTTTATTTTTTTTTTTTTTTTTTTTTTTTTGTTTTTTTTTCTTTCAGAGTAAACCATTTTTCAGAAATGAGGCGAAACAATTTGGCAGAGTTAGCTCCACAGAAAATGTATCCATTCCCTCTTTAAAATTAAATTGTGTTCAGAAATGTACAATATAATAGGCATCAACTGTAGGTATCGGATTTCGAACATGTCAGTCAAACAAGCAACATTCATTTTTAACAAGTGTTATCTTTCCGATTTAGAATCAGCATAAAGAATGATTGCATAAAATGATTGTTCGATGGCGTGACGTACTTTCACTGTATCATGTAACTTTCAGAGACTTTACATGTTCTTTTAGCTCACGAGATGTACAGTCGAACATCAATGGCTAAAACATCTTTGGGACTATAGAAGTTGTTCTAGACTTGGGTAGCTGGAGCTTCTGAGGGTTAATCTTAGCACCAGTTCATAAAGCAAATAGGGTCAATTTATGGATGTCTTTTCGATCTTCTATAAAGTAATGGTATGTTGAGTGCACTAATTTGAATCGCATCACGAAAACATGCCTATATAATTCTGACCCCCTTAAACCTCACTTTCATGTAGTAAAACTGGGGTTTACAGGGGTATACATTATTTTTCTTATTTCTGCTCAAAAACATAGATTGTGGGTACTCGTTAGAACCGCCTCGCCGAGGCGGTTCTAACAAATACACAATCTATGTTTTGTCGCCGAGGCGGTTCTAACGAGTACCCACAATCTATGTTTTGAGCAGAAATATGAAAAATATCAGAGATTTTTATCTGAAAATTTTCAGTTCTTGGAGGTTAAATTTTCTGTATATTTGAATAGGCGTGTTTTCGTTATGGTCAAATTCTACTAAAATATCCCTAAATATGTGTTTTCTTGAGCTATCGGAAGAATTTCCTTCGGACTGAAAAACGAGTTCGAATCAGCCACAGTAAACGAGTAATCGGTGTTTGAAGGTTTACTGTTTTTTGAAATAATCAGTCCTTTATACGGAGAATATATAGTACATGTTCAATGGAGGCACCGCTGTTTCGCTTCCTTTCTGAAAATGAATCCATTTCAAAAGGAAATAATTTGATCCGATTTCTTTCCCTTCCTTGTAGAGTGTCCCTTTTCAAATGGGCCTTGGAGTGTAGAAAAGGTAAATAAGAAGTAATGAACGTTTATATCCCTTGTAAAAATGATCGAAAATCTTCAAAGGGAAAGTTCATTTTGTCGTGGGTTTGCGATATTGTGAAACTTTAATGACAATATCCTTTAACATGCAATGCGTTTAAATGAACACATTGCTTTTTTTAAGCAATGTGATTATTTTTTTAATTGGAGTTTATCCAGTTATATGTACAGTATAATATTTCAGATCATGACTGATTCAAACATATGCTACAGACACTTTCAGATGAGCCATTGGCGGCGTTCTAACATGGTGTGGGGACCAGAGCAGGCTGTGTCTAATCACAAAGAGGGATGAACCGCCAAGTCATAAAATGTACTATCGTATGTTGGCTAGCTCTGGATTAGATTTGACCCCACCAAAATGATTGTGTACTTGGCTGAAAAAAAATCAGAACTGAGTTCTTAATTATTTTTTTTTCAAACATGTCTCACATGTCAAACATCAGCTTGCCAAATTTGGGTTTTGGATTAAGCATACCAAATTACCTTAAAAGCGTCTTAAATTCTTTTGCTCACTTGTTAGCTTTTCTGATTTCGTTTCTTGACTTTTGATAAATATTAATAATGAATAATTTGAACAAATGTTGATACAATATATCCAATATCCAATAAAACTACAGTTAAATAAATCTAATACCTGTGACACCGAAGCACCGTTTCTGGATTTAAATTTGTCAATATCTAATGACATAATCTCTACTAAAAATCTGACAAACCGGACGACTCTGAATCAGATATTGTAAATTTTCCATTTTTGGATGATGATGTCCCTCGTGCTACATCCTATGGTGTATACAGTCGAACCTCGTTATCTCAAACTCGCTTATTTCGAATTACCGCTTATCTCGAAGTGAAAATCTGGTCCCTGTTATAACATGAAACTATGACAACAAGTAACAAAATAATGTGGAAAAGAGGAGAAATTGCTCCTAAGGAGCAATTTCTCCTCTTTTCCACATTATTTTATATACAGTCGACTCTCGTTATCTCGAATTCCAAGGGACTCATTGAAACACTTCGAGATATCCGTACCTCGACATATCAGAGTTGAGAGAGTGAGGAAAACAATAAATTGAACAACCACATTTAACAAATGAGTATGTAATTTGACTCCCGAAGTTAGAAATAAATATAAAATAATGTGGAAAAGAGGAGAAATTTCTCCTCTTTTCCACATTATTTTGTTACTTGTTGTCATAGTTTCAAGTTAAAACAGGGACCAGATTTTCACTTCGAGATAAGCGGTAATTCGAAATAGCGAGTTCGAGATAACGAGGTTCGACTGCATATTTCTAACTTCAGGAGTCAAATTACATATGCATTTGTTAAATGTGGTTGTTCAATTTATTGTTTTCCTCACTCTCTCAACTCTGATATGTCGAGGTACGGATATCTCGAAGTGTTACAGTGAGTCCCTTGGAATTCGAGATAACGAGAGTCGACTGTACATTGTATCACGGTTAATTCGTTTTGCTTGAGCATCAAGAGAGTAACTTTAATAATCGAAATGAAAAAAATGAACCCTGTCGGGCCGAAAACGGTCCAATATAAAAATAAGAAATAGTGGATACCACGGAATTGCCAAAATCTCGAAGAACAGCCCTTCGAGACACCAAAAGAAGGAGAGATGAGAAACAAATAAGACCAAAACAAACGCCACATATGAAACCACAGACTCACAAATAAAGAAGAACTGCAACAGAGGAACGGCCTTGGAACGGTCAGTATGAAAAACTTCTTGGGGCTTAAACTAGTTATACTCACGCGAAACCTCGCCAGTAATTCTGATGCAGCTCCAAATTACAAATATGTTTGGTCCGCATAGGGGCCCTCCATCTCATCTGTGAAACATCACAGTGAAACACATATAATCAAAGGGCTCAATGGCGATATGAAGCTAGAACACAAGAAAACCACAAACAGGACCATGATGAGCCCGACCACAGATATTGATAGTCCGGCGAGCCAACCATCTGAAACAGATTGAGGAAGGTGCCGCCATCTATCAGAGGACGCCTTCGTGCAATTGAGGAGGGAAGCAGAGTTATCAACCATAATTGAGCGAACAGCCATGCATGCCGTTTTCCACAGAATATCCATGTTGTAACCTAGCTTTTTGTAGCGAGTGACAAGCTTTTTTAATTGTACCGGAAATCATTTTTGCCAAAAATCTTCCTGGATTTATAGACTGCCGCCATAAAGTTCAAGTTCGGACAGACCTTCTTGCAGACGTGTTTTCAAACCAACGTTATATTTGGACATTAATTCAAAATGACAGCGATAAAACTTAGTTATTAACTTAGTTTATGATAACGGTACCTTTACTTTAGAAGTTTGGCCGACAGGTTACTCTTTGTAGCTCTTTCTGTTTTTTCTGTATGTGTTGTGATGCTAGCATTGTGGTCACCGTCTTCAACAGCTGCCCACTTTGCTTTCTGTTTTACTAGTTGTTTTGTGATGCTAGCATTTTGGTCACCTTCAACAGCTGCCTATTTTGCTTTCTGTTTTACTTGTGATTAAGAGTGGCATCGGGACCCAGGGTGAAGTTGGCTAGCGTTAAAAGTGCTTTAAACCCCCCGGTGGGGGTACTCTACTGACCGTTCTAAGGCGGTGGTCCCGATGATAGTCTTACTCTTTGTTGCTTTGTGGTTTATTCTACGAGGCGATTTGTTGTATGTCTTTCCGTGTGTCATTTTGTTCTTGTGTTTTTCAGTCCTTTTAGTATTGCGATTACCTCGCTTGGGGAAGAGAGACTTAATCTTAGTGCTTTTCGTACATTTGTTCGATTTGTGCTTGTTTGGATTTGTCGGTTTCCTCTTCCTTTTGGTGTATGGGAAAGGTTGCGGTTTGTGATTGTGGCACTCCCTGGACTTTTCTCTTACCTTTTTTTTCTCCAGTCGGACAGATAATGGTCCGATATAGATTAAGCAAACATGCTAAGTGGGAATGTAATAGTAATAGTTCAGGTACTTGAAGACTGTTTTTCTAGAGGAATCGTTACCACAATGTTAATGTACAATTCTTAACTACTTTACTTCTGGCGTTCTGTGTCAAATATGTCTAAGCACCAATGATGATACCTAGTTGGTTGAAAAACACGTGACTGACTAGTACAGGAATATTAAGTTCAACCTACGCTTACCATTTAATCTAGACTAGCTGCTAGTCTGATAATAAAAGTCTGATCATTTTTGTTTATCATTAAAATGTTATCAACTTATACTGATTAATTTGATTTTTATGTTTTCGCTTTGATGTATTGACTGAGTTGGGAGCCTTTATGCGAACCGAATTTTTATGTATTTCTGTATTAAGAGTAGCATCGGGACCCAGGGTGAAGTTGGCTAGATGTAAAAGTGCTTTAAATCCCTTCCCCCCCCCCCCCCCCCGTCCCCAACCCACCTCCCTCCGGTGGTTTACTCTACTGACCGTTCTAAGGCGGTGGTCCCGATGTTAGTCTTACTCTTTGTTGCTTTGTGGTTTATTCTACGAGGCGATTTGTTTTATGTCTTACCTTGTGTCATTTTGTTCTTGTGTTTTTCAGTCCTCTTAGCATTGCGATTATCTCCTTGGGGAAGAGAGAGCTAATCTTAGTGCTTTTCGTACGTTTGTTCGATTTGTGCTTGTTTGGATTTGTCGGTTTCCTCTTCCTTTTGGTGTATGGGAAAGGTTGCGGTTTGTGATTGTGGCACTCCCTGGACTTTTCTCTTACCGTTTTTTTTTTTTTTTTTTTTTTTTTTTTTTTTGTTAACAATGGCAAGTCTATTTGGTAGAGTCTCCAATACATATCTTGGCTGAGTAATATACTTTTCATTTTAATGCAAATGGATGATTTGTTATCCATATAATTCAGTTTAACGCTTAGTGACTAGACTACATTTTTTAAACGGATGTTTAGACCCTTTGCAGTCTTTATATGAATAATAAAAGTCAAAAAGTATTACCTTTGGAAACAAAGAATACACAAAATCACGAAATTCGGAGACTCGGTTTTACTGAGTCTCTTCATATGCAACACTAGTTTTCGAGGCTGCATACGCGCCCCCCCTCCCCCACCCCAACCCCTCCCCACCGCCCCGCCCCCCCAAGCGCCGGCTTAAGCGGTATTTGATTTTCAAAATAACCAGGATGGGCTCAACGATCCCAAAGGAAATAAAATACAACCTGCACTAAGATGATGTACGGGGAGATGTCTGGTAATTTCCTTCTCTTTAATTGGTCTGTTTACTTACCGTTTAGCTTTTACATGTATAGTAAGGCGTATTCTGTGTTACCAGAAACAAGACGCATAATTAGATGCACACGCAACATGCAAGATTTTTTTTTTTTTTTTTTTTTTTTTTGCTCTGAAAGAACGACATGTGTAAACTCGTGGTACAATTTCTGTGCGATGTGATAAACTGTTTAGGTTTTATGCGGCAAACGTTATGTTGTAATAACTACCTGAAAAATTACTCTTTTCAAATAAGAAATGATATGTTGTGAATAAAAATCTGCGAAATTATTCTTGTCAAATGAGAAATGTTATGTTGTAAATAAATATCTGAGAAATTGTTCTTGTCAAATGAGAAAAGTTATGTTGTAAATAAATATCTTAGAAATTTAATTTGTCAAATGAGAAATGTTACGTTGTGAATAAATATCTGAGAAAGTATTCTTGTTAAATGAGAAATGTTATGAATAAATATCTGAGAAATTATTCTTGTCAAATGAGAAAGACATAAAGACCTAGGCCCAAATTGTTCAAAACTAACGATGTCGTTAGTTGATGTATCGTTTAAACTTTGATAATTAAATATGGTATATACGCTAATGTTATTGCTGAAAAAATGTGAGTAGTTAAAAGCTACTCACATTTTTAGCTAAAATACCTGTGATTTAGATATTGTACTTACTAGAACAGTTAACATTTTGACCACTAACGAGCTCGTTAAGCTAACGACGCTTTGAACAACTGAGCCCTGAGAATTTATTCTTGAGAAAGACATAAAGACCTGTCTTTGAAGCCGCCATAAGTCATAAAACATGTGGTTTTGCATTTTCTTTGTCTTCCAACTCGTCTGAGAACCGTTGGGGCAGCAACGACTAAGTTCTGGAAGTGAAAGAATATATTTTCATTAAAGAAATTACCCAGCAGGCACCTGACGTTTATACAACGTGGGTATTCTTATCGGCTCTTGCTTCCTTCCCTTTGGTGTGTATGTTTACGTTTATATTTACAGTCAAACTTCAATGGCTCGAACGTCTTTGGGACCATGGAAATTTGTTCGAGAGATGGGTAGTTCGAGCCAATGAGATTTAATCATGGCGCCAGGTCAGGAAGCAAATGGCGATAACTTATGGAAATGTTTTCGATCTTCAACAAAATAATGGTATGTTGCGTGTACTCATTAGAATCGCCTCGATGAGGCGATTCTAATGCGTACACACAACATACAATTTCATGATAAAATAAAAAAAAATTCTCTTAATATGTGTTTTCTTGAGCTATCGGAAAAAATCCGTAGGGACTCAAAAATGAGTTCGAATAAGCCATGGTAAACGAGCCATCGGTGTTCGAGCCATTGAAGTTCGACTGTACTTTGCAAAACAGAAAATAATATGTCCAGGAGGAGCCAAGTCACAGAACATAGCTTACCAAAGACACTAATGTCGTTTACATATATATTTTCTATAGACAGTTGTTCTCTGTGTTTTCAAGATCCTTGTTTCATCAAAATGCAATTTTAAAACGTTTAGAAAGTAAAAAAAAAAAGGACAAAGAGTTGAAGATTTAAGAAGAATGGATACTTGAAACATGTAGCATATAAAATATAGCACCTTAAAGAGACAGCAAACATCCAGAATACTTCAAACTTAGCGTAAGTTAAAGAGCGGTCCGATATATTGTTTTGTTGAAGAAGAATGGGACGAATCATAGATATCCTTACCCTTTTATCTCTGAATTTCTCATGTGGACGCTTCAATCCTTGAATCTGGACATGTCCACTGATGCAAAAAAGGTTTCAGTCTAAAATAATAGTAATAACAAAAAGAAATAAATAAATATAATGCCAAACAGTGTAGATCCTAATGAGAATCTACACTGTTTGCACAACTACCTCCTGTTGCTGCCTGCCGGGCTGCAAGGATTTCTTATTTACTTTTAATATATTGCTAAAACACATCTGGTTTGGACGCTACTTTATTTGATTGATCAAATTGCTACGGGGAAGAAATATGACAAACGTTAATGCTTGCTGTTTGTTTGTATTAAACATGCTCTTTGACAGCTTGATTGCGATTGGCCATGAGAGATTAATCATAGCTCAATAATGCCTCAATCGGAAATATTTAATGTTATTAATTGGAACACTACTATGTATAATTTGTTACACTATTATTATTATTGATATAGCATATAACCGATTATAGCGATAAAACTATTGGAGTACTATGCATCATTCTAAATCATATTTTCAGGATTAATGAATAGTTGTATCATGGATTGATCGGTTTAATAAGCTATTACAGGAAAATCGCACACTAAAATCATGTAAACTGCAAATAAAAATCGTAAACAAAAATGGTATTTGATGATTTTTTTCATTACAAATAGTAAAGAAGATGTAAAAGAAGAGCCACAATCACAGAACATAACTTACCAATGATTCCAAGAGGACACCAAGAGGAAGAGCACACAAACCAAGCCAGGACACACAGTACACAAGCTACTAAGGCTGGCTAATCAGAGCTGAAAAGATAATCTATTATCAGTCATGTCATTGTGATCGATAATCGATGAGTAATCATTGAAGAGTTGGTCATAATTTTACCTGTCAACCTGAGCATGACTCTTACCATATGTTATATTTTACTATATGTATTTGGTCAGAGAGGCCTGCGCAAACAGTGTAGACCCAGATGAGACGCCGCAACCGCGGCGTATCATCAGGGTCTACACTGCTTGCCACTTATTCAGCTATTTTTAGACACAACAGTTGGTATGAAATTGTAATTATTCAAATTTTAGATAAAGTATGGTAGGGAGTTGAGGTGTTTGAATACTAGGGGTAAATACGCTAAGTTAACAGACACAGGAATAAAATGAACGATTATCAGCAATTCTGTAATGATAATCGTTTTTGTGATATTTATTGATCAATTGATCGATTATCCGATTAATTGTATCAGCCTTACAGGCTACAAACCAAAGAAAAGCAAATCAACTGGTTCCCTCTCCCTCAAACTAGAATGCTAGACAGGATCCACTAAACACAACAATAAGGCAACGAATAGGACGACACGATAAGTGCCCCGCAGCGAGTATCCACAATGCCACACAAAACACCACCAAACCGGGGATCTTTCGTGGTTCAACAAGTTCTTTAGGTCTACGACGGCTGTCGGTGTTAAAGGTTTCTGCCATGAGACCTCCTATTTGTTTCAGCACTGTGATTTAATTTGATTTTCTTTCTCTTCTGTGATGTTTAGGGAGCCCCTTTGCCAGCCGAATTTACGTCTGGCTTTTATAACAGTTTAACTCAGGTTTGATTGTTATCATGCAAATAATATTTGTTTTCATTTATATAATGCTGCACTTTTGATAGCTTCTAATGCAAACACGTAGTGTCGAACTCTGTAGGTGACGTCATATCAATAACCTTCAAATAAATGAGCGAAAGCACATTAGACACCTCCAGTCTATTCCAAATTAGATTGTTTCAAAATCACAGCTAATGTTAAACATAGTTTGGCACAGGAAACACTATTTCAGGAGATATTTGGCGCTGAAAATAGTTGCACATTCTCGCAACGAATATGCAGATAGACTGGCAGTTTGATCTCTCTCTCCCTCTCTCTCTCTCAAATAAGAGTATACCGTATACATTTGGGAACAGTTGCTCTAGTGATTTACTTTATACTGATTTTGACACAATTTATCTGGTGTTATATTCATTCTTTAAGCGTTATGTACCTTCCAAACATTTTGCAAACAACGAATATCAAAATCAGACTGCGTATGTCAGCAAATTCTGCGCGAGTCGTACTTCTCTCAGGAGAACAACAAAATCCCTTGTCGGACTTCAAGGACACCAAGGTTGATTTTGGACCGCTTCTCATATGTACTCGAAGATCCTTTCAGGTGTGACAAGGTTCATTACATGTCTGTATTCTCATTAGCGCCTTATGAATTACAATTTATGTACATTTATATAATAAATGTTACAGTATGTGTTTATTTATTTTTGTGAGCCATGCTCAGATTATCATTCCGTATCCTAATGGTGAATTCATAGGGTAGACAACAACGACGACGATATAATGATAATTTAATAGACGTTCGTTTAAACCCTTTCTCCTACATCAATACTGCAATAACTATTCACTCCAAACATGCTTTACCTTCAGACCTTGCCCCTGATGTCTGGGATGGACGTCGGCTTGTCAAATAAAAGTGTCGGGTCTGTTGCTGCAAAATATGAACCCAAATACCAAAGCTGCAAATGACTTGCCCACATCCAATTCTTATTGCATCTACTAACGGGTATTAAAAGGTGTCATAATAATATATAATATTTTCCCTTGTAAATGAATAAAAAAAATATAAATAAAAGAACCAAACCGGATTATTGGTATTATAAAGCCCCTTCAAATGACAGCAGTGTACATGACGAAAACATACCTATATAATTTTGACCCCCTTAAATTCCACTTTTATATAGTAAAACAGGGTTTACAGGGATGTACATTATTTTTCTTTATTTTTGCTCAAAACTAGATTGTAGGTACTCGTTAGAACCGCCTCGTCGAGGCGAGGCGGTTCTAACAAGTACCCACTATCTATGTTTTGAGCAGAAATAAAGAAAAATAATGTAATGGAAAAATATTAGAGTTTTTATCTGAAAATTTTCAGTTTTTGAAGGTGAAATTTCTATATATTTGAATGGGCGTGTTTTCGTAATGGTTTGCAGGGCTGCATAAGTTGACCTCTATTCTCAAAAATACTAGAATGTGCTCAATACTCCCAAGGAAAATAAGAATAAACTAATGCACTACGAGGGATGTTCGAAATGAATTGCTTATTTCTGTCTGGAGACAATTTCAAGTTAGCCCAAAAGTACTCATTTCATACCCTCGAAGTACTCCCCGTGGCTAGAAATGCAAAGTTTCAGCCGATGTATCCACTTCTTGAAGGCGTCACGGTACGCTAATTTGGGCACAATAATAAGGTACTGGTGAATGGCAGATCCAAGTGCCTGTCGGGACTGGTATTTCCGCCCAGCAAGGAATACTTTCAATTTCGGAAACAAAAAGAAATCACATGGGGCAAGGTCTGGAGAATACGGGGGCGTGGGGGGGGTGATGCAAAACAGTTACTTTTTCTTTCTTCAAAAACGCCGTAACTATTGCAGAGGTATGAGCTGGGACATTGTCATGTAGAAGACGGATATGTTTAAAACCAGTGGCAGGGCGTCGTTTCTGATAATACTTTTTCAGTTTCTTCAGTACTACATCTTTATAGTACTTTCCGGTGATGCTTTTGCCCTTTTTCACTGGCACTTTTATTGCGACTCCTTCACCAGAGAAGAAGATTGCATACAAAACCTTCTTTGCACTCAAAGAACGTTTGGCAATTATTGGGCGTTTGCTGTGTTTAGTGGCCCAGATCTTATTGCTAACCTTTCTGACGGCTCAAAATAATGGACCCAGGTTTCATACCCTGTGACGACATTGGCAAACTGCTTTTTGTCATATTTTAGAAACATTTGAAGCAGCTTTTTGGCCACTTTAACCCGTTGTCTCTTTTGCTCGTCAGTCAACAGATGTGTCACCCATCTAGCAGAAATCTTTCTGACTTTCAAATGCTTCTTCAAAATAAGGTGAACCGTTGAAAGTGATATGCCTACCTTTCGTGCAATATCACGAACTGTAACTCTGGCATCTCCTTCAATGATTTCCTTTATTTTGGAAACGATTTCTTTACGAGATGCAGATTTTGGCCTGTCTGATTTCGGTGCATTTTTGATGGACTCTACACCAGACTCAAATTTCTTTTTCCACCGCCGAACTGTGTCATAAGACACACAAGAAGGTCCAAAAGCAGTAGAAATTTCAGTCATCAGCTTCTTCAAAGAACAACCAAGTTTTGAGCGAGCTTTGATGTAAGCCCGTATTTCATCTTTTTGTCGACGCTTCTACCAACCATTTTTACTGCAGTGGTCAATGACTGTGTGTATTAAAATGGCAAATTTTATGTCTTACACTTAGTCTAACATGTACATTTATACACCATTGTGTAGATATTGAATAACCCTATACAGGTATGTATTGGTTTTTATCGTGCCCCACGTGGATATCGAGCTAGAGGACAATAATCAATTCATTTCGCTCGTATGATGAAGTACAATGGGATTTGTAAGCCCGCAACAAAGCACTTAACCCCCTGAACTAAACTAAAATATGTCTATAAAGGTCGCCCATAAAAAAGAGAACACAATCAAGAACGAAAATAGGAGTCTTGGTTTAACTGAGACTCTTCATATGACAGACTTATACAGTCAAGCATGTCTTAAAGGCCACCGCTATTAAAGCGCTTACCAGTATTTAAAGGCCAGTTTTGGGGTGTCATGTGAAAGGAAAATGTAAATTTACCTGTCCTAAACAAGCACCTGTTTAAGCAACCACATGTTGGCTTTCCCCTTGGTAGCCTGTTTAACACAGGATTGACTGTAGTTTCCAGGGCTGCATACGCTTCCCCCACCCCCACCTTCACCCCATAGCATTTACTTAAGCGAAACTCGATTCTCCAAAATAATGAAATGGGCTCAGTGATTCAAGGAAGATTCGTACTGCAGTATAATGAAATACAGAGAGAGTCTTCGCTCGCAACGCGGCACTTAACATCAGCTTAAGTCACGAAAATCGGAGTCTCTGTTTTATTGAGACTTCATATGACTGCAATTTAGGTCTTGTGGCGTTGCGGGGAGATACGCACTCTAGCACCGGCTGACCCAGTTTCAAGATACAAGAATGGGCTCACTCCCTGTCAGCATTCTACGTAAATCTATATCGGGCCGTCATCGGCCCGTCAGGGTAGCTGACGGGCCGATGACGGCCCGATGTAGTTTTACGTAGAATGCTAGCTGGGCTTATCTCAAGGAAAAAAAAACTTACGACGAAATATGCGGAGACTATTTATGGCCGCAAAACGGCACTTAACACAAGCTGACTTGAACAAGAATAAAATCTACAAAGTTTGTCGTCGGAAACAGAGAGCATAAAAAAGAAGAACGAAGTCTCAATTTTATTGAGACTATCCACATGATAGGTAGTTTGCAGAGCTGCATACACCCGCCTTCCTCTCCAATCAACCCCATACCTCGATTATTCCATGATAATAGAGTCTCGAAGTCTCCGTTTTATTGAGAAGGAGTTCCGGATTTCAGACTCTCCATATAACTGGAATTTAATTTGCAAGGCTGATACGACCCCAGCCCTCAATAATCCACCTCGTCTAGCACCGTCTTTAGTGGAACTCGATTTTTTTTCAAGACATTAGAATGGGTTCAACGATCTCAAAGAAAAATAAAATAAAATCGCAATGTGATAAAGTATGGGGTCACCGTACGGCACTTAACACCAGTTGCAATGGTCAGCACTTTCCCTATGGTCTCTTATTCCTAAGATAAATGGACCGCGTCAATAGAAAACGTGTATTCAAACATGCGCAAAATGAGCAAATTCAGATCATCCTGCGCATGCGCAAATTATCACCCGGATCTTCGCTCTCCATTGATACATTCTATAGTGTCCAATGATTCTGTTAGCGAAGAGTGAAAGCCCCGATCAGACTACGCGGATGCGCAGGCTGATCTGGGCTTTCGCTGTTCGCATATGCCCGAAGACACGTTTTCTCATGGGACGGCCAAAATATATCTGTTACCTGGCGCACCCCTATATGAATGGCAAACGTTTCCTTTGGACTGTCACATTGATCTTCTACATGTATCTCAAAAGTATTCTGTGTAATCAAATATGTGTTTCTAAACACCCCTAGGTGTTGCAGGTCAAACTATTAAAGTGCAGATGAAAGCAGTCAGACAATATGATGAGAAGTTAAAGTGCACTGCCAATATGATTAATCCCATTTTAGGCATGTTAACTTGACCCTGAGGTGGATGGTTGTTGTTCTCAATGAAAAGGTCCTCGAACCCAAATAATCTACCTGAATATCAAAACTGGAACTGAATGCAGTCATATAATATAATCAGAATTGCAGGTAAAAGGGCGAACGCGGGCAAAACAGTGTAACACCCACCAGTGTTGGTTGTGCCTGATAAAGTCAAGGAGAATTAGTTTGCAGACACCTCAACCGTTAGTTTTCTGCGTGAAGCAGAAATTTGCAAATATTAGCAGACACATGTGTTTCAGGTTTAAAAACATTGGTATTTGTATTAAAAACGCCAGCGTGGAGAGTATTGCATTTAACGTGTGAATGTTTGCATCACGTGATTTTAGCTGACCTGAGCACGAAGTGTTAATGGCGAGCTTTTGGGATACCGTGGTATTCATCGTCCGTCGTACATGTGGACGTCCGGACATCCGTCGACTTTTGCTTATGTACGATCTAGAGGGTACAATTTTTATCCAATCTTCATAAATTATTGTCAAAATGTTTATCTCTAAAAATCCAGGCCAAGTTTGAAACTGGGTCATGTCCCTTACAAACAAGGTCACTAGGTCAAATCTTAGAAAAACCATGTGTACAAAACAGAGGCTTCATTTTCCATTTAATCTTCGTGAAACTTCGTTAGAATGTTTGTTTGAACAATATCTAAAAAAGAATGTTTGAATATGGCTCTTGTCGGTTAAAACACTAGGTCACTATGTCAAATCAAAAACTCGAAAAAAAAATTGTGTACAGAATAGAGGCTTCAATTTTCAATGAATATTCGTAAAAGTTTGTCAGAATGTTTGTTTTGGCACTGTCTAAGCCTAGTTTAAATATAGGCCACGTCGGATACAAAACTAGGTCAGTAGGTCAAATCTTACAAAAACTTTGTACACAATAGATGCTTCATTTTCCACTGAATCATTGTAAAAATTTGTCAGAATGTTTTTATGGACAATAATTACATGAAGTTCGAATGTGGGTAATGTTGGATCAAAACGAGGTCATTAGGTCAAATAATCGAAAATCCTTGTCTACATAATAGAGGCTTCATTTGTTCATGGAACTTCATGAAACTTTGTGATAAAATGTCAATCTTCGTGAAACTTCATCAGAATATTTGTCTTGATGATATCTCGACGAAGTTTGAACATGTCATGCCAGGTCAAAAGCTAGGTCACTACGTTAAATTTCTTTTAAACCTTGTGTGCATCCTAGACGCCAAAATTTTGCTTCAAACATTATAAAACTTTATCAGAATGTTTGTCTTGATGATATCTTGTTCAAATTTAAATGTGGGTCATGTAGGGTCAAAACTAGGTCACTAGGTCAGATTTCGTTAAAACCGTGTATACATCCTGGAGGCCACAATTTTGCAACAATTCTCGTGAAACGCCATCAAAATATTTGTCTTATGTACGATATATATCATGTACGACGGTCTTTCGGAGAAGTTTTCACATAAGCTATAATTAGCTTGTTATCTGATCCTCTATGTCATTTTTATATGTTTGTGTTGTACTCATTATATTTAATAAACTATTGTTTAAACCAAAATATTTGTCTTGATGATATATCGACCAAGTTTGAATTTGGGTCATGTCGAACTAAAAACTAGGTCACTGTGTCCAGTTTTTTAAAAACTTGTGTGCACTCTAAAGGCCCGAATTTTGCTTCAATTTTAATTAAACTTCATCAGAATGTTTGTCTTGATGATATCTTTGTCAAGTTCAAATGTGGGTTAACTGGTCAGTTGACTTTCGTGATAGATCTTATTACGACAAAACAAATAGCCGAGCTGCATTGAATGTGTTATTGTAAAATCTGTCAGGTAGGAATTAAAGAGTGTGCCCAGGGAATGCAACAAGTTATTTACGTTTGCGACTCGGCGCCTTTCAAAAAGCGTACTTTAGTTGCGTGATATTGTTACATTTCAAATGCAACAATAGTCAGGGTTTGAAATGTTAATTACCCGAGCTACGTCATAACCAAGTTAAGGGGAAAAGTTACATAATCATGGGAGGTAACTCTGTCAAAGTTGTCATACTGTAAAATGTACTGCCGTGTAGAGAAGGCGCCTAATGGGGTTGCTTTGGTACCGAAATAACCTTGGTCTCATGCATACACGTCTATACTCACTTTATGTAATGCGTTCCAATTTAGTCGATGGTTGATAATGCGGAAGACAAAAGAATGAACGAGTACAGAATTAGGAGTTTCTTGTGTTTAATAACTAATGAGTCTAGATTAGATTTTGAATGCATGTTACACGTCTCGATAACATCGTAAAGTTTGTTTTAGAGTGGTTTTATTAGGTGTTTTAAAGTCGCATTGTCTTTGAATAAATTTGCTTTTGTTTGTCTAGATGGGTACTGGAAGATTTCTATTCAACAGGCTTCTGATTGAAAGCAGCGTCTTCTTGTAATCACGGCGAGCAGATACAGTCGAACCTCGTTATCTCGAACTCGCTTATTTCGAATTACCGCTTATCTCGAAGAGAAAATTTGGTCCCTTTTTTAACATGAAACTGACAACAGAACAAAATAATGTGGAAAAGAGAAGAAATTGCTCCTCTTTTCCACATTATTATATATACATATTTCTAACTTCAGGAGTCAAATTACATATTCATTTGTTAAATGTGGTTGTTCAATTTATTGTTTTCCTCACTCTCTCAACTCTGATATGTCGAGGTACGGATATCTCGAAGTGTTTCATTGAGTCCCTTGGAATTCGAGATAACGGGAGTCGACTGTACTCATTCAGGGGAGATAATTCTGTCAAATAGTGTTTGCCTCCCTTCTGAAAAAGGAATATGAGGGAGCAAATTATTTCCTTTTAGACTAGGTCCCTTATTAGAAGGGCCTTGGTTTATAGAAATTCACAAATGTTTCGGTCTTGTAATATAAGGATCTGTCATTGGTGTGAGAGGTAGACAGAAGAATCTGTCCCGAGGATCACTGGCTGGCATCACGAGGCTTGCCTCGTGATGCCAGACAGTGATCGCGAGGGGCGGATTTTTTTATCTACCCGTCACGCCCATGATAGATTTTTTTCTTGCACACCTTTCATTTCAGAACGTGGATTTTTAATAATGCAGTTACTTCGATTGTAATATTACGTGACGTTTAGTGGCATCATTAGGCTCACTGACGTCAACCTTAACGATCGCATAGTTGACGTCCTATACAAGCAGTGTCTTTCAAAACACATGAGAATTCTCTATTTCCATCTAACCCTAAGCAGGATAACCTGGGTAGGATAAGAATTTCTATCCCAGGGTAAAACGCAGGATTTCCTGATCTGGTGTGCAAGAAATTGCCAAATGTTGTCTGTCTTGTAATATATTCTACAAGGAATGACTCATGAGAGCGCTGAATACACCCACAAAACTGAAAACACTTCAAGTATCAAGTTTTCTGGGATGGACAAGCTAGGCTCGGTAAACTAGGCCTCATCAGTGAACCTTGTAAACAAATCAAAATTTCCGGAATGGGCTCGCTGATCACAAAGGACCAGACAGGAGAAAATCTACTAAGTGTGTTCATTTCCCTTATGAATTGAAATCTAAAACACTGACATAGGTAATTAAGTTTTATATGGTTACACGCTTGAACACGAATCTGTATTCACTTGAAGGTGACAATAAACACCAGGCATGTTGCAGATGATATGCTCTTGAACGTTCAACGCCGCCCGCAGTAATAGTCAACAATAAATGAGCCAGTGGATGACAAAACCTACAAAATGGCATGTGCGCCTAGCGAAGACTTAGATCAGCCTGGCTTTCTGCCTAGTCTGATCAGCGTCTGCGCTGTTCGCACGAAGAAAGCTTGGGTCCTTAGCTACCCATTGAGCGTGCAGCGAAGTCTGTGATCAGACTGGGCAGATGCCAAAGCTGATCTGAGTCTTCGCTGGGCGCACATGCTATGTTATAAGTTTTGTCATCCATTGGTTCAAATATGAGGATACCCAGCAAAGTCCAAAATCACGGAACACACCCCTTCCAAGGTACTGTTCAAAACAACAATTCCTCAAGAGCAGAATAAACAAGACATATCTTTTAAAAAAGATAAACGGCGTAAGAGGTACTGGAATATGAATATTCAAACAACTTTGTGGTTCAATATGAAAAGAAGAAGGCCTTTAAAATATAAAGTTCATTACGAATTCAAACAGAATCAAGGAAGTTTAAATACTGTATAACATTGTATATATTGTATATATAGGATTGGCAGGAAAGCGAGTGTACTCAGATGTGTAAATATCTGTGCTAAATAATGAAAAGCAATTTAGCATAGAAATGTAAAGCATATAATTTTGTGTGTTAATTTGTATACTTTACTAGTATTTGAAAAATCCTTGCCAACATGCACCTTTTTGATAAAGAGTTAGCAAAGTGTAACACTGGCCATGAAGATTGGCAAAAACTGGAAAAAACATACATTATGTATTTAATTTGTAATAAGAGGGTCATGATGGCCCTGGATTGCTCTCGTGAGAACCAGATTTGTTTAGCCTGGCGGAAGAATATTTTCAAAGTTTTCTGCATATATATATATATATATATATATATAAATATATATATATATATATATATATATATATATATATATATATATATATATATATATATATATATATATATATATATATATATATATATATATCAGATCCTGCCTTTTGTTGGGCGATTTTTTTTTTTCTTTTGGTGATACAAATTAATTTGAAAAATTTTGATGGATGGTCAATCCAGTAATATTTGTGAGTATTATTGAAATCTAATTAGTTATAATACATATATATATACAAATAATTTGAACAAATTGGATAGACATTCACTTATGGAACATTTGTACATTTTTTTTTAAATTGGACCATAGATTGTGCAGAAGAACTGTCAAGTTTACTCTACATATATAATGAAAAGTAACCACGCCAACTGGAAGCCATATTTTGAGACAGAACAGAATTCTCTTAACAAGATTTAAAAACTTTCTATTGAAGAAACATTTCTGTGAAAAAATCCAAACAGCTCGTACTAGATTTGGTTGCTATAACAACAAGAGGGATAACTCTATTCATAAACTTTGAACAATCATTCGGCCCTCCAATACATTGACTTTTCAGACGTGGGAAACACGTGACCAAATGACTAGGTGCACAGAGTTTATTATTTTTAGCTCTGCTTCTGTTAGGATGTTTTAGAATATCTCGATTCATACCTGATGGATTTTTTTTTTTCAAATAAAGCACAGAGTTCGCGGAAAATCAAGCTCTTTCTCGTGGTGTCAGTGCTATTCTGCATTCTGGCCTGATTCTCGAGTACATTAGGAGAATGGTTTTCGTCAAAATTCATGTACATTGTCCCGGTGACCCAGATTGACAGCAAAAACATTCTTCGAATGACCTCGAGAATTAGACCAGATCGGAGAACATCGCTTACACCACCAGATAGAGCTTAATTATCCGCGTATTCTGCGCTTTATTTGAACAAATTCCATTCGGTATGAGAAGAGATATTCTAAAATATCCTACCTGAAGCGGAGGCTAAAAATAGTAATATTTCTTCTTCGTGTCGTTTACGCTCCGACGCAATAGGCCGCTTACACCGCGCATAACTAAAAAGGGTGTTCAAGAAACCTATTTCCTAGTTAAGAATGAACAATATTATTTATGTTGTCAATATTTCTACCAAGCTTAAGGCATAGTTCCTATTTATTTATTATATAAAATTAAACCATGCGATTTTACATCCCTTTTTTGCACATAATACAAGGCACATAATAATTCTGTATATTATGGACACAGTGGAGAGAAGTAAACTTGAACGCCCCTTGTTCACTTAGCGTTTGGGCCGCTTACATCAAACATTTAGTTACACTGTACAGAATTAAAAGTTCGTCTATAATCATTTATTTCATTGCAACTATTTTCTTGGTATTATTTAAATTATGGGTATTTTTTCCATTGTTTAACATCTGCATTGCCATACTGTACAATTTTATACAGATAAATGTCATAATTAAATGATTGTTCAGTCACGAATATATTCGTCAAACATCGGTAAATTCTATACTTACCCCTACTTGTTTGCAGAAGTTTACACATTTTAAACCAATCGCAAATTACTATTTATTCATTCGAGACTAATACCAATAAGTATGTCAAAAGCCAGCTTATTTAGCTACGCCGAAAAACGCAAAGACTGCATGAAGAGGGACTGTAAATACCACCGTAAAACGGTCAACAGCAAAACTGTTGGGTTAGGGTGTTTGAACTGAGACTTATTGACGTTCAACCCTCGCCCTTAGTCCTGCCAGTACAATATAATTTCGTCTTACACAAGACCTGGCTGCTACTGATTATGTCAAAACAGTTTTGGCAAAAGAGAACCATGTGTGGTATCAATTATTGCATATTCAATTACCCTTCTAACCAACATACGGTCGACTCTCGTTATCCCGAATTCCAAGGGACTCTCTGAAATACTTCGAGATATCCGTACTTCGACATATCAGAGTTGCAGAATTGAGGAAAAAATAATTCGAACAACCACATTTAACATATATATGTGTAATTGGACTCTTGAAGTTAGAGATATATTGAAAATATTGTGGAAAAGAGGAGCAATTTCTCCTCTTTTCCACAATATGTTTTACATGTTGTTAGATTTTCATGTTTAGGCAGGGACCAGATTTTCACTTCGACATAAGCGGTTATTCGAGATAAGCGAGTTCGAGATAACGAGAGTCAACTGTAATTATGTTATTGTTGTATATTTCTTTCAAACTTACGGCGTGTCTATGTGCAGCAGGAGTCAAAATAAAGAAAAACAAAAAAAAAAGCACACATACAAATAACTAAAGGGTTGTTTGTTCTCTGCTTGGATTCACTTCAATTCGTTGCAAAATGATGTAATTGATGTTAATATCGGATATGACCGCCATTTTGTCTAATAACTTCTAAAATATGTCGCCGCATGGAATTTACGTAACTTTAGATGGCGTGTGCAGGAATATTATTCCATTCCCCCTGCAAGGCGTTATGTAGATCGTGTAAATTGTTAACGCATGTGTTGATCTCACTCTGCTATTGTTGGCTATTTGTGAACGAATTCTTTGCTGTTAGAGTAAACCCCTTTTAGAAGTGGACAAAATCAATTCAGATTGTTGCCTCTCCTGAAAATGTATCAAATCCCCTTAAAAGAGTTTACAAACATAATAAAATATTAAACGCATTTCTAATATCTTTGGAGACTACTGAAATCTGCTTGCCTATCAAACATATTCGACATGAGATTGATTGACATGACACGATCATATCCTTTTAGAGCTTTTATTGGGTTCTGTTTAGTATTACTTGAAAACATATGCAAAACTAGTTTGTCATTAATGTGTCCTTTTACTTGTTTTGTGAGTGCCAAAGACCGAATTATTGATACTGCAAACAGCATGTTTACGCTATATTGTGTAGAACCTGGTCACACGCCGGATGCTGGGGCGTCTGATCTGGTCTACGTTGTTTGCACGAATCTGTCTGTCCGAATGCTTTTTTTTTTCTTCATAAATTCACCTGGCGTCAATATGAGGTATTGTGATCAGTTGTCATCTACCAACAGAGATTACTTCAGGACCGATCTTCGCTCAAGTCAGCTGTAGGCCAAGGAAGGACTTCCACCAAAGAATTAGACATATGGCTTTGTTAAGGAACCGTGCATGCGCACTGAAAGATTTATTTAGCGGAAAGTCCGAAAAGCCGTTTTCTCGCGACACGGCTCATACTTTAAATTTTATTCCATCTGGTTTTACCCATTTATGCCGAGTGGACTCTTCTTCTGCAGCTCTTTAGACCGGTTTATTTTCAATAGAAGGAGGTCTTGTTTTGTACTATTACCATATTTAAAAGAAATTCATGTATTTAATGCAAACAGCGTAGACCCTGATCAGACGCTACGTTCAGCGGCGTCTGATCTGAGTCTAAACTGTTTGCCAATATCTCTGTTATGGGACGCTGGGCATATATGGGTTAAGCAGAGTATGTCTTCAGGTATATGGACATTTATATTACATTGTATGCGTTATTTTAGACCAATTATTGTTAAAGTAGCGACAGAAGCTTAATTACGTTAGCATCCCTATGGACTGCTCTTGTATTTTCCTCAGGACATGTATATATCTGAAACAAATAATTCATTTGGCCTTCGAGTGCTTCGCTGTGGGACTATCTTTACCAGTAGACTGCTTTGGGCATACCGCAATCGGAGCTTGTTACTCACCAGGCTTTTACAGTAATTGGATTAAACCGAAGTAAGTAAATACAGTTACTATACTTTGTTTAATAACAGATTGCACAAATATTGTGCTTTCTCTAAATGCCTCTTTCAAGTTTTCCTGATATTATCTCAGTGTTTCAGCGACTTTCTTACATCAACTAACTTTATACCTCTCAAGAGTGGTTCTGGCAGGAACGTTATACGCAGAAGGACATTTACTAAACTGCTTTCAGAAACTCAATACAGAAAATTAGAAAGCAAGTAAACATATTAAGGAACAAAAACATATCCGTTCGAAATTGTCACCCGTAGAATCTCAACCTTACGCTAACATGCTTCATTCAATCTCGTGCTTGAAATATGTATAAATGTACAGCGAGCCACTGTATGATTTCACCATGCTCTCATCATTTAAATAGTAGGTACAAAACACCGTGATAAAACTTGTTGATACGAACAGTAATGTAGCCTTATTGCACCCGAACAAAAACTTTTTATAGCATTTTCTTTCATAAAATGTGCATATGCTAGTCTATCAAAAATGAATCGACTGTCCTAAACTAGAAGTGAACGAGCTATACTACTATATGGGCCGTGTCGAGGGAAAAAGTGCCTTCGCACATGCGCAAAATGCATAAATTCAGATTATCCTGTGCATGCGTAAAGTAACATCCAGGCGTTTTACTCCCCTTCATACATTTTGTTTCTGTTAGCGGATGATTCTGATTAGCGGACAGGGAGGGTCCTGATGCGCAGTCTGATCTGGGCCTTCGCTGTTCACATATAGCCGAAGACACATTTTCGCATGGCGCGACCCATATATATATATATATATATATATATATATATATATATATATATATATATATATATATATATATATATACACATATATATATACATATATATATATATATGTGTGAGTGTGTGTGTGTGTGTGTGTGTGTGTGTGTGTGTGTGTGTGTGTGTGTGTGTGAACCAACGGATGAACGGCCACCGAGACGATTGGAAACACAAACGTTTCGAGAGGTCTCCTGTCGCTGAACACTTCTGTTCACCACAACATGATTTCCTCAACCACGCCACGCTTTGTTGCTTAGACCATAACCCGGAGTGGACAGATCGAACCAGGAAAGCAAGAGAGAGCTATTGGATCCGACGTCTGAACACTCTACGCCATATGGGTTCAACAAGGGCGACCAGCGAGGCGACCAGTAGAGAGAATCATCTTTCCTAAGTCAGGGCATGGGACAGCTTATGTGGAACGTTTTGTTCATGTGATTTTTCGTAAGTTGGGCCCATTTGCCTTACATATTGGTGACAAACATTCAGTTTGGTGTATATCCAGTTTCAGTTTTCAGATTTTTAACGCTGCCAGGCAAATGAGTCACATAGAGGCAGCGCAGTGTATATCCCTTTCTGTGGAAGGTTTATGTGCATTGTATACATTGCGTATATGGGCACAGTGGTGTTGACAGTAAAGGTAAGCTTTATACGTTTTGCACATTGTGTTGATAGTGAAGATAAGCTTTATACTTTTTGCACGTTGTCTTTACGTGTATTGTTTACATTTCACATATATCTAAATACGATCAGCGGGACAGATAACGTGGTCCCGATAAGGGCATAATTTTTTATTCGTAAATTTTACATTTATATGTCATTTTTTTAAAATAGAAAACCTCTGAAGAAGGCGAAAGGCCTCAAGTAAACAAATCATTCCAACTGTTAATGATTAACTCTCAACATATAGTTTAACACCCTTTCTGGATCCAGTGCTATTTTTTGTGAGATGTTTTGCTCCTTCTCCCATTTTATATATATATATATTATATATATATATATATATTTAATTTATTTATTTATTTATTTATTTTTTTTTTTTTTTTTTTTTTTTTTTTGATTCACTTACTTTATCGCCCTTTTTAATGGGAACATGAAATAGTGAATTTGTTTTTCTTTTGGGGTTTTATTTGAAAAAAAGACGGGGGTTTATGCGGTTAATATTTGAATGTCTGATCTGGTTTGGAACCATGACATAACTGTAGCGGTTGTTGGTGCCTATTTAATGTTGTAACCTTCTTAAATGCCATTTTGCTATTTACGAATAATTTTACGTCAACTTTTTGCTGATGCCGTCATACATAAATAATGACGTTCTTCTATCACATGAAAATAGTGTATGAATAACTGTTACAAAACACACATGGAAAACAATTACCAAATGTTGATATATGGAGATACCTGTAGGTACCTAGTTACTGTGCTTTCGACATCTTTCAGAAAGTCGTGTTTTGCTTGGCGCTTTACACAGAAGAAGTAAATTTGCAATTTTTTGTCATTATTTAATGCAAAACCATTTGTCGTAGCTATTTATGCACTAAAACTTTATTCTAGTCATTGGTTTTTAAAAAATCAAATATTTTCACTTTTTACCATAGTAAAAATGAATGCAAATTATGCAGAAATCTGCAGGGTAGGTAACTTGGAGGCAGATTTTCAACAAGTTCAGTTTTTCTGAAACTTTCAAAATATTGTTGTGAAACATTAATACTTTAAATTCAGAAAAGAAAAGTAAAAATTATTTTCTTGGACAAAACTTTACTATAGAAATTGCATCGGTCAGGCCGATTTTTGGCCGTAAATTTAATTCTAGGGTAAATATTTGAGAACAAAACACAGAAACAGAAAAGACAAATGGTTTCTTATAAGATATGATCAATCAGATTAAAGTATTTTCATTTAAAATAAAACGCCGAGCAAAAAAACGTCTTTCCGAGCGATGTCGAAATTACACTAGTCTTAATGAGCCGCGACAAAACAAATAAAGTGACCGTGCACCCAGCGAAGACTCAGATCAGCCTGGGCATCCGCCCAGTCTGATCAGAGTCTTCGCTTGTGTTCAATGGGTAGCTAAGGTCCCAATGTTTCTTCATGCAGACAGCGAAGACTCTGATAAGATTGGGCGGATGCCCAGGCTGATCTGAGTCTTCGCTGTGCGCACAGTTTTGTGATCTTGCGGCTCCAATTATGACTCTGAATCGGACTATAGTTTGAATATGGTTGATACGGCAAACATCATACAAGTACCGAAATAAGGAAAGCAAAACGTATCATTTTTTTTCTTTTACAAGCAATATACAGTCCAGTCTCAATAGCTCGAACCCCGATGGCTCGTTTACCATCGCTGATTCGAACTCGTTTTCGAGTCCCATCGAAATTCTTCTGATCGCTCCAGAAAACATATAGTTAAGGAAATTTTCTTATTATGTCTTGAAATGTATGTGGTGTGTATTCATTAGAATCGCCTCATCGAGGCGATGTTAATGAATACACTCAACATACCATTATTATACAGAATATCGACAAGATATCCCTAAATTATATCCCTTTGCCTCCTGACCTGGTGCTATGATTAACCCTTAGTGGGTCGAACTATCCATGTCTAGAACAAATCTACATAGTCCTTAAGATGTTCGAGTTATTGAGGTTCGACTGTAATACCATTTTCAGTGTTATATGAAAGAGTATGTTCCCACTATAATAATTTATATGTCATTTGCTGTCTGTGGCAATGATATCATAAAAGTATTTGAGACCTGAAAATTTATATCAAATCTGACAAACATCTAGTATGTACAAGCTGAAAGCGCTGTTCCTGCATTCTGACGATTTTGGCGGTGCCATCAGACGCTGTTACCATATACGCTACTACGAGAGAAAATGTACCTCACAAACACTTAATGAACAATCAGATTAGTCAGCGCATCCACAGTTTTATCTGAGCTTTCACATGGCGCTTTTGGGGATAGCCGAGAATTCCAGGCTTCTTGAAGTGGACATCTAAGACTCTTGATGACTGCGAGGACGCGCAGGCTGCTGAGTCGTCGCCTAGCGCATATGCCATCAGGTAGGTTTTGACTTATATTTACAGCGTATCTCCGAGATAATCATGATATTGATGTCATAACTTGTTTACTTCTTTCACGTGATACTCTTGGCAGCTGTTAAAATTCCTCCTAGCCCGTCTTCAGACTCTATCCTCCCTTTAATACGTCTTTTCAAGGCATACAATCTAGTACAGCTTAAACTGTTCTAATCAGTTATGCCCCTTATTTGTAAAAGATGCAGTAAACAGTGAAATGGGATCAAAGAGACAAATCAGACGGGAGAGAAAGAAAGAATAACAAAACGGCTGCAGAAACGAATGGAGCCAATCTAGTTTCCTTCGTTCTAGAACAATGTCTTCATGGCGAATCAATATGAACTGCTACTCCGCAATAACAATTCTCGTTCATGCATGTTGTGGTGGTGGGCTAACACACGGAAACAACTAGTATGAGCCACAATTACTCACGCGTGACTGTGCCCATCGGACATGCATACCATTTCAGACCAGTGGAAATCTATCACCTTGGCTGCAAACCAGGAAAGAATTATACTAGCTTTCATCTGTATATACAATCTGAAATATTTTTAGAGCAGCAAATATGATATATAATTAATCGCAATTTGTATATACTAAAAGTGAGGCCAGTAAATATCAAGAAATATCAGGGCTGCGGTCAGAAGTGCAAAATGACGGCGAATGTTTTTGCCCTGGATCCCAGTACCTAATGACGAGCGCCAACAAAAGCAGGAATCCAGGGCAAAACGTCCAGGAGTAACTTGCACATTTGAACGCAGCCCTGACCATCTTTCTTTGTGTTGAACTCGAGATGTTCAATAACATGTATGCACCTAACTGAAAAAAGTAAACATTCAGTATTTTCATTTATCATCTTAATTATTTTAGTGTTGAATAATTCATGGTACGAAACATTAGTCAGGAGATTTGCTACTATTAGGTATAAATTGTTAATCAGATTTCCATAGACACATGTAGAATGTAGAACTACATGTGCGTATTTAATACGTAAAGCTTTAATGACACCGGTGCCCATAGCTCGTTTACCATGGCTAATTCGAACTGGTTTTTGAGGCCCCGAGAAATTCTCCCGATAGCTAAAGAAAACAAGTATTTAGGAATAGGGAAGTTTTCTTATTTTATCATGAAAATGTATGCTGTGTATACTCAATAGAATCGCCTCATCGAGGCGATTCTAATGAGTACTCTCTACATACCATCATCTTATAAAAGATCGAAAATCATCCCTAAATTATTTCCATTTGCCTCCGGACCTGGCGCTATGATTAACCCTCAGTAGCTTGAACTACCCATGTCTCGGACAAATTGCCATAGTCCCAAAGATATGCGAAGATGTTGGAGTGAAACTTTTTTTCTTTTCCGTTTTGACACTTGGATTGTGTTTTGCCCGTGGCATCTGTAAATGCTATTTCATACTATTTGAAAGATGCTTTCCGGGCATATGTGGACAGTTAAGGTCCCTATGAGCCCGCACATCCTGATCAGGACCCTTGCTGTCTCCTTACAGGAACCGTTAGCTACTGTATGGTGACTAGCTTCCATTGCAATTTCAGACTTCAAGTTGGTACTCGTGCAGTACTCTTTTTCGTTTCATTAAATGCCCTTAAAATACGTCGACCGTTACAATGGCAACGCCGTAGTTGGTAAAATAGCATAAAAAAATGCTTGAAAGTTCCATGGCGGCGCTTCTTATCTGTTTCGATCCTGCTTAGCGTTTTGTTGTGTTTTCGAAGACGTGATTTGTTAATCTTTATATCTCAAACCCTTCGTCTTCCTTTTGTGATTATTTGCTTCGGGGATAGGGGATGGGGGTAAGGGGGTGTGCCCGGGGATTATGCCCTTTAAGAGTACCTCCATCTCACTTGTGGTAAGTTTTGCGTCAAACTAGCATGTCTAAAGGTACCGTAACTTGGATTGGGGTATTTTTTTTCCACAATCTATCTTTCCTTTTCATATTTCTGTTGCTTGTAGAACGGTTAAGGATACAGTTGATAGGTTTTTCACCATTTTTTACAAGAGCGTCATCTTTTATGACTCTCTGATTGCTTTCCTGTACACCAAACCCCTTCTTAAAAGGGGTCTACTCTACAAGGAAAGGATTTGCTCCCCAGGGAGCCTTTTCAAAGGAGAAGCAAAACACATTTGAAGATTGCCTTCCCTGAAAGTGTATCAGTTCTCTTTAATTCGTTAATATAGCCAGAAATTCTTAGTGTTGCGCTCAACAAACAAAATCCGTCTCCGTTTTTTTTTTTTTTGTTTTTTTTTTTGTTTTTTTTTTTGTTTTTTTTTTTGTTTGTTTTTTTGTTTGTTTGTTTGTTTTTTTTGTTTGTTTTTTTGTTGTTTTTTTCCACTACCGCGCAGAGTTTCCGGTGTTATATTGGATTCTGTTCCGGAACCTGCAGTCAGTGTACATTGAAGTCTCACAAGCGTACAGAAGACGGATGTGACAAGTGAGCACATCGGCTTTAGTCTACGTAAGAGGCAAGTCTGCTGTTCGTGTTTTCATATTCGCTTCAACCATGTCAGTGCCGTTTGCATACCAGCTGCCTTAGAACAGCGTTAATATCCGTACCCATTGCATTGTTCCACTATTCTAAGAAAGTTGCAAAACTTGTGTATGGAAAATAGTCTAGGAAGAGCTACAATCACAGAACATAGTTATCAATGACACTAAGAGGAAGAGCTAGCTAACAAATGACAGAAAATACTCATGCTACAAACTAAAGTAACCCCAAGCAGACCCCAAACTAAAGTAACCCCAAGCAGACACATGACGACTATACAACGTCGCCTCAACGTCGATGCAACGTCATGACGTTGCATCGACGTTGAGACGACGTTGTATAAACGTCATGTGCCCGCTGGGCAGCCTCCCCATTCCCGACGAGATTAGCTCATTGCCAGGCAGGATTCACTAAACACAACGATAAGGCAACAAACAGGAAGAAACATGAAAAGCCCCGCAGCTAGCAGCCACAATACCACAAAAACAACAGCTTAACCATCTCCTTAGAACGGTACTAACGAGTACCCACAATCTATGTTTTTGAGCAGAAATATGAATATTATCAGAATTTTTTATTTGAAAAAAAAATATTTTTTGGTGGAAAAATTTTCAGTATATTTTAATAGGCATGTTTTCGTAATGAAGAGGCTTCCTAACTAGTTCGGGCTGAACATTCTCCGGACAACTCCATAAACTTAGAATACAAAACATATCTGATGAGACTATATCCATTTATAATTTTATGGAATACCGTAACAAAGAAAAACACATAAACGGAACTGGAGAAAGATCTAGTGCGAATGTCACCAGTTAGATTATCTTACAAGAATAATCAACAATTACAAAATAATTACATTTACTGGTCGCTTTCTATTTCAGTTTTGAGAAATGCATATGAAAAGGAAATAGCTAGCATTTCCTCATATGAACAATGAAGAACCTGCCCGTTCAGCACATCTCCGCAGTTCCCAAAATACATTCGAAGAAGCCATTATATTTGACATGAAACTGGGAAGACCCTCATTATATATAGATAGCAAGGCTGTGCAGGTAGGTCAAAATATGTTTACGTTGGTTTATTTTTCTTTAATTTATCTGATCTTATATTTATTTATTTATTTATTTATTTATTTATTTATTTATTTATTTATTTATTTACATTGCAAAACGAAAAAGTTCATTTTCTCTATGCAAGCATCAATTCAGCATTATTTGATCTGGTCAGCTGTTTAGACGACGCTCAGAATCATATTAACCCATTGTATACTAAATAGACTCTCCCATACTATATATTGGAAGAGTCCAATTTCAATTTTAGATACGTCTGGCTATGAGATTTACATATTCCTAGAGAAAAATGGCTGAACTATTTGCAAACAGTGGAGACCCTGATCAGACGCCGCGTTCTGCGGCGTCTGATCTAGGTCTGCAGCGGCGTCTGATCTGGGTCTGCACTGTTTACCAATTACCCTTTTACGGGTCTCCCGACTACAATGGGTTAATCGGCGTTTACATCACTCCAACGTGACAGCTAGAAAGACAGCCAAATATTTAGTCTTCAGCAGCGGTCAGTTAATACTCTACCTATCTGAAATAAATGTTCCTAGGTCTTCATAAAACTTCATAAAGCTATTTCCAGTTCAAATGACCGCTGTTAACATTTATCAGTGGCATGAGCAGCCCCTATATCTCTGAGAAAAGACTTCCAGGCATGTACGCATTGACCCTTTTATCTTGAGTTTCTGCAATGGACTTTAACGTCGATAATGCGGATTTTCTGCGGAACATGTCGGTGATACGAAATTTCTATGAAACATGTCGGTAATGCGGATTTTACATGGAACATGTTAATAATGCGGATTTTGTATTGGACATATCGGTAATGCGGATTTTCTCTAATCGGTTGATAAAACGATTCAGTTTTCGAACAAAATAAATATTTTCTTTCGTTTCTCTCTGCCTTCGTTTCGTTAAGCAATTGGCATCGTGACTAGTTAGACCACATGTTTTCTGTAGAGACATGTTTTGTGAGTAAAAAACACTACATTGAAAAATGTCACCTGCATAACAGCTGGAACGGAAACGGAATCGAAGACGCAAAGATTTACGTTTTAAATACCAGCTGGGTTAGTGAAAGTTAACCTTTACCACTCTCTGAGCAAATTCAGCAAACGACATAGACATTTTTCTTAATTTCCCTTGATAATAGGCTTTGGCATTGCACGAAAATTGTATACTAAGGAGACAGTTTGCATGCAATGTCAGAGCCTATTTCTGTAAAAAAAGAGTTAAATATTTCAAAATGTTGTTTGCGGATTTTTTCTCCAGGATGCTGAGCGTTAAAGCGCTAGCAATTCTAGTGTTGTGAATCATGTTACATCTGCTGTTAATTTGTTACATTTTACTTACGTTTGTAAACACGTGACAGTGTTTATTGAGTTTGATGTAGGTAGTGGATCATAATTATCAGCACTCGTATCAGTTCCATCCTATAGCCAACAACCTTTGGCAAAGCTGTATATTCAACCTTTACCACCATCGGGCTAATTCAACAGACGATAAATTGATGATATTTTTTTCTTATTTTTTTTTCTAGAAAATTGGCTTGGACAATTCATGCAAACTGTCTCCTTAGGAGACAATTTGCATGAAATGTCAAAGCCTGTATTCCTGGAAAAATAAGAAAACTATTTCAAAGCGTCTTCCGCACAAAGTTTTACCCCAGAGTGCTAAGCGTTAATGGGATATGAAGTAAATTAATAACTGTTTGGCATATTAATGGCTAACTTAAGGTAGAAATATTCCCCTAAACAGGCTAAAACATTTGAGATAAGATAGCGGTAGACAGTTATCACTAAACATGAAAATTGCCCTCAGACTAGATCGTAGTTTATCTTATTTCACTTTGTTTCACGAATTTGAGTGAAATTTGGAAGTACTTTCCGAATGTCACAACGTTAACAAGACTATGTAATGTAATGATAAATGTATGCACCATTTTCCTCATAATATATCATTACGAAAACACGCCTATTCAAATATATAGAAAATTTCACCTCCAAAACTGAAAATTTTCAGATACAAAAACTCTGATATTTTTCATATTTCTGCTCAAAACATAGATTGTGGGTACTCGTTAGAACCGCCTCGGTCCTCGGTTATGTTTTTGCAGAGAATAACAATGTATGTACATCCCTGCAAACCCCAGTTTTACTATATAAGAGTAGGGTTTAAGGGGGTCAAAATTATATAGGCATGTTTTCGTGATGTAGTGAATATAGGAACAGATAGTGGTATACAGTTTAAAGCGACTTTTCAGGGTTTTTTCTTTTCTCTCTCTCTCTCTCTCTCTCTCGTGTTTCTTTTTTTTTTTTTTTTTTTTTTTTTGGTGGGGGGGGGGGGGGGGGGGGAGGGGGTGTTGTTTGTCTGTTTGTTTTTGTAAATCTTATTTTAGTTTATTTTAAATTTCTATCAATACTTTATACCGCATATACGAGTATTCGATAACCAAATTTATCTCCTTTTATCCATATCATATAAGAGTCTTAGGTCAAAATACGAGTACCATAATCGTATTTCGAAAAATCATAAAATCAATAGACACAGAGGCAAAATTTGGAATGTTCAGATAGATAGATACAGACCCAAAATAAATGGGGTGTAATCAGGCGTCCATGGAAAGTAAGCATTCCTTGGTAAGCACGCTTCGCCCACCATACCTATCAGCCTACACAGAGATTAACGAGCATACAGGAATTAATGTCCGGGGCTTAAAAAATCTGTTTATGGTATAGCTGTGACAAGAAATATCAGATATAAGTCTGGAAACAGCCACATTGTGGGGATTTAAAGGTGTTGATACCTCCAATAGCACTCTTTAAGTTTTGACACCAGTTTAGTCCTTTGTATATGAAACCGGAAATAACATTGTTTACATAGCTCTAGATAAGACGGATATCCAGATAAATATTTTCTTATTCCTCCACGAAACCATTATGGGTATTCATTAGAAAAACTTCCGCGTGATGACCCTAATGAGTACCAACAATATATGCTTTTGTGGAGACTTAAGAAATATATCAATACCTTTAGTTTGAAAAAAAAAAGTGAAAAAAAAAAGATTAGAAGTAAACAGTTCACACAGGCGTGTTAATGTAAAAATTAATTCAGTTCCTGCAAGAATATCCTAAGATTCTGCTATCCACAGAACTAAAAGCCTCTGTTGTTTACCAGTAAAAAGAATAGAACAAATGAAAGATGCATTTAACGCCAACAATTTCGGGTACAGCATGTGCAACCAATTACCCAGAGAATGAGTGCACATGTAATCTGATCGGAGAGGTCAGTCTACGCACACACAGTCTGATCAGAGAGATCAGCGTACGCATCCGCGCGGTCTGATCAGAATTTTCGCTGTCAGCCCGCTGATGCTTTGGTTCCTTAGCTACCCACAGAGTGCCCTGCAAAAACTCTGATCAGTTTGCGCGAGTGCGCAGGCTGATCTGTAATCGCGTAGTGCACATGCAATTTAGTAGGAAATGCTGTGCATTGGCTCATATTAAAACAGGATTTACGGAGCAATGAATCAACAAAACATTAAATATACATCTGAAGAGAATCGTAAATGGTTGAGGAACAGGGTGTTGTTTTATTCATTTGACCCAACCGAAGAAGCATCTTGAAACGGTCAACAGAAAACAAATAATGAGAAACTTAAAGTACGAGTAGTTTTATTTGCGTGCGACATTTTGCTAATAATTCTGATGCAGCTCCAAATAACGAACATGTTTTCTGTTAGCGTAGGGATCCTTTACCTCATTAGTAAGACACCACGGTGAAGCACAATTAATCGTCAGCTCTGTGATAAAACAAAGCAGAAGGCACAATGGAGATCTAAAGTCAGAGCACATCGAGGGTTGAGCGCAAGACTGTACCTCAAACATATTTTTGAAACCTTTGTTTAGGGGCAACTTTGACCCCATTGTAAACAATGCAAATTTAGGTGTCATTGCTCATACGAGCAATGGCACCTAAATTTTCATTGTTTACAGAAAGAAATGTTGTAATCTTCATAACGCTTTTATGGTGAGATGATTAAGTTTGGGGAAAAACAACCATCTGACACGTCAGTCTTGCGCTCAACCCTCGACATGTAAACAAAAAGGATCACGATGGGCCTAGCCATGGGCAGCTAAAGCCGGGCGCCTAGCTTCTGAAACAGAAAAAGAAAGTAACATAATTCAGTCTGAGACCTGGCACACCGTTGTACAACTAACGCGGGAAGCAAAGTTGTCCACCGTTATTGGGTCTATAACCGAGCATACAGTTTGTCTCAGAAAAATCATGTTGTAAATTATCGTTTTTGTAACGAGTGGCAGTCTCTTTTAAATGTTTCGAAAAATCAGTATTACCAACAATCCTTCTAAAAGTTTAGACTAGATGAAGAGTTCAGCATTGTGCCAAACATAAGGGTTTATTTATCATAGATCATTTACAAGCACTGATATCAAGTACAGCATGACAAAAGCCAAGTCAGCAACATTATTAAAGTCAATAATATTGGCTTAACGCGTGTCTTACATGTGCATCGTTCTGTAAGTTGTCAATAAAATGCAATAATATTAGAGCTAAGAATGATTGCAATAAAGTGGGAAGTAATGTTTATTAAGAGGATACGATACATGTTTATTAAAAGGGCACGATACAGATGGTGGTTTCCCGACATTTTTACAAGGGAGACAACTTTGTGACTTCCTGTTTGCGTCCTGCACATCAAGCCTCTTCTGGAAAGGGGTCTACTCTAAAACGAATGAATTTTGTTCATTTCTTTCTTTCTCTGTATAATGCCTCACGGGCATTCTAGGCAGGTATGCGCTGTCGATCCCATGGTTCTCTCTCTCTCTCTCTCTCTCTCTCTCTCTCTCTTATAGTAGACCCCTTTTCAGAAGGGACAAAGTCAATTGTGACAGATTTTCCTCCCTTGAAAGTGTATCAGTTTCACTACAATTATAAACTGAGTGGATAATGCTACGTTTTTAGTCGGTTCAGCCTGAAACCAGCCGCACTGAACTTAAGTGTTCGGACAAAGTAAATACGTGAAATCGGGAACTGATACAATGAGATCCATATCAAGTTTTCAACATCAAAGGGAAAGACAGACAATACAAATAAACAGCCACAAAAAGAACAGATGCCAAGCAGACTTGGCAACCCTTTCCCAAAAAAGATGGCAACTCGGTTACCCAAACTTAACTGAATATATCTTTAACTTACATAATAGTTAAAAAAAAAACTTTAGTAAGTGAAACACCAAAGAAAATTTAACACAGTGAAAGTACCGCCTTGGAACGTTAGTAACACATTACTTTGTGGGGGTTGGGGGGATGAGGGAGGAGGGGAGCTTATCCTAGCTTTACGGGAACCCAACCCTTGCCCTCAGCTTCCATAGCGGTAAAATCTAATGTTCGTTCAGTCCGCGTTGAGGTCTTTTAACTCATCCATGAAGCATTACGGACAACAAATAAATCACAGATAAAGCATATAATGAAGCAAAGATGACGACTCAACAGAAATACATTGAGACCCTTGGAGATATCTGCGATTTCAAACAACACCACTGGAATACTGGATCAAATGAAAACCACCAGTTGAACCCCAAGAGAAATAGACATAAAAAGTTCCGGCCCAGACATTCTAATGAACAGGTTTTAATCGGGGCCATCATAGAATCTGAAACCCGACCCATCGGCCTGCAATTAAGGTAAGTAAAGTGGTCAACCGCTAAGCAAGCAGGCCGTTTTATATCCCTTTCGTTTATATCATATGACAATTTTGATAAATTGATCAGAAAATTCAGATTTACCTACATTTTTTTTTCTAAACTTACACACTAAGTCATCGTAAAATCCAGATTCCTATAGGCCTTATGGCGGAATTGTTTTTAAATCGGTATCGTATTTAGAGACCAATTCTTAGTGTCGACACGTCTGAGGAAACAGCTAAGAACCAGATTAGATGTAGACCGCGGCGTCTGCTCAGAGTTTACATTGTTTGCCCCTCATCCAGCAGGTTTTTGACACATCAACTGGTCTTGAAATGGACTTCATGTTACAGGTGTTCTAAGGAACTTACGTGTCTGGATATGTAGGTAAATACGATACTTACCTTTGCCCCGAGGTTCTAAAACTTTTTCTTGCTCAACTCAGCTGAGCATGAAACTTTGTTAATAGATATGAAAATGCAAACAATAGTTGGCATTTTCATATTTATTTGCAGAGAAAATTTCATGCTCAGCTGTGTTGAGCCAGAAAGAATTTGCAATTGATAGTTATTATTAGCAGGACAAATTCATACTCAGTTAAATTGAGCATGAAAAAAGTTTTATAGCCTCGGGGCCTTGTTGATAGAACCTGTGATCAGAGATAAAAGTTTACGTATTTCATTTTATTTATTTATGTATTTTTTTTATATGTTTGTGTATTTGATTGTTGTTGTTTTATTTTGTTTTGTTTGTTTGTTTGCTTGTTTTGTGTGTGTGTGTGTGTTTTTTTTTTTTTTTTTTTTTTTTTTTTGTTTTTTTTTTTTTTTGTTTTTTTTTTTTAATAATCTTATATTCATCTGTTTTTCAACAGTTAAATGTTGTATTTCTCCATGAAAGCATGTACTTTTCCTGCCTCAATTAGGTAGTTCTAATGTTCTCGTTGTTTGTTGTTGTTGTTGTCTGATGTATGTCTAATAAGTACAAATATCTAGAAATAAGTGTGTTTGAATGCAGACACATCAACTGTTTAAATGCTTAGATAGCGAAAATATGAAAACATCAGATGGCATCACCTCAGGGCTTTTTCAGGAGAAGGATTGAAACTACTGTATTAACCTAATTATTCGGACACCTTAACTTATACCATACTTATACGAAAATTTGAACATCCACACTTGGGGTTGGGGGTGTTTAACTTCCTTTATATGGCATAGTACGGATGTGTGTGCCGAATGGCCCATTTTTTAGCGCTGCCAGGTATATGATTGCCCCCCTTTTTTCGACAAAAAAGTATATGACTGACCCAATTTTTTTTTTGATTGGTATATGGAAGGCCCCACTTTTTCTGACTTCCCGGTGTATGCACATATTTTTCAGTCAGAGATTTTTTAGGCTGCCTGTTCTCTTGATATTCAATGAATTGACTGCATTATTTGTCTAACAACCAGCAATAAATGGGTACAAAATATCAACGGGCAGTATATGAATGGGTCATTATTTCAGATAATCTATTATATGAATGGGTCCTTTTTTTCAAAGGCCAGGTATATGAATGGGGTAGGTTTCGAAATACTGGCTCGCACACCCGTACCAAAATTACCCCCAAGTTATCCATCCCCACCCCCGAGCATCCAAATGCCTACCTGGTGATGTATCAAAAAGAGTGCTGTATAATGTGATGCATATGTAACCACTATTTGGTCAGTCTTGTCTTTCCGAATACTTGGGTGATGTTGTTCTGTACTCAGTGCATTTCTCTGATGCAATAAAATATGATAAATCAAGCAGTCACATGTTGTTTTTTTTTAATGGCAGCGCATTGCCCGCAGCGTGTATTTGCTGTTACGAGGAATTGATAATCTGGAAGGGTTTGCCATCGTTTCCACCAAAGAAAACATTTTTGAGACTTCCTGATTGTCTTTCTACATAACAAGTTGCTTCTGAATAGAAGTCTGCCCTAAAAAAGAACGAATTCATGTTTATCTACATTTTTTTTCTAAATTTATACACTAAAGATAATATTATCATTAAAGAGGGTTTTGTTGTTTAACTTGAGTTTACATATGTATGCCCATATTTATATACAACCAATAGCGACAGCGTCATTTCCGTAACGTATTCGATATTAAGCCATGTTATATTTGCCGATTTTCGGTTCTGTTTGTAGAGATTCGCTGTATTGGCAGGGTTTGTGTTACATTTGAAAAGAGCGACATGGTCGGCTCATGTATTACCGTTGGCTTTTTACGTAAAGTGATATGCCAAGCATGGACATAGTATTACGACTTATCTTACATATATATTTTGTAATCAGAAGAATATCACGCTTCACCCTCACGTAGAATGTATAACATTGGCCAAATATCTTGTTTTGCGTGTCAGTATTACCTCAATAACCCTTCTAGGAGAGAAAAGCCTGATCAAACTGTGTAGATCCAGATCAGACGCCACAGAATGCGGCGTCTAATCAGGATCTGTACTGTTTGCCTTTCATTCAGACGTTCTAGACACATCATTTGGTAGAAAAATGACAGTGTTCAATTATTTGGACAAGTATAGCAAGGACACAAGGTTTCCCAAAATTTAGGGTAAATACAGAATATATATTGAACAAATCAAGCGAAAACTAAATTGGAATATATGTGCAAAGGGACAAACCGTACTAATGTCTGCATTCGAATGGCATGATTAAAGTAATGGATAAGTTCCTAACAGTGAAATGATTTTGTAGGAAATTGTGTCAAAGAGAATAATTCCTGAGCTGACTGTAAGCCGGTTTGGTTACTCTGCGTCTTCGTGTTTGCTCCATATGGTCCTTTTGCTCTGTTCCGGTTCTTAATATGAACACATAGGCTGTCTGTGTCAGTGCCACTTAACATATCTAATACAATGTTCCCTCCAGGTGGACTGAGCACCTCTGCGCTATCGCTGATGTGTAGAAACACTTGTTTGCTGCAATATTTCTTGGCTTGAAGGTACCCAGCGGGCACACGATGTTTATACAACGTCGATGCAACGTCATGACGTTGCTTCGACGTTGAGGCAACGTTGTATTAATGTCATGTGCATGCTGGGTAAATACTTAATTTAGTAATTGTCTGTGGCTTAGCCAAACTCAATGTACATTGGTTAAATTTTGGAACAAATACAAAACAAGCATCAAGGAAGAAAACAAAGGAATCGATTTGTGACATACTTATAAACCGTTTAAATGAAGCTCCTTTTTGATAAACTGATAATGATGCGGTACAAATTAAAAATAAGAGCCCGTGCACGACAAAACCTACAGGTAGACATGTGCGTCCAGCGAAGACTCAGATCAGCCTGCGCATCCGCATTGCTCGTAGGTTTTGTCGTGCGTTGGCTCATGAGTCACTAAACATCGAATGGTGACACTAAAATCAAACATGTATTAGAAACAACATTACACAGACTAAGTATATACGAGTATCTGCTTTATAAGGCTTCAAACATGCAATCATCTCAGAGAATAAAATACACATTGTTCTTCTTACAGCAATGAATTACAACATGGATATTCTGCGGCAAACTGCATGCATGGTTGCTAACCCAATAATGGTTGCTAACTTCGCTTCCCTCTTTAATTGCATAGTTGTGGGTCGGTCATCTGACTGTCTGAAGGCTCCCTCCTCGATCTGTTTAAGATGGTCGGCGCCTGATAATCAATGTCTTTGGCCGGGCTTCTGTCTGAAATATCTCAAATAGAACGATATAACGTTTTTAATGCTATACCAAAATCGATCGGATACTCTGAACAAAAATTTGAATTCAGTCCACACTAATAACATATTCAATTTCTGCGATACATGTATCAAAGGTAAGGTTTCAATGATGAAGCTTAATTGGCCGACACTAAGTAGTCTATCCAAGAAATGCTGAATACTTCAGCTGTATACATTTCTATGTGTGTTTTAATTACCCTCATAGATCACTCCTTTTAGAAACTATTCAAGAAGCCCTTGTGCAAAACATCATGCAATCATTTTGAAGATCACCATCCATATGAAGGCTCAGTGTTCGACGAGAGCTAACAGTTATCTGCTGTCAGTGATAGATTCTTTGAGTCAAGTATAACAGAGACAGCACAAGACTTCCTTTCACAGTATCAATCCATATTGTGCAAGCCTTCATCAATATGCACACATTAAACATATAGAATTCTGAGTAATTTACATATGCCACTAAAGTGATACATCATTAGCTAATAAGGAATAGTTTACAATCGTTTAGCCTGAAACCCATTCTTTACTTAATGCTTCACACATAGTAACAGGACCATCAATTACTTCAAGATGAAATAAGGGAGCTTTAGAGAAATTACTGACACCTGTGTGACAGTCGCTGATGTGGTATTGCCGTGTACTGTCAGTTTTGCATTTCTTATAATTGTAAGCTTATTAGACAAGATTTAAAGTAAAATGTTTAATTGAAAATGCCAAACATGTGTAAAACGTATTTTTGGTGAGTCTATCCCTTACGCAGTTTGGCATGAAATACAACACAGTTGATATTTAGACTGATGCGTCAACATAAGGGTTAATTTGCGTACATTTTATTACAATATAAATGTGCCTTTTTTCATTACCATGGAAGCCGAACAATCATTTTTTGTATTTTTTACAACTCTTGAACCTCGTGTGAAGAGATCGTACCAGTAAAATAAATTTGAAGCCCCCATCCCAACAACAGTTTTTACTATTGACCGTTCTGAGGTGGTGATTCTGGTGTTGTTTGTTCTTTGTGTGGCTTTGTGGCAACAGTTTGGGGGCTTTTTTCTTGTTTTTGTCTTGTTCGTTGTTTTATCGTTATGTTTAGCGGATACTGTATAGCAGTGAGTACATATTGTTGTGGAAGATGGAGCCAGTTGCTTTGCCTTTCTTTGGTTTGTGGTTTGTGTAACTGGTTTGTTTACTGTTCCGTTTCGTGTCACTGGTTATGTTCTGCGAACATTGCTCTTCTTGGACTTCTTCTATACTATTTATTTGAAATTAGAGCGCGTCACTTCGAATCAAGGCTCTGTATTGGACACAAAACCTTCTCACAAATTGTGTACAAAACGGCGTACACAATCTACTGTCCTTTCGACATCTCTTGGAAAGACGTTTTTTGCTTGGCGTTTTATTTTAAATGAAAATATTTTGTTCTGATTGACCATATCTAATCAGAATCCATTTGTCTTTTCTGTTTCTGTGTTTTATTCTCAAATATTTACATTAAAATTAAACTTACGGCCAAATATTGGTCCGACCTGTGCAATTTCTATAGTAAAGTGATTTTTTTTAATTTTTGTCTGAGAAAATACTTTTAACTTTTCTTTGCTGAATTGGAATTTTTGCTGTTTCACAACAATACTGCGAAAATTTCAGTAAAAAATGAAGAAGTTGAACTTGTTGAAAATCTGACCCCAAATTACCTACCCTACAGATTTCTGCATGTTTTGGTTTCATTATTACTATGAGAAAAAGTGAAAGTATTTGATTTTTTAAAAACCAATGACTAGAATAAAACTTTTTGTACATAAGTAGTTACGACAAATGGTTTTGCATTAAATCATGACAAAAGTGCAAATTTACTTCTTATGTGTAAAGCGTCAAGCAAGAAACGACTTTCTGAAAGATGTCGAAAGCACAGTAGAAATCCTACTTGGCAAACTTTGCATGATTCCGTATCCTGCATAGTGACCGATACCCAACTGGAAATATACCAAGGTAAGCCGAATGCTATAATACCCAGGCCAACTTGTAAATGCCCTCTAGTACAAGAAAGTGATGGCAATTGCTGCACAACGCCTGTAAAGAGACTGGACTGAAACTGCTTTCTTGCATGTGTAAGCCCGACTCTTTCGATTTCAAAGGCAGGTTGAGATTGATCTATGTCTACACAGAGATACGGCTTATGTATATTTGATACGTTTCGATAGATACCATACAGCTTATAATCACTATCAACAACTAATCATCAGGTACCATCATAGGTAAATTATTAACAGGCCATGTAGATGTACATGCCATGGTTGTTGATACCTACCAAGATATGCTTTAATTGATGCACGACGTTTGAAAAAGGCACTTATGTCTCATGCGGACCATAATAATGTAAATTAGCCTTCACGTTCGGACAGTCTGATCAGAGCCGTAGGTGTTCGTCAATCCAGCGATATTGTAAGCGGACAAATGCCCTGATCAGACTAGCAGTATGCGCAGACTAAGGTAGGCAGTCGTTATACTGCCTATGCATTACGAAAATACACCCATTCAAATATATAAAAAATTTCACCTAAAAACCTGAAAATTTTAGATTAAAAAACATCTGATATTTTTCATATTTCTGCTCAAAACATAGATTGTGGGTACTCGCCAGAACCGCCTCGCCTAAAAAACTGAAAATTTTAGATTAAAAAGCTCTGATATTTTTCATATTTGTGCTCAATTTCTGCTCAAAACACAGATTGTGGGTACTCGCCAGAACCGCCTCGCCGAGGCGGTTATGACGTGTACCCACAATCTATATGTTTGAGCAGAAATAAGAAAAATAATGTATACCCCTGTAAACCCCAGTTTTACTATATAAAAGTGGGGTTTCAGCGGGTTAAAATTATATAGGCGTGTTTTCGTGATGGACACAAGTCATTTTCGCGCATTGCGCATCATTTACATTGTTAGCTTTACTTTGGCTTTGTCAGAGTAAACAGAAAGTAAACTGTATGCAGTTAATATGAATTTACACGAACACTTGCATACGACCGATTAATGATATACTTGTTTGGAATTTGTTAAATATTACGCAGTCGTAAAGACGGTCGTAATGATAGTCTCATTATGTCCTCTGTTTGTTATGACATAATCCTACCTCACTATGTCCGCCGTTTGTTAATGTCATAATGATATTCTTATTCCGTCCGCCGTTAGCGTTAGGGATGGTCAAATGATACTTTACTCCGTTAGGGATGGTCATAATGATCTCCGTTGGTTATGGTCATAATTATAATTTCATATTCTCATTATGTCCCGTATGTTATGGTCATAATGATAATCTCATAATGTTCTCCGTTTGTTTATGGTCATAATGTTAATCTCATAATGTTCATCATAATGGTCATAATGATAATCTCACAATTATGTTCCAATTGTTATGGTCATTATGATAATCTCATACTCTCATTATGTCCCGTTTGTTATAGTCATAATGGTAATCTGATAATGTTCTCCGTTTGTTATAGTCATTATGATAATCTCACAATGTTCTCCGTATGGTATGGTCATAATTGTAATCTCATACTCTCATTATGTCCTGTTTAGCATGGTCATAACTATAGTCTCATTATGTCCTTCGTTTGGTAAGACTGTAATAAGCCTCAGTATGGCTTCCATTTGTTATCATCATTATATTATGGTCTTATTATGTCTCCCAGTTTGAAAAGATCGTAGTGATTGTCTCAGTATGTCAGAATGAACAATCCGAAGCAAAGAGTATAGATACTGATCAGACACCTCAAAACGCGGCGTCTGATAAGGGTCGAAACTGTTTGTCACTTATCCAGCAGTTTTTAAACATAACAACAGTTAGCAAACTAGTCCTATTCAAATGGCGTTAAGGTAACCTAATACAGCCGAACCTCGTTATCTCGAACTCGCTTATTTTGAATTACCGCTTATCTCGAAGTGAAAATCTGGTCCCTGTTTTAACATGAAACTATGACAACAGGTAACAAAACAAGGGGAAAAGAGGAGAAATTGCTCCTCAGGAGCAATTAAGGAGCAATTTCTCCTCTATTCCACATTATTTTATGTACGTACTTTTAACTTCAGGAGTCAAATTACATATTCATTTGTTAAATTTATTGTTTTCCTCACTCTCTCAACTCTGATATGTCGAAGTACGGATATCTCGAAGTGTTTCAGTGAGTCCCTTGGAATTCGAGATGATGGGAGTCGACTGTATTTAGGAGGAGAATATGATATTTTCCGTTGTGGTTTAATTCAGCCTTTTCTAAATGTTTGGACTGTACATCAATAAAAAGGCACAATTACTAAGAAAGTCAGTATGTGGAAATGGAGCAGATGCACAAATGTAATGAGAAAATGGTTGACCGTTTTACATTCAGCTGAGTGGGAAAGTAGTGGGATCTGAACTGCATAATCGTGATAACTGAAATTGAGCAAAACAAGTACAATGACAACAAAATACGGTCATTTTATTTTACTTTTTAAGCAATGTATTGTGAATGCATACACATGAATTAATGAAGGCGCAAAATAAAAAAATGCAGTGACATTAAAAATCCTTGGAGAAGCTGTTAATTTTCCCCCAGAATACCAATTTACAGTATTAGAAATTTAGAGCATTAGTTTATTCAGTACCATAGGCTGGTTTAATTACACTTCATCAATGTTTATGATGCTATCGTGACTAGAAAATGAACAATATAACCTAATCTCTTCTGATCAACACATTAATCAGAGAAATTTTATGGTGATGTTCCTGGTTTGTTCTTCTGATTGTTTCTGTATACAACATCACGTAATCGTCTAAATAATTCAACCGTTGGTTTCATCTTATATCCTGAACACGAGAAAAGATATTTGGATACCTAGAAAGTTACTTTGTACAGGAAAACTTGAATTTCTCGTTGGCAGTTTTGAGAATGAAGTCGATAGATCTGTTTGCTTCACCTTATCGCGATATGTCTTGTCTTTTGGACCCAGGTACAAAAGTAGTTCAAACATGTCTAATATTTAATCAATATTTTTTAAAGAAAGAACCAATGGGAGCAATAAACTGAGAGAAAGAGAGAGAGAGAGATGAGAAATTAAGGTGTCATCATCTTCTGGGTAGCCAATTAGGCTTCGTCAGTGATCCTCAACCCTAGGAAATAGACTCTTTGATCACAAAAGCACGGAAAGACGTTTCACGGCCGATACAAGGTATAAGCACCAAACATAGTGTAGATAGATTCTAATAAAAACGCCTTTTGAAAGCCAATAACACACACACAGACCTGAGAGTTCCTTAAGTTTCCATATTTCTGGGCAAGACTAAATTCACTTACCTTTAAGATAAATAATAATTAAAATTACCTTAACAAATCCTTGTAATATGTACCCCCATGTTCCTCCATAATATATAGCGAAATATACAGGAACAAATAGTTTGAGGGATTTTGAGAATGTTGCTGTTTTTTCAAACCACCTTTCAATTTATTTTCTAGTTCTAGTCACCGTTTTACTGCATAGATCTGTCGTAGTGGGCCTAAAAACCAGTCATAGATCCAGATAAATGTTATCAAGATAACTGTGGGCTCTTAAATTATCCACAAACACATAGGTTGTGGGTGCATACTGGAAGCGCATTACCCACATTATATTTTTGTGTAGAGAAATGAGAAAAATAACAAGATTTTTTTTATTTAAGATGGCTTATCTAGAGCTGTGACGATTTACATAGACTTGTCATCTTATTGTTTTTGATTAAATGTCACTGTGATGTTTCACAATTGAGGTAGAAGACCCTATGCGGACTGAACATAATTGTGTGATTTGGAGCTTCATATCTGGCGTTTGTGTTGTCCTTATGTTTTCCTCATTTCTCCTTCTTTTGCTACCTCGGGAGGGCTGTGCTTCGTGACTGAGGCATTTCCTGGGTATCTTCACTTATATATTTCTTAATGTAATAATCGTATGATGCAACGTGTGAAAACGTACCTTCTGACATGTGCACCTAATGACGAGTAAATCAGCCTGTGTATCCGCGCAGTCTTATCGGAGTCCACGTTGTCCGCATGAAAAAACTTTACATCCTTGACTTTCCAAAAGGCGACCAGGAAAGATTCTGATCAGGTTGCGCTAAAGAGCAGGCGGATCTTCGCTTGGGGAAAACGGCCGAAGTTACGTTTCTAACGCTTCGGCTCATATGCATCTTTACATGCTGGTGATGAAGATAAAGCACATTGTATGTCACTATCCAAACGGCCGCGCAGGTTGATCAGGTATTTGCTGTCCGCCTGAAGCTGCTTTGGAACTTTGGCCATCCACAGGGAGCCGTGCGAAGACTCTGCACAGACTGCGTGGATGCGTAGGCTGAACTGAGTCTTCACTTGGCGCACATGCAATTGTGTAGGAAATACTGTAACCCCGGAGCAAATGGTATTAAAGGCATGGCTGATCGTTTTCTAATAGAAATTGCTACATTGCGTTGGTAAGGGAAGATACACAGTCATTACGTTAACGTTTCTATGTAACGTGTCACTTTATAATTTACAGTGAAAACAGGATATGTAGTTGTCGGCATTATTACACCGAATTTCAGATTTAGAATTGTCCTAATTACCTACATTTTATGTTTGTTTTTTTTTTTTTTTTTTTTTTTTTGTTGTTTTTTTTCTTTTTTTTTATCAAAAGTCATGGAATCAATTTTGTAACTTTTACGTTTAAACAAGGTGGATGCGTTGATACTGCTAAGTGCAGTTAATTGTTTCTACCACTAAAATAGCATGGGATAGACGTATTTCTGACAATGGAAAAATCAGTTTTAGATTCGTTGTAAAAATGTATATTTCAAATTCATAAGTACATTGTTGCCGTTCGCCTCAAGCATTGTTCATACATTCACCATGAAAATAGACTGGTAACTTTCCTATATGACATACTGCATAAATATCAGAATTTCATTTTCACAGTACATGTAACAGTTATAATGTTTGTCTTCCCAATAAAAACACACACATGATGCAATTTATTTCATGCTTTACTTCCATTCCTTTAGCAATGAAATGAGAACGAACATTAAAGTGGCATAGACAAAGCTTTTTATGAAAGCTAATACTTGTAGTATTAATACGGTTAAGCTACGCCTGTCTTGACTCACGACCCGTGGATCTGTATTAATCTTTTGGATGCATCAAAAGGCAATCGGCAATGTCTGCTGTTGATTAAATTAAAATCCCCTTTATTGACTGATACACTGCTACTACGATCAATTTCCAGTGCTATTGTTTGTTCAGACAAGGAAGACTAAACTGATACCATTGAACATTAAAACAGCGCACAGATTGCCAGGCAAATGATTTTCGTAAAGATGTCTGATTTGAACAAACATGTCAGTCAAATCAACCACGTATTGATACTTAACGTATTCAAAGCGGCGACGGATTGCATTAAGAGTTCTAGAGATAGAAAAACAAACTTTAGGACTAGTTCAACTAGCGAGGCCCAACATATCCTCCGTATTCCTATAGTCTTGTCTAGGCCGGCACTCATCACGGGGATGCTATTTAAACCATAGACAAAACAAATAAACCGCAACGTCGGAAAACGTACCTTCTTACATGTGCGCCTAACGAAGACAGTTCAGCCTGCGCATCCACGCAGTTTGACCAGAGTATTCGTTGTCCGCATATTGAAATTTACAATCCTTATATATCCAAGATGAGCCCATTTAAGATTCTGATCAGACTGCGTAAATGCGCAGGCTGCTCTGAGTCTTTGCTGGGCACACATGTCCGAAGGTACGTTTTCTGAAGTTGCAGCTAAATGGAGGTTGGAACAGGGGATCTTATTACTTTGAGCGTTTGCTTCGGCTTTTTTTTTTTTTTTTTTTTTTTTTTTTTTTGTTATTATTTTAGACTAAAATCCATACTTGCATCAATGGACTTTTCCAAATTAAAGTTATTATTTAAGCCATGCAGACCAAAACCAACGCCTTTGCAAACACTGTATATCTAGATGAGAAATTTTGCAACGAGCCGTTTAACCAAAATCTCTTATGTTTGCTATTCGGTCGCTGATTTGATTCACACCCCATTATGCAACAATGCGCGTGTCTAAATTCAAGGTTGGAAGAGCGCGCTTCCGAGACTCCAGGTTAAAAAAGTAGAAGTCTTCATTGATTGTTTATTGTTTGACATCGCCCTCGACCAGTGTCGGTCATACCGATACGAAAAAGTATATCTGTGTTGACAACTAGAGAGTATGTACAGAAAGAGCCACAATCACAGAACATAACCTACTAATGACACAAAGAGGAAGAGTAAATAAACTAGTACAGACAGCACATATCTTATAAACCTAAAGTGTAAAGCAACCAGTTTCCTCTTCTCCAAAATGGTGAACACAGTGCCAGACAGGACCCGACAAACACAATAATAAAACAAGAAACATGACAAAACATGAAGGACATCCCGCTTTGGGCAACAACAAGGCTCCACAAAGGACGAACAAATAACGACCCACATCCTTAGAACAGTCAGTAGAGAAAACTACACTGAAATTTCCCACCACTAAATTTAGACAAAATCATTGACGCAAATGAAAGTATCAATCAAATGGCAGGCAGTGTATATCGAGACGCCTCGTTAAGCGCAATCTTATCAGGGTCTATCATCTGCAAAAGTATCTGTTTTGGTATACAGGGCCTGGAATACATAAATCCTTTCAGGCATAAATGTATGAACATAATGTAAACGAATCATGTAAACGTTTAACTAACGAAAGACGCTAATGCTGAAACTAAAGTAAAGAACTGATAGAATGTGTAAATAAATCATTTTCAATAAAACAACTCGTAAAAATAAAGTTTAAGGACCTGGAAGCCTGTTATCGCTGATTGAAATTGGACAAATTTATACAGATCTATACAAATCACAGACAAAGGCAATAACTTGCAAATGCATGCGTTTAGTTTCACAGTAATCGTGCATAATCCTGGAATAAGAAATCATACTCAAACAGAAAAAGGTTAAATAGAAAGAACGGCACTGATCAGGAATCGATTCAATTACCTCCCACCTTCCGTCAAGGACACCAAAGGACGCACTTAAAGCACTTAAAGAAGGACACACTTAAAGCACCATAATCAAAACACTACAAGCAGAAAGCCAAAAGGACCGTTGTTTTCAAAACAAAAATGGCCAGACGTCTATCTAAAATAAGATTTCACCAGGACATACATTTACAGCAAAGATATATAATTATGGAGATAGTAAACCACAGCAGAAGCACTGCCTTGGAAAGGTCAGTAAAACTTTAACTGGGGTGTGTGTGTGGTGGGGAGGGGACGGGGGCTTAAATTGATTTTACTTGGCCACAACCCTCGCCCTTAGTTCTGCCGTGGTATACACACGACAATTGTTCAGTCCGCCTGAAGGGTTTCTACCTTATGAGTGCAACATCTCCGAGAACATAAAAATCAAACGAATACAGATATGAAACAAAGATGAGGACTCAACAGCAAGATATAACTGAAATGCTGAAGCAAAAGTAAACCAACAGTTGGACCCGGTGGGTCCGACCAGAGGCAGAGCATCAGGCACCAACCAATTACTTAAATTTTGACATTACATTGAAAAAAGTAATGATTTGCAATTGAGAAAAGAGCTTTTACAGTAAACATTCAACGATTCGAGCACCGATAGATAACTTCCCGTGGCTGATTCGAACCCGATTTTGAGTCTCTCGGAATTTCTTCCAACGGTTGAAGAAAATACATATTTAGGGATATTTTAGGGATTTTTCCCTTATTTTATCATGAAAATGTATGTTGTATGTATGCATAAGAATTTCCTAATTTAGGCGATAACATCATTACATAGAACCCATTTAGTTTTTGCTGATTGGACTATCCATTAGGTCTGGTTAATTTTCATTATTATCATAATTTATAGACATTCCTGTACTTAATGCAAACAATGTCTGCAGGAAATAACTGAAATGCTGAAGTAAAAGAAACCCAACAGTAGGACTCCGGTGGTCCCGACCAGAACCAAAAGAGGGAAGCAGTTATTAACCGTGGTTGGGTTTACTATCATGTACTCGTATGCAGTCTGTCGTATTTCATGTATGTTGTACCCAATCTTTATATATCGAAGAATGATTTTACGAGATTGAGTGCTAAAATCATTGCAAGCATATATTTTATTGAAATTATATACTAATTCACCATAAAATTCAGGTTCCGATAGGCCTTGTCGCAGAAGCGATTTAAGTCCAACATTGAATTTTGAAACTAAATCGAAATGCAGTCTTTGCGGAGTTTATGGTACCGATAACCCTGATTTAGAAGTTTAGCAGTTAACAATTTATTTCGAGTGTTTAAGTCAGAAACATGACTAGACACTCGGGCGAACCAAATATGTTGCGAGATATAAACACCATAGGATGCTCGATGAGGAACAGCCCCATCCAAGTAAGGAAATGTTACAATCCCAAAATCAAAATCATCGCGTTTATCATGAATTTTGTATGAAATAAACCCATTTAAATAGACAAATGCAAATCCAAAACCGGGGCTTCAGTTTCAGAAGAATTTGCTTATATAGCTGAAGCTGGGAGGGGTAAATTTGATTAATCAAACCATCGAAATACTTATTATCAATATTTAATAAATCGTCCAAATATCTAGACGTCGAGCTGAAAGCTTCAATAAGATTGCTTTTCTTCAGAAAAAGACATCATGAAGTTTCTTTCATAACAGAACAAAAACAAATTAGCCACAAGTGAGGGCAATTCGTACCCATCGGAATACCTACAATTTGTCTAAATAGCTTAGTACCAAAACTTACATAAATATTGTCAAGTAGAAAAGTGAGAGCTTCACACTCTTTCTGACATGACCATAAGGTATAAATTCTATGAATTTCGGAAGTGAAAAAAAGCATTTCTTCCGTTACAAGCAAGATTGAGGGAACCTTCCCTATATATATATATATGTTGGGTCTTCCATTATAACATTATAACTTTCCACTAAAAACCATAAAACACAACCCAATTGTTACGGAATAAATCGTATTTGGACCCAACAATTCAGTTACTTTATATATATATATATATATATATATATATATATATATATATATATATATATATATATATATATATATATATATATATTGTTTATGGTTTAAAGCGTGGAAAAAATCATACGTAGACAGGCTTGATGCACGAAAACTTCTGATTTTAGTTTATTCAAAACTTCATTTGAATTTTCAATGGATCAAAACAGATTCTTACCTGATCTTTCATAGAATATTTAATTACATGCTTTCTGATGGCAGTAAGATAAGAAGTCAACAATTTAGAAAGTCCAGTAGTGGTACTTATCTTACCTTGGCTTAAGCCTGGCGTCACATAAATGCGACGTCTGATCTAGGGACATCGTTTGCATCAAATACATTATAATTCTATAACTGTTTGATAATAATAAAACGAGACAATACTTCTATAGGAAATGGATAGTCCACTCGGCATAATTTAAATGAGTTAAAACCAAGCCGCCATAGGATTCGTTTTCTGATAGCCGATTTCAAATATGCGATGTATTCAGAAATAAAGCTGGTTGGAAGGACGACGCAAAATTCAGAAAACTATAAATGAAGTAACGGCGAAATATCTATAAGCAAGATATGCATACTTACCAAGCAACCCAAAGAAGAACAACGATGAAACAAAACAGAACGTTTCCAGAAACCGGTATACAAACGAGGACAAACTCAAGCTACAGAGGAGCCGCCTTAGAATGGTCAGAAGACAAACTACTTTTGGGCGGATATATATATATATATATATATATATATATATATATATATATATATATATATATATATATATATATATATATATATATATATATATAGATAGATATGTTGGTCTTTGTAGATGTCCTAAACGTCCTAAATCTCATCAATGAAACGTAACAGTATTTTTAATAGAGAGGAAGAAATATATTCCTTTAAAAGAACAATAACGAAAGCGGAAATTGTAACAGTCAGTTTTATTGAGTCTGTTCATGAACAGTTATCTAATTTGAACAAGGTTATCCTTTTTAAGTTAGCAATAAGCTCGATTGGATTGTGATTTCAGTTGACAAGGGTCTGAAACCGCTAGCGGTGAATATAGAACAAAAATCATAAAAAAAAGACGGTTTTAAACATTTGTTCTGTTTTGGCGTCACAAAGAACCGAGACTCGCAATCATTTTGTGAATTCCTACAACAGCGACTACTATTCAGTTAGCATTCTGTTAAAGTCTATGTCGTCCATTTAGGGCCGATAACGATCCGATATATTTTTAGGCAGAATGCTAGCCGACGATCTTGTCTCAAGATTCTATTACTCGTCCGATACGGTATTTCTACACCTCGACTCATTTTTTTGGTGTATTGTTGCACTCCGACTTCTTCCCCATTATTAAAGAGAGCTACAGATTTTATGGTCAGTCACCGCTCAACCTTCAGAAGGTCTTGTTTTAGGTACAAAGGTCAATCGACACGAAGTAACTGGAAACCAACCTAATTTTGGCATTCGGATTTCTTGGGTTCTTCGTAGTTTCATTGGAAAAAATCCTATTGAAACTCCGGCCACCTGAGGACGAGCTGGAACTATTGCTCACGCCTCCTGGCGCAGGGACAAGTGATATTCTATTTTCAAATTATTCCAGATGGGTTCTTTGATCTCAAAGGAACTGAAAGTATAACTGCGCTTTGATTCATTATTGAGAGTTATTTTGGATAGATGTACTGTAGATGCTTTGAACATTTCGCTCTTATTTAAGAAAATAAAAGGACACGGAAAAACGGGGACTTTTATAATTTTTCTGACACTCCTTATAGGACTATTCTTTTAGTATGTGAATTTCTCAATAGGTCAGTTATTTATATCAAGAGATTATATTTGCTCGCATAAATATATAATTTACTTTCGTTATCTCAAACACTGATACATTTTGTAACACGAACTATTACTGAAAGCAAACCAACTAAAGTTAAATATTGGTTTAGTTTTCTATATGTTGTTTACATTTCAAATATTTTTATCGCAAACTACATTCGTCTCGAACCAAACGTTCTTGTCCCATGGACTTTGATAGATAGCGAGTAGGCTGTAGCTCATGTCATACAGTTCTATTCTGTTTACGCATGCCTTAGCCAACGTAATGTGCGTCTTTGAACTATATTTAAAACTGTTGGGATAAAACCAGTTAATAACGCTGTTTGTTTTCATGCTCATAAAGTTCACTCAAATTTAATAAATAAGTTGTCTGATATGATGAAACGAGCACATCAGGAAGAGAACAAGTAGTTGTCATATCTCAGATATCGTCAGTCTACTGTACATTGGCTAATTTGTTTACACGATAAAATCAACGTTTTTATTCAGTTTTTAATGCCATAGCTATTGCACAAGTTCGTCAAATACATCATAAGTTTGCCGCTGGGACCATATTATGAACGATCTTGTTGATTAAATCTCTCATGTAGCTTAACCATGAACCATTAGCGAAATCCAAAATTACATAAACTTTAGTTTTATTTGGAAACACAACCTGATACAACATTTGATCCTTTGAAGCATTCACATGAGAACATTTAAAGATATTAATAACTGCTGCATGAGTTTTAATTGATGTAAAGTTGATTACCACTGTTAAAATAGCAGCGCAATAGAATACAGTTGTTCTTCTAGGTTATTCCTGGAAATCACTACAAGATTAGTTGAAAGGGACATGGACACACTCGATACATATTCCGCTAATTTTTTAAAAGAAAGACAATTTTTGTGACTCGTTTCCTTAAATATATATCGATACCCTTCTGGAAAGGGGTGAAGCTAAAAGAAAATAATTTGCTCCAGAGGATTATAATTCTACGAACGGGGCTATGACCCTCGAAACGACTTACAGGAGAAAAGTGTCATATCATTGGCTAATTGGCCTTAGCAGTGAATGGCATTAATGGGTTTGTATAGCCCTTGCTCCAAATTAATATCAAATTTAAAAAATGGTTTCATTTAACCATTACCACGTTCAGAGCAAATTCAACAGACAACAATTTGATAATATTTTATTTAGAAAACAGGTTTTGACATTTCATGCAAACTGGAGACAGTTTGCATGAAATTACAAATCCTATTTTCTGGAACAAATAAAAAATATTTCAAAATGTAGTTTTTTTTTATTTTTGTTTGTTCGGTTTTTTTTTTGTTTTTTTGGGGTTTTTTTTTTTTTTTTTTTTTTTTTTTTTTTTGTTTTTTTTTTGGTTTTTTTTGTTTTTTTTTGTTGTGTTTTTTTTTTTTTTTTTTTTTTGGTTTTTTTTGTTTATTTGTTTTTTCTTTGACAATGCAACTGGCATATGCAATTGTTATTTTTGTGAACATTTAAGGAAGTACTGCAGAGGTGAAAGCTGTTATCATACCAGTTTCTCTAAGGGAACTAGATTGTATTCCTGATAAACTCTCAGTAAGCAGCCAGTCAGGTGATAGGAACCCACACATTACATGTTGCACACGTATACTAGGGAGCTGATAGCGCCGTTAGTAGAATTATAATAAAAGTCAAAAAGGATTGCCTTTGGAAACACACAAAATCACGATAATCGGAGATTCGGTTTTATTGAGTTTCTGTTTGATTAAGCCTCTGTTTGCTCCCAATTAGTTTCCTTTCGAGAAAAGACGCTTTTTCAGAAGGTGGACAAAATAATTTTGACAGACTTCCTTTCATCTGAAATAGAAAAGAGATAAATGACATAAGATGGAAAATAGTAAATATGTAAAGGAAGTGCCGTAATTCTATCAATAACACTAAACGAATAGTAAACAAACTGTGTCGGAAAGCACACACGTTACAAACCATCGAAAGCAAAGCAACCAGTTCCGAGATGATAGTGATGCCAGATAGGACCTACCAAGCGCAGCAATAAGATACATAGACAAATAACAGGACAAAACACGACGAAAATAACAGGACAAAACACGAGCAGTCACACGACTCCACCTAATGCATAAATGAATACGTTTAAGCAAATTACACTCACAATCAAATCGTATTTATTCTGATTGTACATGGCACAAGGGTCATGACGCGGGTCAAATGTAATGAATATGGTAATCTGACTAAATACAAATGAAAGGAAAGGCCACATCACGAAGCAGTAGATTTATTTATGTGGAACAGGAAAAAAAGCCTAATGCGGACAAGGAAAGTATATACATAGAGCTGCTCAGCCACATCTGGTTTAAGATTTTGCTGATCACTATGTTTGCTTTTATGAAAATATTAGTGAGTGTATGTATTTTACTGTGATATTTTCGGATGAGATAAAGGACAAGTACGCGGACTGAACACAAGATTGTAGTTTTGAGCTGCATCGGATTTAAAGGGTGAGCTTTCGATCGAGAAAAACTAGTAAACCCCTTGCCCCCTCTTACAGTAACGTTTCTGCTTGTGTTTAAAGGCGGTTCATAAGGTGCCAAACGCGTTCCGTCCATACCCTTTCAAGATAATTCCTATGTTGCGGGTTTTCTTTTTTGTGTGTATTGCAAAATATTAATGAAAAAGTTTAAGACGTGCTACAATCGCTGACTTCCTCCGATACCGAGTCCCAGTGGTTCCTCTGCTGCATGTTTTCTTGTTTGTACTGCAAAATATTGATACAACTGTTCAGAAACCATGTCCCTTTTCCCAAAGTGAGGTTATCACAAAGCTACATAAGACAGAACAAACACACCACACAGGATAGAATAAAAATAACTCCGCATTTAGAAGCCACAAATTAATACAATATATTAGACTCGTCGCTGTGTCAGCCGTTTATAAAAACAGCGGGCGGGGCCGGTTAAAGCAGTTGTATTTTATCCTAATCTTCACCCTAGGTTCGATTTACGAAGGCATAGGGCAAGCACCTACCCACAGTCACTGTCCGACATGCGATCCACGGTGGTGCACTTACGTTGTATTATGTCATTGCTTGCTCCTCATTTCTTTTTTTATTTCGGTACTCGACAGTGGCGTAACCAGAACGGAATTATGTTTACGCACACCCGGGAAAAATCTTGAAAATTATGCGTAGAATCGATTCCAAATTAGGAGCTACTCTTAAAGGAACGAATTTGCTCCCAGAGGGAGCAAATTCTTTCCTTTAAGAGTAGCCCCTATGGTAGAGAAGCAAAATATTTTATGTTACTGTCACTTTATTTTAAATATTTTTACGCATGCGTAATTTGCGTAATGAGTGATACGCCTGTGCTTGAGAAGGCTTTGATTTATGAGTGTGGCTTTAAATGGAAAACTTAACCTTTATAAGTTCCTACGTTACACTGGTTATCGAAGCTCAACAAAAATCCATATAACTCATGTTTTGTACTACTTGTTGCAGATTTGTTTCTGTTCTGTTATGAAAGGGGATTCATTGTGTTATTTTTTTTTGAAAATAATCAACCAAGCTGGGGCGTTGAGGTTATCAGTTCGACAACTATGTATTTTTGATAAAGATAATTTCTGTTTCTAATAAATGGTAGCTTAGAAGTATGGAACAGTATTTAGGTAAAAACTCGATTATTGCAGTGTGCAATCTCAATTTGTATTGCTGAAACTGCATTTTGCAGTATGAATCTTTTCCTTTCAATGTTTTGTACCCGGATATGCAACATGCACATTCTGGTTTGCAACTTTTGTTTTTTAATTAGCATTTGAACGTTCTATTATGCATTATGCGATTTCGAGTTTCCTGTGGATAGGCGGGCCACCAGTTATTTAGGAGCCGGTATTGTTCGGTAATGTCCGTGAAATTACTCGAATTATTCCGGCGGCAAGCGTTCATTTGAGTTTGTATTACGTAGAACATTCGCAACGACAAGTCACAGATAGGTCAACAACATCAGTTTAGACTATTTATATCTGTAGTAGCTTCAGATAACATGATCATTCACCAAAATCTGCCTTTTCCGTGAAATATTTTTTTAGACAGCTGTACTGTTAAATCAGATACCCCATCCACTTTTTCATGGAATGGTATGGGAACAAATACGCACCCGAACAGCTCGTTTATGTAAGTAAGCCATATTTTTTTTCATGTCAGCTGCCGAAAACGAATAATTAGGAAAACACTTGTATTGCTGCAAATTTATGCGTTTTGCTGAAAAATAGTATAGAATAATCCCAGAGAGATCCACGATCACAATATAGCCAACCAAAGACACAAAGAGGAAAAGCATTTCAACCACAACATATAAGTACATATGCCCAAAACAACGAAAAGCACAACAACCAGGTCCCTCTGCCTACACGCGGTGACCACAGTACGAGACAGGACCCATCAAACACAGCAATGATACAACAAACAGGATTGAAAAAACATGTATAATTCCCAACAGCGAGTAGCCCACACAAACTCAACTAGAAACACCAACTTAGTACGCGCAGTAAAAAAATACCAAGGGCTTTAGATCAATTTTATTATGACCAAATCTTCACCTTGGGTTCAAATTTTGTAAACCTGCAAAGTGATTGTTCGACTCGCATGAAAGCTCAATCAGTAAAACATTACAAAAAAACACACTGTGATGAAACAGGGATGCTTGTGGCGAACATCTCAGACACTAACAACCCCTATTTCCAATTGAAAACACTATTTGAAATGTGAAGGGCCCGAACAAACATATAAATGAATTACCCAGGAAATCAACAATCACGAAGCATACCCTTCCAGAGGCACCATGAGAAGAAGAGGTGAGAAATACACAATGGTAAAACTAGCGCTACGTATTAAACTACCAACACAAATAAAGAAGAACTGTAACAGAGGAACCGCCTTGGAACGGTCAGTAGAAGAACTGCTGGGGGCTTAAACCAGTTTTGCTCGCGCTAGACCGCGCCCGAAATTCTGATGAAGCTCCAGTTTACAAACATACACTCAATTTGTATAGGGATTCTCTGCCTCATCAGTGAAACGTCGCAGTGAAATGCAATTATCACAAACACTATGATGAAACTACCAAAGCGATCTGAAACTAGAACACAAGAAAACCACAAACAGGAAGTCGATGGCCTGACACAGACAACGAAAGTCAAGCGCCATATTACGACAACACGCCTATTCAAATAACTAAAATTTTACCACGGAACAAAGAAAAATTTTCAGAAAAAAAAATCTGACATTTTTTTATATTTCTGCTCGAAATATAGATTGTGGGTATTTGTTAGAGTCGCTTCGATGAGGCGGTTTTAAAGAGTACCCACAATCTATTTTTTTTGAGCAGAAATAAGAAAAATAATGTATACCCCTATAAACCCCAGTTTTACTATAAAAAAAGTAGGGTTTAAGGGGGTCAAAATTATATAGGCATGTTTTCGTGATGAATTGTCTGAAACAGATCAAAGAGGGTGCCATCATTTTGTCGGAGGACAAACTCCTGCAATTAAAGAGGGACGCAAAGTCATCAATCATAATTGGATTAACAACAATGCATGCAGTTTGCCACAGACGAAGTCACCATAAAATTCAGGTTCCGACAGATCTTTTTATGTCTGTTTTTCGGCTCCCCGGGGTTCTGCTGGCGGTTTCCTTTTGCTGCAGTATTCCAGTGGTATTATTTGACACCCCGGGGATCTCCAAGTGTATCAACACGTTGTTTCTGTAGTCTTCATTTTTGCTTCATTATTGGTTTTATCTGTGATTTGTTTTTTGTCCGTAATAATTCCACGCTGACCGAACGAATATATGTTTTACCACTATTGCAGCTGAGGGCAAGGTTTGGGACCCCGTAAATCTAGCTTAAGTTTCACCCAAGCCACGCCCCCTACCCCAATCCATCATAATTCATTACTGGCAATTCAAAGTGGTACTTTCATTGATGTCCTTTTTTTGGAAAATGTCTTCTTACTCGACTTCCCATCTGTTTTTTTTTTTTTGTTTTGTTTTTTTTTTTGTCTGTTTAATTGTATTTTTTTTTAGAATGACGTGCGATAAAATTTACAACATGTTTTTCATACTTAATTTTACTAGAAAAAAAAAGGGTAAGAGAAAAGTCCAGGGAGTGCCACAATCACAAACCGCAGATACCCAGAGGAAGAGGCCTTCCAAGACACCAAGAGGAAGAGAAAACAGACAAAACCAAACAAGCGCAAATCGAACAAACGTACGAAAAGCACTAAGATCAGCTCTCTCTTCCCCAAACGAGATAATCGCAATGCTAAAAGGACTGAAAAACACAAGAACATAACACAAGGCAAGACTTAAAACAAATCGCCTCGTAGAATAAACCACAAAGCAACAAATAGTAAGACTAACGCCAGGACCACCGCCTGAGAACGGTCAGTAGAATAAACCACCGTGGGGTTCAAAGCACTTTTACAGCCGGCCAACTTCACCCTGGGTCTCGATGCTACTCTTAATACAGAAATATATAAAATTCGGTTCGCATAAAGGCTCCCAACTTAGTCAATGCATCAAAGCGAAAACATAAAAATCAAATTAATCACTATGACAAACAAAGACGAGTATTCATGGCTAATTCTACTGTGTGCGAGAGTAAATGAAAACCAAAAGTTGAAACACGGCGGGCAAAGCCAAAAACATAACATCAAGCCCCAAACCACTGGTTAAAGTTTTTTGTTTTTTTTTACGAAGAGGCCGTCATTGAGTCTGAGGCCCGAACCGCCGTCGTGCAATTAAAGAGTGAAGCATAGCCGTCAACAATGATTGGGTTGATAACAAGGCATGCAGCCTGCCGCATAACATCCAGGCTATAGCCAATTCTTTTATAATGGTTAATTAGTTTTCTGAATTGCTCCGAAAAGTTAGATTTTCCCCAATTTTTTCTAAATCATGCTTACGAAGTTTAGCTAGATGCTCTGGTAAAATGAATCAATTGAGAAATATATACACCATATGATGCAGTATGAGGGTCATCGCCATCCAAAAAGGGGAAAATTATTACAATATTAAAATCAAAGTTTACCTGTTTGTTCAAAGTAATCATTGTCCAAATATCGAGGTGTTCAATTGAATGCTTCAATAACATTATCCTGATTTTCGTAATAAAACAGAAACAGATCTGCAATAAGGGAGCCACATAGAAGTTAACTTAATAAAAGCATATTTCCATTACAAACATTCTCTTAAGAATGGGTCTTCATTTAACTGAAGAAGTGAATCTTTTATCAGTTTTTGCGGCAATGTTGTATAAAGCGAGGAAACTCACAGCGTAGAAAAACAAAACCCTCGGTAACATCTCATCACGAAATCATGCCTATATAATATTGACCCCTTATACCCCATTATTATATAGTAAAACTGGGGTTTACAGGGGTATACTTTATTTTTCTTATTTCTGCTCAAAAACATAGATTGTGGGTACTCGTTAGAACCGCCTCATCGAGGCGGTTCTAACGAGTACCCAAAATCTATGTTTTGAGCAGAAATATGACAAATATTAGGATTTTTTTATCTGAAAATTTTCATTTTTTCATGGTAAAATTTTCAGTATAATTGAATAGGCGTGTTTTCATAATGATTTGTAAGCTTATTTGAAACCGCATCAGAATTTTGCATAGACCAAAAGAATTGTTTACATGATCCTTCGTATATTGTCTCTAGGTATTTAACTACACGTTTTTTATTATTATTATTATTATTAATTAGCAGTAAGACAAGAATGTATACTTCTGAGAGTTCAGTCGTAATGCATGGACTAGAGTTTGCGATAATGCGTGCTTTATATGGCCTTTTATGGAGCTTCGATAACCAATAGAACATAGGAAGCGTGTCTTAGTTCTCTTTAACCCATTTAAGCCTGGCGTCCCATAAAAAGGACATTTAGCAAACAGCGTAGACTGTTTGCATGAAATACAGGAACTTCTATAAAACATGGTAACAATAAAAACTAACCTGACACCCCTTCTATTGATAATGGACCGGTCCGAAGATTGAAGGTATCACTCGGCATAAATGGGTTAATAAGACATAACATTAGACATCAATCCTGTAATGAAACTATCAATCATGATTGTGTTAGAAAACAGAGCATGTAGTCTGTCATATAACAGCCATGTGATATTCCATCCTTTAATAACGGGCAATGTGTGTGTGTGTGCGTGCGTGCGTGTGTGTGTGTGTTTTCAAAAATTAGATTTCCCATCGATTTTCCTAATTTGATAAATTAGGTCACCATAAAAGTTTGGTTCCGATATTCTGCGCTGCAGAAGTGTTTTCAAGCCAGGGTTCAGAGTTCACCGTATTTCGAACAAGTTCAAGTTTATAAATCTCCGATATATCTCGATTAGACGACTCATACGAGCCCTCTCAACAGGATCTACACTGTTTGCCATTCTGTTTTTGACAGAAACCCTGGACAAGTCCAAATTCAAAAGAGGAAAAAGTCCATTTCAGAAACTCAGGTGTGAAAGGTAAATGACTGTCAGTGAATGGATGGTATCGCTACAATGAAGAAACAGCAAATTTCCAAACGTTGCATTTATGAATGCTACAAAATTGTAAACACACTCTGAATATTTTGTCTGTTGCATACACATACATGTACATATAAAGAGCCAAGAAAGCAGTGTTTTGCACCAGTTCACTTTTATTCAGTTTTATTTCCAAAACCTTGCATATGCGTTTGGCAAAGTAAATAACTCATTTCTCGTGCAGTAGAACAGTTTTGAACATTTATTTATTACCAATTATTTTATGTGATTAACATACGCTGTCAGTAGTCTAACACGAACATCAAAGACATACGATTAAGTTAGCCGTCATCATATCGCTGTATCTGTATATCAGCACAATATTTAACCTCTACGCGAGAAAACGTACCTGCTTACATATGCGTCCAATGAGGACTCAAATCAGTCTGATCCTAATCTTCTTTTTCAGCATGAAGAAACCTTGCATCCTTGGCTACTTGGCTATTCAAAATGCGTCCAGGGAAGATTCTGATCACTGCGCGCATGTACAGGCTAATCTGAATGTTCTCTCAGCGCATATGCCCGTTGTTTCCTGACGTTGCGACTCAACTGTTGATAAAATGTTAAGTTTAAGAACTTAGTTTACAGAAATTCTCATTAATCATGAAAACTTACCCTGATTTGGATCCGAAAAGAAAGATAATGTCAATGGCGTTAAATATGAAACTATTTTATTTTATGTTTTATCATTTCACGCAGTGCAATAATAATTGTACAGGGGAGTTTTAGAAATATGTTCAACATTCTTAAGTTAGCGTTCTTTTTATCCGCGTGGATGAGTTGATAAACGAAACCCAGCGATATACAGGTAAAGTAAAAGATGAAATCTGCGTGTGATAGTGTACGAGTTCGAAAAGGTATTGACAAATTTGTAATATAATATAATATAATATAATATAATATAATATAATATAATATAATATAATATAATGTAATCAAAGCATTATATTGATAATACAGTCAGCCCAAAAAAGTAATAAATAATAAAAGTAATATGAATAGAATAATATAAAATAGGAAGTTTGGTATGCCTGTAGGACACTGATCGCGATTGGATGCCAAGCTGTTCTTTTCTTATTAAAGATAGTTCTTGTTTTACCTATAATTTTAATCTTCTCGTTTGTATTTTTAATTTGGATGACAATACTCGTCGAGATTAAAACGTGAACATTAAATGATTAAAACATACTCATCGAGATTAAAACATAAAAATCAAAAGAACAAACATACTCAAAGCAAGAAATGTCTTTTAACGGACTTCCACTGTATTGTTTCTGGTTGGCATGGTTACTTGAATAAAATATTTTATTTAATTCTACTAAGGCTTATCCTCTACAATCAGTAAAGCAAGAAAACAGGAAATGTATTTTTGCAAGCATCCATTAGTGTCAAAATCGGATACAAAATATCTATTCAAATATTTTCTGAAGCAATAAAAGTCTGTTAAATTAGTGCTGATGTTGGCGTGTTAAACAAGTGACGAAGAACATTTAAAGTGGTAGAAAAAAAACTTTTATTTTCACAGATGCTAAAATCTGGCAAACAGCTCTACTACACGTGCTGATGATGTTTCCTCCCACGTGCTACGAAGAAAGACAGAAGTACGAATCATCACACTCAATCGTTTTGCGAATAATAACATTAGTTCTGCAAGCATTTCAGGCAATGAAAGCATTTATTGTCGTAGAAATAACGTATGATAACAGGTGAACGGTTTCTTATAATATATGGGCCATGCCAAGCAACACGGTGTCTTCGAACACGATAAAAATGCACGGATTCAGATTCGTCCTGCACATGCGCAATGTCTCATTCGGGTGTTTGTTCTCCTACGATACATTTTATAGTGTCGAATGATTCTGTTAGCGGACAGTGTAGGCCCTGATCAGACTGCTCGTATGCGCAGACTGATCTGGGCCGTCGCTGACCGCATAGGACCGACGAGACGTTTTCGGATGGCGTGGCCAATATAATTTTACTTGCGTCAAGTGAAAAAAAGCCTTATTAATAAAGTTATCTGAAAACTAGAAAAAAAAACAGGTTAATTCCATTACATTAATAAGACTATATAAGTAGAGTCCCATGAAAATATATAATGAAAAACGGGGTCTTTCATTAATAGACGAATATTTAAAATATTCCCATGTTTAAGCCTGACTTCATATTTTAGGTAGAGCACGCAAAACATATATTTGTAATCTGGAACTGCATCGAAATTAAAGGCGAGGTTTTGCGCGAGTAAAACTTGAGTAAGACCCCAGTAGTTTTCCTACTGACCGTTCCAAGGTGGTCCGTCTATTGCAGTTCCACGGCTTGCTTCTAATGAGTACTACAGCCTGTGTTTTCGCGGAGAAATTATAGAGCCAAAAAGCGCCTTGTCTACGGAGGTGCCTACGGAGGTGCCTTACCAGAATATGTTGTATATGTTTTACATATCAGTAGTAACGTTAAGTTCCTATCTTCTAGTCCTCATAAATATAGTTAACCTTTCCATCCCGAGTTCATGAAATGGACTTTTCCATCATTGAATTTGAACATGTCCATTGTCTTAAATAGGGACATCTGTCAAACTTAAAATAAAATGGCAAAAAGTGTAGCCTCCTCATCTGGCCCTACACTGTATGCGTACACTGTAAAAAGATCCCATAGATTTTACGGTAAATAATGGCAACTGGCTGCCAGTACATTAACCTTAAATTTAACGTGCGCCTGTAAATTATTTGCAGTAACAATTACGCATGGTGGGGCAGTGTAAAGCAAGGTAGGTACGTATAGGATATAGTAGGGATGTGAGCTTAAGTTTATACATCCTTACCCCATCCTACGAGGCAATTCCTGCGGAAGTTCTAAGGGACTCGTACAAATTTTCGGTAAAGGCGTTGGCAGCCAGTTGCCAGTATTTACCGTAAAATCTACGGGAATTCTTTACACTGTAGGTATCTGTTTTAGGTCTGCAGGGCTGAAAGGATCAAGCTCCATTTTCTGATTTCCAGCTCATATACATCACCATATGCAAATGAATGTCTCGGGTCACATGCGAACCGTAAAAGATCCCTGTTTGATAGCGACACCCCAGAGAGCTTTGATTTACGTTGACAAATTTTTACAATATCGAATGATTCTGTAAGGGGGTTGGGGTGGGGGTGGGGGACACAATTGCCATGTCGGAGTAAGTGGATGCGCAGGCACTCGCTGCCCAGAAGACACGGTTTCACATGGCGCGGCTCACATTAGCACAAGATGAGCATGAAATACCGACAACTAGGACCAACTGACGAGACACGCACAATTTGCCTTAAACTGAGAGATGGGCCTGTATCTAACGGTTTAAGGAGACGCGATACACTCAATTGTTTTTCTGTCACTTTGTTTTCACAACGGGGGCAAGGAGACAACCTTCACTATAGTGCTGATTGTATTTTCATTTCCTTTGGGATCATTGAGCTCATTTTGTTTACTCCGCATCATGAAAACACGCCTATATAATTTTGACCCCCTTAAACCCCACTGGGGTTTACAGGGGTATACATCATTTATCTCATTTTTGCTCGAAAACCGAGGTGGTTCTAACGAGTACCCACGATCTATGTTTTGAGCAGAAATATGAAAAATATCAGAGATTTTTTATCTGAAAATATTCAGTTTTTGGAGGTGAAATTTTCTATATATTTGAATAGGCGTGTTTTCGAAACGGACATCGAATACCGCTTTAAGCCGGAGCTGGGGAAGGGGGTGGGGGAGGGGGGGAGGGCATATATAGCAAACTATATTACTGCATAATAAAACCGAGTCTCCGATTTGCGCTCTTTTGTGTGTTCTTTGTTTCAAAAAGGCAACCTTTTAGACTTTTATGTTTTATTACTTCCTGTTTGCATCCCTCTACAAACAGGAAGTAATAAAAGTTGTTTTGTTTATTTAAATGAGAACGGCGCAGGGTACAAATGTACAATGTACATGTAGTATTTTCGGCACATACTGTAAGGAGTATAATCTGGACTATACCAATTTATGGTAAATAATATATTCGAGAATTTAAATTGTTGAATTAAGAACGCGCGCGCACACACACACACACACACACACACACACCCACGCGCGCGCGCACACTCACACACACACACACAAGATTGCGCAGACTGAGCATTTAGTCTAGGAACACTGATTTTCAATGAGCTTGGTTGAGTGAATTTCGATTCTCGAGTTCTCTCTCCTGGATTATAACCAAGTCCTATTGAAGTATTGTAAAAATAATATTTCAATAGGATACATCTCTAAGTTTGCTGGTATTGGCCGCGATTTATGTCTTCATATCTTTCGGATGACAAGATCTGAACGTCATGGGCCTATTACTATGGATAATATTAATGAAAGAGAACTTGGTAATTGGTGTATTAAATTAGGATGGTTTGATAAAGAAATGAAACTTGCGTTTTTTTATTTTTGATGTCGAGCGACAGTGTTGATATTCAGTGGATTGCTCACTGTCGGCGGCGCCGGTGTCGGCTGCCGGGGGGTCCATCACGGAGTGTCATGGCGACGTTAGTGATGGATTAGTCATGCCGTCGGTGACTCGGCCGCGACGTCGATGACGTCTCCTGCTCTACCTGGTAGCGTGCGTCGTCGTTGTACAAATAATAGGATAGAGTCTCATAGTAGCAAGCTTCATCTTGCTGTTTTATTGTAGAATGTATAGTAAGGGTTGGTGTTCATTTATTATGGGTGTTAGCCATCGCCTACCCTGATCGGGGCTCTGATGATATAGTCACCGTAAGGAAGAAAACCATTCTGTGGTTGATCGGAGACACGTATGTACCTGTCTAGATAGGAATAAAGAATCCGATTACCATATAGAAGAAACAAACTGAAGCAACAGACTTCTACAGCGAACTGTTGTAGAATATGAAATCCTACAGGGTTCTGTATACCTTAGAAGAATATAACAGTGAATAATTAAATAGTAAAGCCTTAACCCTTGCTATGTTGAATAAATTAACCCTTGTCATGCTGAATAAATTAAGATGCCACGCCCACTTTTATATTCATCCAATCAGATTGCTTGACCCAGGTTGTTGCTATAAATTCACTTACTTAATGGCAAACAGTGCAGATCCAGATCAGTTGGCTTCTTCAGAAGCCAACTGATCTGGATCTACACTGTTTGCAAAGGCAGGGTATATCCGGGTTCACCATGACAAGGGTTAAGATGCAACACCTAATTTTCAGCCAATCCGATTACGTGATCCAGAATGTAGATAGGCCTACAATTCACATATTTAATGACAGATAGTGCATATCCAGATCAATTGGCTTCTTCTGAAGCCAACTGATCTGGATCTACACTATTGGCAAAGACAGGGCGTATCCGGGCTTAGCAATAAAAGGGTAATAAATAAAAGTAATAAAGGAAAAGTCCACTAGGCTAAAAAAAACTCCGGATATAATAGTTCGTGTATGCTATTTAGTGTCATTGCTGTCAACTAATATGATGTCACTATCTTAAGTTAAGGAGGAGCATTGTCATCGGCACGTCAACGATCATCGTACTTGGTCGGGGATTGTACTGTGTGCTCACAAGTTGATTAATTAACCAGACTGATCAAATAATAAACCAGTATAGTCTCCGGTCACGTTATGATTGTTGTCAAGGCCGAAGCGAAGGGAATAATGAATGTCACGTTACCATAACTATGTGTTTTACGTTGTAAATACAGTCAACCCTCTTTATACCGACACTCGATACAACGACAAAATTCGTTAAAATGACAATTTGAATGTCACGAAACCTTCGCCCAAGAGGTGACAGTTAATTAGAAATTATGCAAGAATATTGCATTAAAACTTCAAGCAACATATGTTTTGGCTATATGTTAGAATCGCCTCACTGAGGCGACTTTAACAAATATCCAAAACACATATTCTGTGGGGAAATAAGAATAGAACAATGTCTTTCTTACATATCATTCTGTCTGGATATATATATATATATATATAATTCTAACTGTGTTAGAGTTTTCTGGGCAGGTAATAGAATGAACTTTTCCAAATTTTAAGAAAAGCAAGGTAAGTAGTTAAGCTGTCTGAATATTATACGTCGATCACAGAATGACCAGTTAGACGTATACGTATAGACAAATTCTAAAAGGAATGGTCCGCTAAAAACCGCTTTGGAACAGACAGTTGCAGGATTACTGAGTGTACGAATGAAAACACTTTACGGGAGGCAACTGTCACGACTGCTTTGCCTCCCTTTTGAAAAGAGTACTCTAAAAGGAAAGAATTTGACTCCTTTTCAAAAGGGGTTTGGTGAACAGAAAAGCAAACAGGAAGTCTCAAAAATGTCTCCCTTGTCAATTAGTGATAGAATCAAGTCGCCTTAAGTTTTAGAATTGTACAGGCGCTCAGCCTCGTCCTGATCAGTTTAGCAGCTTTCTGTATAATTAACCCATTTATGTCGAATGGACTTTACCTTCATTCTTCCAATATAAGGGTGTCTGGTTAGTTTTTTTATTATTATCATATGTTATAGAAATTCCTGTATTTAATGAAAATACTTTGATTCTCTTTGAAGTATTTTTTTTTTTTTTTTTTTTTTTTTTTTTTTTTTTTCTTTTAGAGAAGACCCCTTTTCACAAAGAGTTAGCTGTACAGTAGAGCAAACATAAAGTCAAGCAAGTTGTCTCCCATGGATAAAATGGCGGATAATCTATCAAGTGTATCTAGTCCCTTTAAACTTTCAATAAAAACGATTCTGCAGTCGGAGTTTATTACGCTCCCCTCCCTCTCTTACACACCAAAGGGGAGGACATCTTGAGTTTGGTGCAGATAATGTTGGCCTCGGCGTCGGTGACGGCGTTGGCGTGACACTTTCTTGTCTGCACATTATCTTGTGAACTAGTGGTTGGATCATTACCAAACTTCCATTGATATATAATTGGAACATAACAAAGAATATATTATTTATTGATTAGAATTTGGTGTATTGGTTAGAATGGTGACATTGACCTAACTTTCAAGGTTGTATCAGTAGAAAATCTGAAAATTCACGGGAGAAGACATCTGTTTTCTCTGAAAACATTAAACATTACTAGTTTCGTGTGTTTATTGTTTCTTATTATTATTATTATTATTATTGTTGTTGTATTATTATTATTATTATTATTATTGTGGTTGTTGTTGTTTTGTTTTTTGTTGTTGTTTTTTGTTTGTTTTTTTTGTTTTTTTTTTTTTTTTTTTTTTTTTTTTTTTTTTTGTTTTTTTTTGTTTTTTTTTGTTTTTTTTTTTTTGTTTTTTTCAGAAGCTATATGTGACTATTATTACTTGAAAATGTTAAAATCATAAATAGTCAAATCATACCCAGTCCAAAACGCCTGAAACGATTAGTATAGTTTTGTAAAAGAAAGAAGGAAAACTAGTACACAGGCCTGTTAGTCCAGTCAAACTGTGAGGGAACCAAAACAAATTGAAACACAAATACTTTTTTTAATTTTTATACAAGATAAACATTCAAATATAACATATCCAAAGTAGGACAAAATCGGAAAATATGAAATTTGATTTTTATTTATTTATTTTTTTATTTTTTTTTTTGTTTTATTTATTTATATTTTTTTTTATTTTTTTTTTTTTTTTTTTTTGCATGTTTGATTATCACGAACTGGCTTGTTAAAACATATCATTTGAACATAGTGAATAGCATTGCTGTTTGTGTTTTATGCCTTAGAACCTCTACTGACTGCACAAGGAATAACCACAAAGGCCTAAAGTATTGAATTTAACTTTTTTATTGTTTCGAATTTTGCTATTTGAGTATATACTTGATATAATATTACCCCACCCACTTCATTTTGCCTTACAATTTCAAGTGAATTATCTTGGGTCACAAATGACTTACCTATAATAAAGTAAATGTAATACGGATGACTTTGGTTTAAACATGCTTAACAAAGTCTGATTCAAATTAGAATGATGGAAGAAAAGCTAAATTTTCCTAGTACGGGGTCAGTGAAGGGTAATATGCCATTTATATGGCAGAGACCCTTTGGGGTCATTCTTGGTGCAGTCAGATTCATTTTTGTTTCAATTACTAATTTGGAGACTCTGTCGCTTACTTCTTTGAAACAATTATGCCTATTAGTTTGAAAGGCACCCTCACTCAAATAAGAACGAAGTTAAATAGGGTAACATTCCTTTACAAGTGGCCCATGAGGAGCCGATATGTCGTAATTATGGTAAAATTCCAATTTTATATTCATCGTATTTCTGGAGACTAGGTCTCTTATTATTTGAAATGATCAAGCTTATTAGTTTAGTATGTACCCTGACTCAAACAAGAATGGGAGAAGGTAGGATAATTTTCCCTAGTATGGGGCTCAGGAAGAAGCAATACTTGTGACAAATTCCAAAATTTTCATATATACGTTCATTTATTATTTCTGGAGGCCTCTCATCTGATTTAGTTAAAATGTGCATGCTTAGCAGTTTGGAATGTGCATGAACTTCGTTGAAAACAAGAATGTCTGCTTGGTAGTGTAATGTTACCTAATAATGGGCCCTTGAGGGACCAATATGTCTTCGTTATGGTAAAATTCTTATGTGAGAGGTTTTCTATTTTCAGTTAGTATTTCTAGAGACGCTCTGTCTTATTTCCTTAAACGACTGTATAGGTTTTCTATATTCAGTTAGTATTTCTAGAGACGCTCTGTCTTATTTCCTTAAACGACTATATGTATATTAGTTTGAAATGTACCTTGTCTCAAACTATAGAGTTAGTTTGGAATGATTTAACCTATCCAGAGGTCCATGAGTGGCCATTGTGTCTTTATTTTGGCAAAATTCCAATTTAATAAAAGAAGTTTGTGGTTATGGAGACTCATCCTCCACTTGCTTAAATTAGGATTCGCTAGTTGAAAGGAAACTTAATTCAAACCAGAAGGGCAATAGCAAGTGTAACTAGCCATAGTAAGGAGTCTATATGGGATCAGTTTGTTTTTCATATTGAAAAAATACTAAGTTTTTGGTACACACTTTCTATTTCAAATATTATTTCTGGAGATATAGCCTCTTATTTTCTCGAAATTCTTATGACTAGGTACTTGTAAGTACCCTGGCCTGACTTAAACAAGAATGCGGATGAGCAGGAGGACATTCGCTTGTCGGAGGCTTGAAGCCCTCAATTTGTTTTATATCCTCGCTATGTTTCAACTAGTATTCAGAATAAGGGTTGAAATGTTAAATTTCCTAGTAAAGAGACCATGAGATCAAAATGTTTCCTTATTGCAAAACCTTTAAGTTATTTATATGTTTTCTCTTATCAGCAGATCTGGACACTCAGCATTTCCTTGATATTAAAATATTTATTTGTTCTGTAACATACATGTATCTCAACTAACATTTATGATTAGGCAAGACTACTTAACCCAGCTAGGGGTGCATTAGAGCCCAATGTGTCTTCCAGCTTGCAAGATATTCAATACTGGGGGTTGGGGGCTGTGTCATATGTAATATCAATTGGTCCCTTATTAAGGGTAAGTTGCTCTACCTAGCCCTATTCTGGTTTGGAGCAGGGAAACAAACATAATAAATGAACTAAAAGGTTGACTTTCCAGTGATGACATTTTAAAAATAGAACTTACATAAACATTAGAAATGTGTGAGAAGGATGTTATATTGACCATTGAAAGTCCGCTTGCTTTCCTATGTCCATCCACTTTCTAATCCACTTTCTTTTTGTCTTTGACTTTTTGTTGAGTTTATTCAGTAAAGCCTGATAACCATCTGCAGAGTAAAATCTTCCCTCATGCTATTCTGCTTTTGCTGCTTTATATTATGCTGTCTATATTGTATGCATATTCGAATTTTGCCATTATAAAGACAGATTGACCCCTAATAGGCCCCTTACATAATTTAAGTTCCTCAAACTACCCCAAGTCTGGTTTGAGTCAGAAAATCTCTCACACAAGTAAGCATAACTGTTCAAAGGAGTCTATAAAACTAACAACAGAAAATGTAAACTGCATTTAATCGTCAGTATTTCGCTATAATGAAATGTCACTTTCAACAAGTTTTCAATCACATCACAACGGTGTCTTGTTGCGACAGTGAGCTATGCGACAGTGAGCTCATAGCTCACTTTTATAGTGCTGTCTCACTGAAGTATCATGTCTCAGACACTTGACAGGATACCACACCCAGTCACATTATCCTGACACTTGCTCGACCACTCCTACTGTCCTTTCAACATCTCTCGGACAGACGTTTTTTGCTTGGCGTTTTATCTTAAATGAAAATATTTTGTTCTGATTGACTGTATCTTACAGAAACCATTTGTCTTTACTGTTTCTGTGTTTTGTTCTCAAATATATACCCTAAAATTAAATTTATCGCCAAAAATTGGTCTGACCTATGCAATTTTTTTAGTAAAATGTTTTTTTTTTTTTTTTTTTTTTTAATTTTTGTCTTAGTAAATATGTTTTACTTTTCTTTGCTGAATTTGAATTATTGATGTTTCACAACAATATTGTGAAAATTTCAGAAAAATTGAACAAGCAGAACTTGTTGAAAATCTGTCTCCAATTTACCTACCTTACAAATTTCTGCATAATTTTCATTCATTTTTGCTATGGGAAAAAGTGAAAATATTGGATTTTTTATAAAAGCCAATGACTAGAATAAAACTTTTCGCGCATAGGTAGTTGCGACAAATGATTTTGCATTAAATCATGACAAAAGTTTGCAAATTTACGCCTTCTGTTTAAAGCACCGAGCAAAAAACGACTTTCTGAATGATATCGAAAGTACAGTAGCTATACCGCGTAAGTCTGAGTGCCAAGCTAAGAGCAACTAGTACCATTTTCAACGACTGGTATGTCGCGGCCCGGGATCGAATCCGAGACCTCCCGTTCCCCGAAGCGGACATTCTAGCACTTAATCTACCGGGATCAGTAAGGAAGACCCCATTACCATACATACTCCCATATTGGTCAGAGAACCATTCATTACGAAAACACGCCTATTCAAATATATTGAAAATTTTACCACCCAAAAAATGAAAATTTTCGGATAAAAATTCTGATATTTTTTATATTTCTGCTCAAAACAAAGATTGTGTGTACTCGTTAGCACCGCCTCGGCGAGGCGGTTCTAACGAGTACCCACAATCTATGTTTTTGAGCAGAAATAAGGAAAATAATGTATACCCCTGTAAACCCCAGTTTTACTATATAAAAGTAGGGTTTAAGGGGGTCAAAATTATATAGGTATGTTTTCGTGATGCCACATATTTATATTATAATACAATCAACGAATTAAGATGCAGCGTCTCAAGAAATAATAACTAAAACTACAAAACCTATAAACACTTTGGGATTTTGCCAAAAATACAGAGAAGGTAGACTGAACCGTGAGTGGGGCCCTGAAAAGAGAAAGTTACCATATTTATCTTAGTTCTATGTTGAGTTATGGTACCTTCCAAACTTCATTTCTAGGAAACATGGACTGAGCCCCAAGAAATATTAATTAGAAAAAAAAAATATTAGAAGACAAAACAATAAAGATCTTCAGGATGTGTTCGTAAAGCAGGTATACTGTCCCCTTATAGGCTTCTTTCTAGACAGTTACCCTTCGTACCCTAATTCTTGTTTGATTTAAAACCTTACAAAATAAGCAAAATAAACATTTCAAGCAAAACAGAGACTAAGCCTTCAGAATATTTTAATAAGTGTAAAACTTTTTCACAATACAGAATTTATATTGACCCCTCATGGGCCCCCATCTCAGGGAAATTTACCCTTCTTATCTCCATTTTGCTTTGAGCCAGACATTATTATGCATGTTGATTATGAGCCAAACCAAAACATTCACTGCAGTTGAGTTATTTATGACCTACAAAAAAAAGTGGGTGGGGTAATGTAATACTAACTATGCACACTCTAATAGCATTATATTCAACAAGGAGAAGTTTCATACAACATTTTAAGCGTTTGGAATCTATTCTGATGCCACTACTAGAGTTTCTAAGAAATAAAACAAACAACAATCATGCTGACAATTAGATTGTTACATACAATTGATTTATGTTAAAAATGGAAATTGGTGCTTGCAAAAACGCAAAACAATCAAATTAAGTAGCCTCCGATTTTTGTCCTACTTTTGATTTGTCATATATAAATGTATACCCTCATCAAAAATGCAAAAAAAAAAACAAAAAAAAAAACATTTGTGTTGCAATGTGTTTTGGGTTGAGGTAAAATATCGCTAGTTTGCCTGGACTATGTGTGTGTCCACCTATAATGAAATTCTGATAACTGATACATTCCAGCCGAAATGTCAGAAAACGTAACTTCTGACAAGTGCACCCAGAGAAGATTCAGATCACGCATTCACAGTCTGATCAGAATCTTCACTTGGTGCATTTGGGATAGCCAAGGATGTAAAGTTTCTTCATGCGGACAACGAAGACAGATCAGACTCTGCGGATGCACATGCTGATTTGAGTGGTCGTTGGGCGCTCGACTCAGAAGGTATATTTTCTCAAGTTGTGGCACATTCGTCTTTGCATTTGCAGTTTGCAGTTTTCTCTTTTATTTATAATTTAGTACTTCATTAATAGCTTATGTTAAGTATTGGATTTGCCCTGAGTTCTTGAGTCGCACACAGCGAACATGAATATATTAACAGCGCTTGGTTTAGCATTGCTGTCGTGATTTCAGACAGACAGAAAGGTAGAAATGCTGTGAATAACACACTTCTACACATATTAAAAAATGTAATTTTATATGACTTTCATGTGCCAGCCAAAACGTTTCTGTCTCACTTTTGACATGATAAATACTTTTAGGAATGCGTCATAAATATGGATTAGCAATTCAATTATAATTTATTTTCTGTGACTGTTCAAAGCATTCTAAACTGGGCCGAGTCAGGCGAAAACGTGTCTTAGAGCATATGCACACAGCGAGGGCTCAGATCAGCCTGTGCGTTCGCACAGTCTGATCAGGATTTTCGTTGTTTGCTAACATAGCCATTTGACACTACAGCATGTATCAATGGAGAACAAATGCTCGAATAAGTTTTGCGCATGCGCGGGATGAATATTGATATGTGCATTTTGCGCATGTTGGAAGACACTGTTTCCCTTAGCACGACCCAACAGATGTCTTACATAAGCAGCTTTTGTTTCCAGAGCTACTGGTGCATTACAAGTGAAGTTATTGGAAGACGATCTCAAAACACAGAGCTCAAAATGTCATGTAATTTGTCTAATTCATTCGGCATGAAAAAAAAGCATCTTAAGGTTTTCTGGTTTATGTTTATTCAAATGCGCATGCGCAGTCCCCTATTTGGGCTACAAATATATGTTTTGTCTGAAGCTGCCTTAAAGTCTCCACCACATGTTTGCGAACAGCAAAAACTCTGGCTAGACTGCGCATATGCAATGGCTCGCCTTAGCTTTTGCTGGTCGTCATTGTAATAAGTACCCTTTTCTCATGTGCTGTCTCAATTTATGATTTACATTGAATGAATAATGATTTTAGATATAACAAAGTAAAGTTATCTGTTATTATTTTTGCCGAAAAAACATCTGTCTTACTTTTTGTAAGATTTTCCATGATAATAAAAATAAGTACGCATTATGCTTTTTTTAAATGACAGCTTTCATATTTCAGTCCATAGATGAAACAAATATAATAATAATAATAATAATAATAATAATAATAATAATAATAACTATTTTCCTCTAGTGACCATACACGAGTCGAATATGTTCATGTAAGACGACATGCAGTGTACGGATGGAATTCGTCTATTAAAATAAACCACTATAATGGTGAAAACATGTGCCTCCAAAAAAAAAAGAAAAAAATGTAAATAAATAAATAAATAAATAGACAAATAAATAAATAAATTATAATAAACAGAATCATGCCTGTAACAGCAAGATCGCGATAAGACTGGATGCGAAGCTGGCCTTTCAACCCATCGAGGTCTAAACATAGGTAAAACAAGAAACATCTTTAAAAGAAATAACCAGCGAATATTTTGTGATATGTGACACAGATCTATATATCAAAACGTTTGACCATTAATTTTTTCTGCTAAGTTGCAGATATAGAGAAAAAATTGCCGATCACTTTTCGATAATATTTAGATCGTTATTCTTGGTTACCGGTGTCTCTACACACAATTGATACTGTACACATCTTCAGAAATGTTGCAATGTGAATAATTAGATCTGTAAGTTACGATAATCATGATTATGTTTACACAGTGTGTTAAATACTATGGGCAATGTAAAACGATTTTACCCTTTCTGCGTACGACCTAATAAACATTTCAGCCCGTATTAAGTAAACCCGGATCGTACTAATAAGAACTGGTGTAAATACTCACATATGACAAAAATGACCGGACTATTTATTCAAATTATAATTATATGTTCGGCCCGCGTAGACCTCGTCCTCGTCCACACCATTATAAAACAAAAAGTGAAACTGAAACACGCGGTCTTAAGAAACTTTTGCTTTCCGTCAGTAGAGTACACATAAGCAAATACAGTTGACTCCCATTATTTTTAACACTGATAACTCAAACTAATGCTTAAGTTAAACTAAATTTTGGATAATGCTGGTTTAGTTTTGTTTTACTTAAACCACGGATATCTCAAACTGAAAATTCTGGTCCCTTGGATATTGAGATAAAGACAGTCTACTGTATTTCCGCAGGCAAAGTGCAAAAGCCTTGATCAAAGTGTGCGTCTATGCAGTCTGATTGGTTTCTTCGCTCACTGCAAATCATTCCGAAAGTCCGTTTTCTCATGACCTGGTTTAATCTCTTAATTGAATCAAAGCATTTTTTTTTCCATTAAACGGCTGCTAATGATCACAGCGAACTTCAAGAAAATGGTGACATATTTGTCTAAATTTTCAATGCATTGTTTAAAAATGTTGAAGATTAAAAATGTTGTTTTCGTTCCAGCTGAATCATTGCTTTCAGAAGTGCTGATGGTTTCAGTAGAGTGGAATCTGTGTAGAATAGTTTTGCTGATGGATTTTATCCATTCAAACAGTCTTAAATGACCTACAACATGAGAAAACGTACCTTCTGATATGTGCGCCCATCGAAGACTCAAGTCAGCATGCGCATCTGCGCAGTCTGACCAGTCTTCGCTATCTGCATGAAGAAACTTTGCACCCTTGACGATCCAAAATGCGCCTTGCGAAGATTCTGATCAGACTGCGCTAATGCGCAGTCTGATCTGAATGTTCGCAAGGCGCACATATCCGGAAGTACTTTTTTTTGAAGTTGCGGCTTAAATGTCTAATATCTGTCAAACTGATGACTCTTCGATTTAACAACAATAGTCATAAAAGCCTGTCAATGAGACAACGATGTATGCGAATTGCCAAAAGTTTTATGGATATTAGATTGACTGAGGTCCCTATGGACAAATGTCGTCCACGAATATCAAAGTTGTACGGGAGCTGTGCATTTATTCAAATGACACATTGTTGAAGATAATCAAACGAATGGATAAATTCCAGTTCCTTGTCACTATATCGCTACATGTATTAGCAAAGTTAATGAAAGTATTACCAACGAAGATCAGACTAAAGTTTTCCAATACACAGAGATAAATAGCACATCCTAAGGATGACTTATTAGACATATAGAAGCAGTGAATACCCAGATATACCTGTGCATGTAAAGATCTGGATAGGGTCTTTACTGTTCATTTAAGCAATGGAACGTGGAAAGGTTTGAAGACTTTTATCTGTCTTTTGGGTGCCGCTATTTTGCTTGTTTAATGAAACTTTATGACGTCATGAAGATTTAATTAAACAGTCGAGAATTAAAAATAAAAATATTTACAACAATACCTTACTTAATATATTTGTGTATATGAAGATGTTCTTAAAATTATATGAATAAAATGAAGAATTGAATCGTAATTAATATAAACATAAGTTCTAATATTGCCTGCGTGAGTTTAAAGATACAGATAAATCAATGTACATATGCTGTTTAATAAAAGGGGTGTGTTGGGTAATCGAAGCGCTGCACATCTTTTGACGTCGTTCAATGTAGCTATTCCATTATTTCATTGCAACCGGGTTTTCTCAACATACATGTACATACAGATATACAGACCATTTATTACGAGGGCAAGTCAATAAAAAACAGCCTAATATATTTCTGGGTGAGATCGATCTCTTCTGTTTCGATGTAATTGCCCTCTAGAATGATGCACTTGGACCAACTGTGTTCAAGTGTCATCAGCCCAGAACTGAAGAAGCCAGGGTCCTTGTCTCTGACCCACTCCTCAAATGCCGCCACGACTTCTTCGTTGGACCGGAAATGACGTCCACGGACATCCTTTTTCAAGTTTGGGAATAGGAATTGGTCACTAGGAGCTAAGTCCGGAGAATAGGCGGGGTGTGGTATTAGCTCGTACCCATTTCGCTCAACAGCATCCATTGCAATTTTGCAAGTATGGACTCTCGCATTGTCCTATTGGAGCAGTTTACCTCGGCGTTTTTCACGGATCACAGTTCTCAATTGGTCGAGCAAATTTGCATAATACGCAACTGTTATTGTACTTTTCTTTGCAAGAAAGTCCAACATAATAACGCCTTGTGCATCCCAAAATACAGTTGCCATCACCTTGTCAGCAGAGGGTTGCGTTTTGAACTTCTTTGGCCTCGGAGACCCCGGCCCTACACTCTGGCGACTTTGAGCTTTATTCTCTGGCTCATAATAATGGACCCAGGTCTCATCTACAGTCAGAAATCATCTTCATTTGACCTAAACCGCTTCAACAATGCGCTGTATACTGATGCTCTGGTTGCCATTTGCTCGTCGCTAAGGGATTTTGGGACCCAACGGGCTATTAGCTTGTGCATACCCAAGCGATCATGTAAAGTTGTTGAAACGCTACCATGTGAAATGTGTAATGCATTCGCTGTTTCTTCCACCTGAATTCGCCTATCAGAGTACACCAGATCCCGTACTTTGTTACACATTCCTTCATCGGTGGCATCTGATGGGCGTCCAGAACTGGTTTCGTCTTCTAAAGACGTTCTACTGCGTTTGTATTCCCCAACCCAGAATTTAACTTGTGCATACGATGGTGCAGAAGACCCTTAAACATTTGTCAACTCGCAATGTATTTCCTGACCTGTTTTTCCTTTCAAATACAAGTACCGAATTAGAGCACGGTACTCAGCTTTGGACGAAAAGCTTACTTTTACAACGCTAGCCATGTTTGACATTCAATATCTTATGAGTGAATGACACGATAATGGTGCAATTTTGCCGTTGAAACAAGGCTTGAAAATCTTGGGTGTCTCGGTCAATTGGACATGGGATAGGCTGGTTACTTATTGACTTGCCCTGTTTAACCAATTAAGCACTGTGGAACAGAACATAAGCCTTTGCAAACAGTGTAGATCAAGATGAAACGGCTCATAATGAGCCGTCCCATCTGGATCTACACTGCTTGCCACTTGGTTTTGATTTTTGCCAGACACCCTTTTTGCAACAATGATTGTGTACAGATTCGGAGATGGAAGAGTCCACATCTGAAACTCAGGTTTGGAAGGGTTAATAACATCCAGGAAGCCTCAAACTCATAAAATCCAAAAAAAGAAAAACTCTGAACATGCATCCACCTTTCCTGATAATTTTGTTGTCTGTCTCTCAGTATGTTTGATTATAAAGCCATTTACCAAATCTGTTACATCATGTTGTTCGCATTCTTTATGATCCTCATTTGATAAATCAACACAAAATCAACAAAAAGACATCGCCAGTCACTGACCGAGCGAAATCATAGAAACAACACAGAAGACCGTCAGTAGTAAGAATTCCAAATGTTGGCGCCGCAAAGTGAGGAAAAGTGAGGAAACGTACCCAGGGTTTTCTGTAAAATTTTTAGAGGCGGCAAGAGCAGAATTTGAGGTGGCCAAAATGGCTACTGCCTACATAATGGTATTCAGACAGACAGGCATGAGCAAACAGTGTAGATCCAGACTGTTTTCCAATCATCCAGCAACTTTTAGACACAATAATGGGTAGTAAATTGTACTTGTTGAAATTCTATAACAAGTATGGAAAGGAGACGAGGTGTTTGAATACTTAGGGTAAATACCGTACTGTAATGCAAGAAAAAAAAATGATTTTAGGCGGCCAGAAAAGTAGTTGAGACAGTCATTTTGGCCTCCAGCCGCCTCTTAATGAAAACCCTGCGTACCTTCTGACATGTGCGCCCAACGTTGACTCAGAGCATCCTGCGCTTGCATTCATATATTCGCTCTCCATTCATATATTCTGTTGTATCCAATGGTTCTGTTAGCGGACAGTGAAGGCCCTGATCAGACTGCGTGGATGCTAATTAAGTATTTAGACTGTATATTTTATAATTCCGTTAGTTTTAAAGCCTATTCGGATTTTAACAAAATGCAATGTATACCATTTTATTATTAATAGTTATTGATGTACGTATATTAAGTTTTGTTCCGCTGATTCAAGAAGGGCAGTTGTCAGTTTCTGGCGAAAACATGTATACAATACTGGTTAACCGCTTAGAGGACTAAGCCTGCCCAGTAAACTGAGGTTAGGTAAACTGACCGCGCTCGACATGACCCCATTGGGTTGACTAGGCCGTAAAACCTCAACACAAACAAATATTGTCTTAGAATATGCACATTTCCCAGTATACAGCCTTTCTTTTAAGCTGTATTTGGAAAACTGCATTCTGATTGGCCAACAGTCTTTGTGTTGGGGTTTAACGACACTTCAACCCTTGTGGGTCATTTTGTGTCGTCTTCCAGGTGACGTAAGATACACGACACCTTGACCAACAGTCTGTGGAAAGACCTAGAGAGAACACGCTGATCGCGCAAACATACTGTCATTACGTTGCACATCTTAGACTTGTTCCAGTCTCCAGTGACTAAATATTTCTAATAATCATGTTTGATAAGTATGTTTGTGTTGATGTTTTACGGCCGGGTCAACCGAATGGGGTCATGTCGAGCACGGTCAGTTTACTTTACTACACTTTTACTGGGCAGGCTTAGTCCTCTAAGCGGTTAACCAGTAATGTGCAAAATAAAGCCAAAAAAATATGACTTTAAAAGCTGGTCACAGGTGACCAGCCTTTATAGTCATAATATTATTTTGGTTTTATTTTAGTGATTAAAACTAAGGATATATTATTCTGGTTTTATTTAAATGGACTATCAAACAGGATTGTAGAAAAAAATATTAAGTCATTGGAGACTGGAGCCAGTCTATAAAACAGCTATGTGATACTTCATAGCCACAGCTTTAGAAAAGCCATTTGAGCCGGGCCACAGCAGTTTTCTACAAGACTGTACCTTTTGACATGTGCGCCCAACGCACTCAGATCAGCATATGTATCCGCGCAGTCTGGTCAAAGTTTTGCTGTCCATCTGAAGCCTCAATGGTACCCACCAAATTCCCTGCGAAGACTCTGATCAGACTGCACGCCCAGGCTGATCTGAGTCTTCGCTGGACGCACATGTTATGTTGTTGGTAGGAAATGCTATGCCCGGTTCATTTCTAACCAATATATATATATATATATATATATATATATATACTGATATATACTGATATATATATATATATATATATATATATATATATATATAGGGAGAAATATGAAATAACACTGGGCTGAATGAGGTTCGAACCCACGCCGGCTACGGCGTCAGCGCCTAGCCCTTCAGAGTCAGGAGACATAACCACTGCACCACTACGCTTGTTAAAAAACAAGTTTCATGGAACAGTATTATGCTTGATTGCTCTGAATGACCCGTCGGATAGGGTATATTTTTGGTGCGCTAGCGCACTCATTATATACAAGGAATTCTCTGGATCCATAGGATACTGAAGTTTGAAAATATTATTATAATTAAAGATTTAAACAAACTTCAACAAAGATTTCCGGCCCAGGATCAATACTGATGCAAGTACTTCAGAAAAAAGTTTTTTAACAAGCGTAGTGGTGCAGTGGTTATGTCTCCTGACTCTGAAGGGCTAGGCGCTGATGCCATAGCCGGCGTGGGTTCAAACCTCACTCAGCCCAGTGTTATTTCATATTTCTCCCTATACACTTTTTTTCTGAAGTACTTGCATCAGTATTGATCCTGGGCCGGAAATCTTTGTTGAAGTTTGTTTAAATCTTTAATTATATATATATATATATATATATATATATATATATATATATATATATATATATATATATATATATATATAATGACTTCACATGCTCTTTTTTTCTTTCATTGTCACTTAAAGAATGTTGGTATAAACAGGACACAGGAAACAGTGGCCTCGATTAGCCTACACTGTTTGCTACTGGTTCAAGTATTAGGACAAGTATGAATCGAATACCGCTTTAGCCGGTTCCAGGGCGGGAGGGGCGTATGCAGCATCGCAAACAATAATGCTGTATATGAAGAGTCTCAATAAAACCGAGACTCCGATTTTCGCTCTTTTTTGTGTTCTTTGTTCATCACGAAAACATGCCTATATAATTTTGATCCCCTTAAACCCCACTTTTATATAGTAAAACGGGGGTTTACAGGGATAAACATTATTTTTCTTCTTTCTGCTCAAAAACATAGATTGTTGGTACGCGTTGGAACCGCCTCGCCGAGGCGGTTCTAACGCGTACCCTCAATCTATGTTTTGAGCAGAAATATGAAGAATATCAGATTTTTTTATCTGAATTTTTTCTTTTTTTTTTTTTTTCTTTTTTTTGATGGTAAAATTTTCGGTATATTTGAATAGGCGTGTTTTCGTAATGTTTCCAAAGGCAACTTTTTAGATTTGAAGGATAAATAGTTAATGTGTGCCAATATTTAGAGTAAATGTGAGAAGTGCGACTATCCATATCAAGTGTTAAGTACCTTCGAATGATTTGAAAGAAGTAATTGGAAGGACCAATAAAAATCAACAGGCTGTGTAAGTTGAGAAGGGCGCTTATCGCATATACGGACGGTGAAGACTCAGATAAGTTTGCGCACACGCGGAGTCTGCGCAGGGATTTCCCTTTCCACGCCATCGAGAATCAGTGAATATTCCCGAATCTTATCGACGGACCGCAGAGGTCCTGATGGGAATGCGTTGATGCCGAGATTGATAGGGGTCTTCAGTGTAGGAATTATAACATAATGGCAGTTTTCTCATTATGCTGTACAAATGTTCTGTTTTCCTATCGCCAGGTGTCAGGGCGTTGATTGTCTCCCAATATTGTCATCTCCAGCACGACAAGCCATTCGAATCACATCTATCATGATCAACTATTATCCGTTAAATTGAAATGTCAATTTCGCTGAATGTTTTCACGAATAATTCATTTGTGAAAGCGCGGCAAATGTGCAATGATTTCATTTTCAAGCCGCTTAAGTCAACGAAGCCTATTATTATGTACGCCATATTAGGCTCCGTTTAATCAAGCCGTTAAGTACCGTAAATGTCCGAAATATTCCAAGTTCGTAACTACTTTTCGTACAGACCCTAAATTTTGAACAAGCCTATTTACCTACTTGACATTATGTTTAAAATGCTTGCTGTGCGAGAAATAGTGCAGACCCTGAATAGACACCTCTTTGGAGTAATCCATACTGATTGTTCCCGCACGTATTCCCGAACAATGTTTATGATAAAATATGGTACGCTAGTTTAGGATCGAACTGACTGGTATTATTACAGAGAAAATACGTTTTTACAATACATGACTTGTACATTTGTTCAGCATAATATGGGAAATGACGATGTAACTAATTTAGTGGAGTATGTGGGCCGCGCCATGTGCAAACGTGTCTTCGGGCATATGTGGACAGCGAAGGCCCTGATCAGTCTGCGCATGCGCGCAGTCTGATCAGGGCCTTCACTGTCCCCAAACAGAATCTTTGATTACTACAGAATGTATGAATGTTAATCAAAGGCCTTGATGATATTTTGTGCATGCGCAGTATGAGCTGAATCTGCGCATTTTGCACATGTTAGAAGGCCCTTTCGCTTGACGAGGCCCCTGTGAAGCACTTCCTAATGGATATATATGAGTGAAAGCCAGAGTACCGTCTGATGCCAGTGTAGCGTTTGCCGGGTCTTCGTCAAAATCAAGCATCGCGGTCATCCGCCCAGGTTTTAACTGCAGGGTACGTTGCAAACTCCTGAAAAAAAGCCAGTCACTCTGCCAGCGTCGCCGTAAAAGCTGTTACAACGCAAAATGCATAAATGTAGAAAGGTGTACATTTTGCGTTAAGGCTAGGGCAAGATGTAGAAATCTAGAAAGGTCTACATTTTGCGTTAAGGCTAGAGCAAAATGTAGAAATGTAGACAGGTGTACATTTTACGTTAAGTCTAGCGCAAAATGTAGAAAGGTGTACATTTTGCGTTAAGGCTAGCGCAAAATGTAGAAATATAGAAAGGTCTACATGTACATTTTGCGCTAAGGCTAGAGCAAAATGTAGAAAGGTGTACATTTTGCGTTAAGGTTACCGCAAAATGTAGAAATGTAGAAAGGTGTACATTTTGCGTTAAGGCTAGAGCAAAATGTAGAAATGTTCTACCTTTTGCATCAGTCTCAACGCAAAATGTAGATTTTTTCTTCATTTTAAGCCGATATGGTCAATATTGACGCAAAATATAGAAATGTAAAAAAAAATTCCATTAGTGTATGTGGTTGAATTTTTTCTCTCCTTCTTCTAACTTTTGTCGCTTTTGCCTGTCTATCCGTCTGTATAAGGCAAATCACTGTGTGATGAACAATGCCGACCATCATATCATGACACAAAAATAAATGTTGTAGAGATGACTGATGTTCGTACACAGAGGTAGTTATTTCGTGGAGTCCAGCTAAAACGTACCTATGAACGCATTAGCGTCAACGCAAAATGAAGAAATTTCTCCATTATCCGTTAGGGTCAATGCAAAATGTAGACAGCTCTAAGTTTCTACACTCTGCGTTGTAACAAAGCCGACTTCCACAATACAGCTGTAGAAGTAAGCTATATACCTATTCCGTCACCCCTTATTTACATGTATGTTGCTTACAAAAATAACGTAAATAAGAGGGTACCCAGCGGGCACATAACGTTTATACAACGTCGCCTTAATGACGTTGCTCAGACGTTGAGGTGACGTTGTGTTTATGTCATCTGCCCGCTGGATACTAAACAAGTTTTCAAGAAAGATAAAATACGGTCTCCAACATCGGACTTTCATTGAAATTTGTATCCATCTCCGCTGCCACTGGGATTCGAACCAGGAACGCCGTGATCCGAACCTTCGACCACACAGAAAGAAAGAAAAAAAATATAAGTTAGGATACCCACAATCCGAAGCATTGCCACAATTCCGAAGCATTGCCTACACGAGGAACCAAAAAAAGAAGCGATGAGGACCAAACAATGACAAAACAAACGCCACACATAGAACCACCGCCACACAAATAAAGAAGAATTCCACTAGAGGAATCGCCTTGGAACGGTCAGTACATAAACTACTAGGGGGACTTCATTACGAAAACACGCCTATTCAAATATATAGAAAATTTCACCTAAAAAAATACTGAAAATTTTCAGATAAAAAACTCTGATATTTTTCATATTTCTGCTCAAAACATATTGTGGATACTCGTTAGAACCGCCTCGGCAAGGCGGTTCTAACGAGTACCCACAATCTATGTTTTTGAGCAGAAATAAGGAAAATAATACATACCCTGTAAACCCCAGTTTTACTATATAGAAGTGGGGTTTAAGGGGTCAAAATTATATAGGCATGTTTTCGTGATGAACCAGTTTTACTCGCGCTAAATTGCACCCTTGATTCTGATGCAGATGAGAAAGTCTTAAAGGTAATATTTGCCCATATTCTGAACAGGTTTACAATTGATTATTACTAAGCCTAAGATCAGCTGACAAGGGTTTAGACGTCGTTGCGAATCGTTAACTGGGCAAATACAGATTAATATATATTTATTGATTGATTGTTTGACTGTCTCAGCTGAATATTAAATACCACTAACTATGTGTCCGTTTATTTAAGGCTGAATCTTTTTGGGAGTTACGATTCTGAAAAAAAATGTTTAAACCAACTGGTCTCGTATACTAACATTAGAGTCACATATTGTATTTGACAGAAATTGCGAGATAAGGTCTATTATTGTAAAAAGAAAGTAGACAATTTTTATTACAGAGTGCACGTAGTGTAGTGTAGAATTATATCGAGTACTTGCATAATATTTATTGTACACGATATGTGAAGTAAAAAGCCGGATTTCGCATTTCTTCATTGGTGTTGAACTATTTTATTCAAGGCGAATAACTCTGTATTTTTTTCTTTTGAAATAGTAAGTACTCGTATGTGAAGTTTAGGGAGCCATATCACAGCATATGAATACAGCGTAGAAGCAGAACAGACCTGAGTAATTCATGACGTCATTAATGTTTTCCAATTAATAATTATACACTGGTTGTTTAATACTCTAACAGAGAACTTACGGGAAACAAGAAAAGACTTTAAAAATGTAATTGTTAATGCGCTTACAAATAATTGTTTACCTGAATTGACATAAAAAAATCATGCTCGGAATGGCAAATTATCACTGATCAACATTTAAAATACTTACGAAGCAACACATTGCTATTTTCAATTTGTCGCAATATTACAGTGTTTAAATTGCAGTTGTAAAAGTTCTACAAGCAAGATAGGTCTGGATTTTATCAAGTTTATGTATCGTAATTACTTCCCTTAAAACGCAGAGTTTTCCAGAAAATTCATTTGAAGTAGAAATACTGTTTCTTCGAAGTAATTATACTAATAAGTAAAGTTTATTCAATTTTCTATATTTGAAAGTAATAACACTTTCTGGTGACATCGACTTTAATTTTGAGAAAAGTCAGAGAGCGTTATATTCTCAATACTTTTTTTTCAAATTAGTTCTGTACAAGAGCTGTGTTCTTTTGGCGTGGGCTGGGTGGCCTAGTGGTTAGCGCACTCGACTTTCAAGCGGGATATCGTAGGTTCGAATCCCGCTCGGGTCGAGACAATTTTCAGACCATTATTACGCCTAGCTCATACTCGACGTGCCCTGGGTTGAGTATAAAGTGGACAGGGGGGGGGGCGCTTGGTGACCAAGAGTGCATGGGTGATCCATGAAAGCAAGGCTGTACAAATACATGTTCATCATAGCAATCGCCGCTGCCTCTATGTGCCTCGGGTGCCTGGTAGCGTTAAAAATCCGAACAACAACAACAACGATCCTGAGACTGCTTTCTTTAAAGGGAGAGAACTCCACAACTTCTAAAGCGGTACCACGTATTACAGTGTACCGCAATACTATGTTTACGGCAAAAATTATCTTTTGTTCTCACTTTCACCAAATACTGGTTTGTACTAGAGGATATGGTCAGTGTGTCACCTTATTCATCTCTGTTTTAATAAATTGTTTTCATGAGCATTTTTTGTTTTTAAGTTCCCCAGAATTAAAACAAGCTTTAATGTAGAACTCGTGGGTAATATATACTTGCTCCCGTCCGTCCATCTTTATATTTTCAAGTAGGGTTTCTATATAATATATCAGAACCCGTATGTGGGCTAGGATGATGTAGTTTCCATATTGGCCCTTAGGTACAGACTGGGATTAGTTTTTGACATGAACACAATACAGCCCATTCAAGTAAAGGTTCGTAAACTAAATGATAAAACGAACTCGACGAAATGAAAAAAATCACAAGCAGTATTCCTTATACAAATACCCACCTCAGAGTACTGTTGTAGCAGTCTAGTTTTAGTCTCTTGTTGGTCAAGCATCATGCATGCTAGCTAAATGTGAACGAATTCATTTAGTATTAAATATATTGTTTTCGTATGAATTATACATACATGTACAACAATTACAAGACACATAATTCTTATTAGTAACGCATTAGTATAAAGGGATTCAGAAGAAATTCAAACTTATAATCAAGACAAAGCTGCAGGATGCGCTTTGTCTTTTTTTCCTGATACAATTGTCTAGTATAAAAGGAAACAAATCTTCTCCGTGTAGAAAAGATCCCTTTCCAAAGGGGTGGGGTGGGGGTGATTTGCAGGAAAGCGAACAGAAAGATCATTGTCTTCCGAGTAAACATGATAGAAAATATTCCAAACGAATCAATTCCCATTTTAATAACAACACCAACAAAATGGCATGTGCGCCCAGCAAATACTTGGATCAGCCTGAGCATTCGCCCCGTCTGATCAGAATCTTCGCTGTACGCTCAATAGGTAGCTAAGGACCCAAGCTTTCTTCATGCGGAGATCGAGGACTCTGATCAGACTGGGCGGATGTTCAGGCTGATCTGAGATTTCGCTGGGCGCACATGCCTTTTTGTTGGTTTTGTCATGCGCTAACTCAATTTTGTAGTTTAAGGGTTTAGTACATGTACAGTCGAACTTCAATGGCTCGAACACCTTTGGGACCATGGAAATTTGTTCGAGACATGGGTAGTTCGAGCCACTGAGGGTTAATCATGGCACCAGTTCAGGAAGCAAATAGCGATAATTTAGGGATTTTTTTTTTTCGATATTCTACATAACGATTGTATGTTGAGTGTACTCATTAGAATCGCCTCGATGAGCACAAAACATACAATTCCATGATAAAATAAGAAAAAACCCCTAAATATTTGTTTTCCTGAGCCATTGGAAGAATTTTGTAGGGACTGAAAAACGAGTTCGAATCATCCACGGTAAACGAGCCATCCGTGTTCGAGCCATTGAGGTTATACTGTAGCTGGCCTTATACTAACACTATCTATGAGGAAGTTGTTCGTACCCTTTCATTCAGCTGAAGCTTTTTTTTTTTTTTTTTTTTTTTTTTGTTTGTTTGTTTGTTTGTTTTTTGTTTGTTTTTGTCAATTTCAGCCACGCGAGAAAAAGGCTCTTCGTATTTTCCGTCGAATCAGTCTTTCAATGCTTATGTCCGGCCCCTTAGCGAGGTCCGATGTCTATAGTTATTTGACTGAAGTTTTTTCTTGGCCTAGCGCTTATTTATGCGAACAGCACAGTTTCTGATGAGACTGTGCGGATGCAAAGGATCGGCTGAACCTTTGCCATTCACATATAACGGCTTTTTTTTACCATGACACAGTTTATTTTATTTAAAATTTGTTTTATTTTATTATTCCCAAGATAAATACAGTATAACCTCAATGGCTCGAACACGGATGGTTCGTTTACCGTGGATGATTCGAACTCGTTTTTCAGTCCCTACAAAATTCTTCCAATAGCTCAGGAAAACAAATATTTAGGGATTTTTTATTATTATTTTATCATGGAATTGTATGTTGTGTGTACTCATTAGAATCGCCTCATCGAGGCGATTCTAATGAGTACACTCAACATACAATCGTTGTGTAGAATATCGAAAAAAATTCCCTAAATTATCGCTATTTGCTTCCTGAACTGGTGCCATGATTAACCCTCAGTGGCTCGAACTAACCATGTCTCGAACAAATTTCCATGGTCCCAAAGGTGTTCGAGCCATTGAAGTTCGACTTTACTATAGATGATTTTATCTCATATTGCAACTGACGCTGCAAAAGATAGCCCCAGTGTTTTCCCTGCACCCGCCCCCTCTGTCACTGCGAAATACTTACAGTAAATACAGTCGAACCTCAAAATCTCGAAACTCCTTGGGACCATGGCAGTTCGAGCCACTGAGTGTTAATCAAGACGCCAGGTCAGGAAGCAAATGGCGATAATTTAGAGAAATCTTTTCGACCGTCTAAACAATAATGGTATGTTAGTGTCCTCTTTAGAATCGCTTTGATGGGGCGATTCTAATAAGTACACACAACATACAATTTCATGATAAGAAAAAATTCCCTAATTATTGTTGTCTTGATCTATCGAAAGAATTGCGTAACGACACAAAGACGAATTCGAATTAGCCATGGCAAACGACCAATCGGTGTTCGAGCTACTGAGGTTCAACTGTACTTGTATTTCACTGTGATGTTTCACTGAAGAGGTAGAGGACTCTATGTAGGACGAATATATATATTTGGTGTTCAGCAGCATCAGATTTAAGGACGAGATTTTGATTGACTAAATCATTTTTGCTGTTCTTCTGACCGTTCAAAGACCGTTGCAGCTCTTCCCAGCGGGCACGCAACGTGGAGACAACGTCGTACATGTATAAATGTCGATACAACGCCACGACGTTGCATCGACATAGATTGGACGTTGTATAAACGTCATCTGCCCGTTGTTTGTATGTCAGTCATTGTAACTGTGCCGTTGTGTCTTGTCGGTGATTTTTCTCATGTGCCTCGTGACGTCATGAGTAACTTCAAGCATATTTTTGCATTTTCGCTTTCTGTTTGAATCATTAGGGTAAATAAGGTACCCCTAACAATTAAGGTCACATAGAAAGAATTATGGTTTCTTAATTATTTATGTTGAACGAGTTATACAGATATCTGAATTCATGTATATGATCTTGTAAACATTCTATTGGATCATTTACCTCATTTTCCACATATTCCGAATGCATGGATCTAAATGCTTAGCACTCTAGGTAAAAGATCAGCAGACGACATTTTGAATTTTTTTTTTTTCAAAAAAAAACAATGTTTTTCACATTTCATGCAAATTGTCTCCAGTGGAGAAAATTTGCTTGAAATGTCAAATCCTGTTTTCTTGTTAAAGAAAAAATAGAAAAAAAATGCCATCAATAAATAGCACAGATAGTGGTAAAGGTTAGGGTAAAGGCATCTTATCAATGAACTTATTTGACCATATTAACCTTAAATATTCAACACATTTCTTCTTTAGCATATTTCCTTATTTGGACACGTCCAGTGTAATATCAGTCGTTGTGTTTGAAGACTGTCGGATGGGTGACAAACAGTGTAGACCATGATCGCGACTACGCGTGTAATATAAATCTACTCCGATTGCACATATATGTCGGAATTCTTTGGATATATACGGCATTCCGAATTCGAAAGACCACCCAAAAGATTTGTTTTTTGTTTTGTCGGTAAGACCAGGTGGCCACACGGTCGTACAAAACGAGGCACGAGAACAAAAGCTTCATCTATGGATTGCAGTGAACTAAAACTAATCTGTTTTGTCCTTTCTTTCTACGGTAAATTTTCCGGTTCATCAATAATGTTTACTTTGGGAAGTGCAAACATATTTTTTTGAAGTTTGTGAAGACATCGAAGAGCGATGACTTTATCGTATATAATGGGAAGTAATTTTTGAGAAAATACTTCTCGTGGGAAAGACCGTCGTAAGAAAGTTATGAATAATTCTACCACGAACCAATCCTGTCTGAGCTGTCCGACACGATGGGAAATGGATAAAATTAAAGTACAGGCACCCTGTCTAAATGGCTCTTGCTTCCCTTCTGAAAAGGGATCTAGTTTGAAAGGAAAGTACTCTCCTTTTAAAAAAGACGCTTTTTTCTGAAGTGGTGCAGGAAAGCAAACAGTAAATCACAAAGGTTGTCTTCATCGTAACAATGAAGAAAATGTGCAATGTTCCTCAGTAAATTCAAACTCTGAACAAATAGTAACTTGTGACAATAGCGGTATAAAATGCTGTGAACACTGTGTTCTTGTAAGAATGAAAAACGTACAGTCGAAGCTCGATAGCTTGAAAACCGATGGCTTGTTTACCATGGCTAATTCGAACTCGTTTTTGAGTCCCTACGAAGTTCTTCCGATAGCTCAAGAAAACAAATATTTAGGGAACTTTTCTGATTTTATCGTGAAATCGTATGTTGTGTGTACTCATCGAGGCGATTCTAATGAGTACACTCAACATACAATTATTGTGTAGAAAATCGAAAAATAAATCCCTAAATTATCGCCATTTGCTTCCTGACTTGGCTCCATAATTAATCCTCTGTGGCTCGAACCACCCATGTCTCGAACAATTTTCTATGGCCCCAAAGATGTTCGAGCCTTCGAAGTTCGACTATGGAAAAAATACAGCAAACGAATTGCCTTCAACAGCGTAAAATCAGAAAATGTGTGTGTCGTTTGCATGTACAAAGAAATATTTTGGTATGGGATCAAAGGTCACAGAGGAGTATTATCTTACAATGTTTGTCTTTTGGTTGAATTCAAAAGCACAGCATAGAAAGAAAATAGAAAAAGACGCAAACGAACGTTTCTGCCTTTGTTATAAATTAATGTGGTGAGAAAATAAAAGAAGTTTTAGAGAGGAGATATGTACAAAAGATATATCTCCGGCATGTTATCCAATCAAATGCCTTGAAATTTCTTTACAGTATAACAGTATGTTATATTTACTATTTGCCTTCCATGTGTGGCGTACATTCACTTTCATATTTATGCAAAATTGATTAGAGAAGGTTTTAGTATTGATACTGAATCTGAATTGGAAAGTACTAAAAAGAAATATAAAAAACTACAACGAATGTCTCCAAATCAGTATAACGCTACACGAAGCGAGCCTGGCAATGATAATATAGTTATGGAGAGATAAAAGCTTCTTTTAGATGGTGACTTAACACTTACTACGTCATACCTGGTACTGTCGAATTAATTTGTAATCAGAATTCAACTTTTAGTCGACTTACTTCACAAACTCAGAAGAGTTGTCTGCAAGACAGGCGGTCGAATTATATTGATGTTGCCCACATGACTATCGCTGACCAATAAAGTTAATCGACGCAAATAGCGTTTGTACGAAATCCAGGTAACGGTTATTTATAGCCGCGCTAGTCTTGTCGCTGTGACATCAGAGTGCTGTGTAAAGAGGGCTTACTGTAAAACCTGGACTGGGTTTAGTGCTAGGACAGTGCCATATAGTGCAGACCCAGATCAGAACGCGGCGTCCTCTCAGGGTATGTACTGTTTGCTTAAATTAGAGGAAATTAAGGGTTAAATGAAACAGTCTTTAGACCCCTTTCAGGACTATTTTCCCAGCCTACACTCAGAGCTGTCAGTGCTTTGATTTTGATTCCTTGGGATCATTGATATAGTGCTAGGAGACGTATAACTGCAGACTACATTGCTGCCATTGAAAAGTCTCAATGAAACTGAGACTTCGGTTCTTGTTTTTGCATGTGTTCGGTATTTTCATGAGCAACCATTTAGTTTTATTTTCAGAACAATTAGCAAAGATCAGCAATCGATAAAAAGTTTTGAGCAATGAGATATGTGACATACTGCATGCTTAGTGATTAATCCTTTCATCACTGCAGACCGATACTGGTACTTTTGTAAACAGTACAGATCCAGATCAGGATCTACACTGCTGGCCGTTTGGTTTTGGATTTTTCAGTCACACCCTAGCTGTAACAATGTATATGTCCATAATCAAAGATAGAAGTGTCTACTTTAAAAACTCAGGGGTGAAAGTGTTATTCCAATTTTCTGCCCCTTTAATTTACGACTAAATGACGACTCAGACTAAGCTTTTCTAGGTAGCTATTGAGCCCTTTGCTTTGTATCACCACAGTGATTTTATATGTTACACTATAAAGTTTCACATATGAGGTAGCAGGCCCTTGTGCGGACTGGACATATTTGGAGCTGCGTGAGAATTAAGGGTGAGGTGCTGCGCAAGTAAAACTGGTTTAAGCCGCTCGCCACCCATCCCACCTTTCATGTATTTTTTCTATCGACTGTTCAAGTTCTTTGTTTGTGCATCAATGGTTTCATGTATGGCCTTTGTTTCGTCATTATTTGATCCTCATCTCTCCTTCTTTTGGTGCCTCGAGAAGACTGTGCATCGTGATTATGGTACTTCTTGAGTATCTTCACTTATATTTTTGTGAACAGCAGAAAACTTCGACATTTCAGTTATTTTCATTTGTACGTGCGAGTGGTCACTAATCATAAGGATATTCTTTTACAATCTATTTGAGGCCAGGAAATAAGAAATATGCCACTAAAGTTGTCTTCATCACGAAAACATGCCTATATATTTTTGACCCCCTTAAACCCCACTTTTATATACTAAAACTGGGGTTTACAGGGGTAAACATTTTTTCTTATATTTGCTCAAAACATAGATTGTGAGCATTCGTTAGAACCGCCTCGCCGAGGCGGTTCTAACGAATACCCACAATCTATGTTTTGAGCAAAAGTATGAAAAATATCAGAGTTTTTTATCTGAAAATTTTCAATTTTTTGGAGGTGAAAGTTTCTATATATTTGAATAGGCGTGTTTTCGTAATGTCTTTTTTAACAAATGGTGGAAAATGTACCAAGTGTATTCAATGCCATCCACATATTCAATTTCCTATAGTAAAAATCTAACCTGTTGCCTTTGGAAACAAAGAACACAAAAAAGAACGAAAATGTTTTGATTCGGTTTTATTAAGGCTCTTCATATACAGTTCCGTCGTTTTTGATGCTGCATACGCCCACTAACGCCGGCATAAACGGTAATCTGCACTAAGGTGAAGGACAAGGACGGGGAGACGTTTTACGGCCGCTACAGTACTTTAAACACTAGCTGTATTGAAGTAAAATAAAAATCCATACTGTTGCTTAGAGAAACAAAAGATATAAATCGGAGAGTCTCTTCATGTACAGCTACATGTCTATAGTTTGCAGACTGCATACGCACACCCACCCCCTCCGAACGCCCCTCCTATCCCCCCGCCGCCCCCCCCCCCCCCCCCCCACACACACACACACGTTCAGCTTGCACACCAAAACAGATATCTTTGCAAACAGTGTAGATCCAGATAAGATGGCCCATAATGAGGCAACTCATCTGAATCTACACTGTTCCATTTTGTTATTGCTTTTTGACTGATACCCCGTTTCCGGCAATGAATATGTCAATATTCATGGGTGAGAAAGTCCACTTCAGAAACTCAGGGGTGAAAAGGTTCAGCTTGTATAAGAAACCGATAAGTGGTACTGACCATAAACTACATCTTTTACATTACGATGACTTATACCAAAACAGGTCATACCCGTCAACCAGGGACTTTTACTATTCACAGAATAGGAGCGCAAGGTAAGAAACGTACTTTCAGACACATGCAGCCATAGAAAACACAAATCAGCCTGATCAGAGTCTTCGTTGTCCGCGTGAAGAAACCTTGTATCCTTGGCTATCCAGAATACGCCCACTGAAGAGTCCGGTCAGACTGCGCGTATGCGCAGTCTGATCGGAATCGTCACTGGGCGCATATGTCCGAAAGTACGTATTCCGAGGGGTACATTTTACACGAAGATCCCACTTGCTGAGGGGAGGCAAAACAATTAAGCAGAATTGCTTCCACTAAGAAAGTATCCATTTCCCTTAAAATGTTTGATTATCACTTCAGTTTGGCAAATGTTCTAAAGTCTTCACATATTTCTGGTTCCGGACAATTAGCAAAGGGAAAACATTTATATATCACTGACGGAAGGAAGTTATTAAATGACACTCCGCAGAATCATTAAGATTCCAGACTTTAGAAATTGTGTATGACGCAAATACCTCTTTATTTATGCTTCCTGAAGTTACATGTGTGAAAAACGTGGTCGAGACCATACATATATCTGTTTAGAATGCAGATACACGCAAAAAAAAAAGGGATATAAAAAATTGAAGGTGTAACTTAGCATTAAGCCAGAGTGTACCTGTAGTAAGTGCTAATGGAGAACAGAGTGAATCAATCACGAGATTCCTGTTCCAAATTACTCACTGTCTGTCTGTGCACTGAAGACAGAGTCGAACTTCAACGGCTCGAACATCTTTGGGACCACTGAATTTTGTTCTAGACATTGGTAGTTCGAGCCACTGAGGGTTAATTATAGCGCGAGACCATGAGGTCAATGTGGATAATTTAAGGATTTTTTTTCCGATCTTCTATAAAGTAATGGTATGCTGAATGTACTCATTAGAATCGCTTCGATGAAGCGATTCTTATGACTACATGCAACATACATTTACATGACAAAATAAGAAAATATCCCAAAAATATATCCCCAAATATTTGTTTTCTTGAGCAGCGAAAGAATTTCCTAGGGGCTCAAAACGAGTTCCAATGTGTAAAGGTAAACGCGTCATCGGTGTTCGAGTCACTGAAGTTTTGCTTCAGAATCGGAATATGTAGCAAGGCAACTTGGCGCCTTTGGTAGATTCCCACCATGTTTTACAAGGGAGACAACATTAGTGTCTTCCTGTTTGCTTTCCTGCATACGAGACCCTTTCTGAAAAGAAAACACTTTGATGCGACTATTTAAAGAACAATATTTCCGGTAAGATTCTTTAACATGAAGCGTTTTCAACATATAACACTGTTTATGTAGGATTATAACAACACAAAACACTTTCAGTACGATAGATACGTATATAGTTGTCTCTGCCTGTATTACAAGGAAAAAATATTTTCATGCGTGGTGCAAATTATTTACAGTACCTCTTTGCCACAAAATATAAACAACGTGATGAAAACCAACCGTCTAATTATAGAACACATCTACGATTTTTATTAAAATCTTAACCTATCAAAAACTCTACTAGACGATAAATCCTGTCGAAGAAAGTGAGCGACATTAAGATGTCAATCAAACCTACAACATGCATTTCATATCTATCTTCACCTTATTCAACACTTCCGGATGCAATGCATTCCACATGTGCATGATAATTGTTCATTTAGACGGTAAATTAGGCGATTAATAAACACACAGCTGCACTCAACTCATGCCACTTGATCTTTATTACCTCTCACTGGTTTTTGTGCTATCTTAATAACTGTAAAATACTCAGTTTTTCTTAACCAATAAGAATTTGCGTGTACTAGTACGAATCCATGAAAACTGACATTTTGGTAAAATAAAATACAATTGCAAGAAATATCTTGAAACAAAAAAGATATACGACGAAGTAAAAACTATTTTCTAATAGTGAATAATAACAAACTAGTTTTGATAACCACGTTAATATATTGTAGACTGTAACTTAAAAGCAAAACTTTGAAAATTTGGTAGACTTGTAAATAATAAAACCCTACTTCATTTAGTTTAAATTCCAAGAAATCTGGCTCAGTACAATGTTAATTATACGCCCGGTATAGATAGTATGCCAAGTGGGGGGTAAATGAATTGGACTATACCGTGTTTCTGTGTCTGTCTGTCTTCAAACGTTTCTCCGTCAAACATATCTCTGAAACTACTGCACCTAGGACCTTCAAACTTGAAACAAATGCTGGTATGACTCGTTCTATTGTGGAAAAAAGAATTGGCCTACTTTTGCCTATTCTTCATTATATGCCCGTTTATTTTGTCTCAAATCAAAATATTGGTGCAATTAATATTATAAAGTTTGGTGGACTGTAACCTCTAAGCAATTTTCACTGCTCTATTTCATGGTCTCACAATGACAGAAGTATCAGCCCTATTGCATGACAACAAAAAAGAGATGGTTGTGAATGATAATAAAGTGCAGTGTTTAAATGACAATAATTGTGCTAATGTTGGTGGATTGTAACCTTAAGGGTATATGCGCTATTACACATCGTTATCTTTCTATCCACAAAGTTTCAGCTCTAATGGATGACAACTATAGGCGGGAGGGGGTGGGGGTAGCCAGAAACTCAGTCCTGTTTAAGAATATTTAAAGGGAAATAAACCTGTAAATACGTATCTAGTGAACTGTTGGATTTAGAGATTCTGTCATAGGCTGTGTCAGAAGTGTTTTGTTTTCAACGCCCTGAAATTAAAACTAACACATATGAGCTTTTAGAGTATTGTTCGAATGAAAAAACTACAGTCGAACTTCAATGGCTCGAATATCTTTGGGACCATGGACATTTGTTCTAGACATGTGTAGTTCGAGCGACTGAGAGTTAATCATAGCGCCAGGTCACGAGGCAAACGGAAATAATTTAGGGATGTCCATTAGATCTTCAATATGATAATTGCGATTCTAATGAGTACACACAACATAATTGTTTATGATAAAACAAGACAATGTCTCTTAAATATCCCTAAATACTTGTTTTGTAGAGCTATCGGGTGAATTTCCTAAGAACTCACAAAAGAGTTCGAATCAGCAGCGATAAACGAGCCATCAGTACTTTTGACGTTGACGTTTTACCGCAAATACGAAAACGCAAAGTTTTCGATAGTGTGCACGTTCACCATCTTTCATCATTACCGGAAATAGCCTAAAACTGAACTGAAAGTGGATACATATGAAATGGAACTGGGTGAGTTTTAGCCTTCATTTACGATTTATTTTCAGTTACAGCAGTGAGTTTATTGCAGTTCTATATATATATATATATATATATATATATATATATATATATATATATATATATATATATATATATATATATATATTTTTTTTTTTTTTTTTTTTTTTTTTTTTGCAACAGGTTATGCGTTTTCTGCGCTAAACGTATCGACTTAGCTTTAGCTACACATATATTCGTCAATATTTGACGTATATTTGCAAACTTTTGTTATGATTTAATGCAAAACCATTTGTCGTAATTACCTGTGCACAATTTTTTTTATTCTAGTCAATGGCTTTTAAAAAATCAAATATTTTCACTTTTTTCCCATAGTAAAAATGAATGCAAATTATGCAGAAATTTGTTGGGTAGGTAACTTGGAGGCAGATTTTCAACAAGTTCTGCTTATTCAATTTTTTTCTGAAATTTTCACAATATTGTTATAAAAAAATCAAAAATTCCAATTCAGCAAAGAAAACTAAAAAATATTTTCTTAGACAAAAATTCCAAAAAATCACCCTACTATAGAAATTGCATAGGTCAGACCAATTTTTGACGATAAATTTAATTTTAGGGTACATAATTGAGAACAAATCACAGAAACAGAAAAGACAAATGGTTTCTGATAAGATACGGTCTATCAGAACAAAATATTTTCATTTAAGAGAAAACGCCAAGCAAAAATATCTTTCCGAGAGATGTCGAAAGGACAGTAGATTTTATGATTGCAAGAATCAACTGAAGTTCTTTTATACATTTCATCAAGCGGTAGGTAGTATCTGCGTACTCTTTCTGGTCTTGATAAATAATTACTTACTAGCCGTATTTATAGATAAAACATGAATTGTTATGCATGGTGTTTAGTTGTTTACAACTAATTTGATGAACGGCTTATAGCTCAAATAGCATTACATTCTGTCTTATTTTGTGTTCTGTGTAGTGCGTATTTGCTTCAGACTCGTTATATGTTTGTTAAGTGTTAATTTGTACTCGCATCTGACCAATTATATGGCACTCAATATCAACATTATACTTTTTTATGAAAACAAATGGGCATATTTATTGATATTTGTTTACGTTTTAACTGAAAGCAGTAATCCTTGATTCACACCACTGGTTTTAAGAAAGGTTACCTCAGCGCCAACAGTTTCTGTGGAATAGTAACGTTCATCTCTTGCACCAGGTCCTACGAATACGCCCAGAAGCTTACTTCGGCAGATCTACTGTACTAGTTAAGGCACATGGGGTCATCAAAGCATGTCAGTCAAAATATCGTCAAACCTGAAAAACGTTGAATAAATATGTTCTTTTTTGCTATCATGGCACCATATATTTGTAAAAAAAAAAAAAAAAAAAAAAAAAAAAAAAATACTTTTCTCCATATTTCAGCTAAATTAAATATTTTAGTTTCCTACCCCGATCTCCACGAGGCAAAGAATGCAAAATCTGATTGTGCTTGTGTATTATGAGATGTAACAGAAAACTGGATTGTCGAAGTGGGATACTAACTCTGGAGGTGCTTTGGCAACCACCCCAAAAATATAATCATTTTTGTTTCTATGATATGATAATGGTATAGGTATAGAATGGTTTAGAAACAACGGTGATTAAATTGTGGGGATTGTTGCCAAACCGCTTCCAGATTTAACAAATCACATTTAGACAATCCGTTTTCTTATTACTATCAGTCTAATGACTACTTACCAAATAGTTCCCTGCTTATACTAGTAACGCTAAAGCATTCAAACATATAGGACTTATGCACACTCTGTCTATAGCGAATAGCGAATAAATAAACAAAACCAAAGAAAACTTCAAACTTTTGGAAAACTAATATTTTAATCATATTGAGTACAATAGTGGCGGGCATATGAATACTCCGGTAAAACGCGCCAAATCTACAGAGTTAAAAGCGAAAGGACATTTTCCACCGAAAATGGGCTAACGGGACCGAAACGGATTTTATAGATATGATCTTTCATTTTACATATGACTTTTAACACAGAAAAGAAGATTTTAATACCGAAACTTTTTGGAAACGCTTTGTCCTGTCCGGGTAAATTTCATTAAAATGTTATCTATAACAAGTCACAAATGTTAAAAACAAAAAGGTTATTGGCACATCCCTGGCTTTCTGCTCTCAGATTACATTTCACAAATAATTTTGTATTCTGTTTATGAGTGGCTTGTTTTAATTTCAGCGTGAATCCCAATCAGTTCAAGAGGCCTATAAAATTTCAATTCAGACAACCGCCCCCATCAGCACTCTCAGTGCTGTGATTCGATGGTTGCTATATATGTTAAACAGCTACACGCAGAAGTATTTGATGATGTCACGACGGATAAAATTTAGCGGTTTTCTCATGTGTGCCATAAATGGTATTGTGCCATAACTGGTCGGACACGAGTAGGCATACTTTTGGAGAAAGACTTCTTCACTTGCCCCTTTTCTATTCCATCCTGTTTGCGATGATGTAGCAATTGACTCTTGTATGTACTTAGAATTTATATAAGTATGATGAAAATGTATACATGCTGCAATATTATTTGAAATTACAATTAGAAAAAGAATTCTAATCGTGATATAAAAATGGTATGACGTCTGCTGTTTATACCCGCAAGTCCTATCATCGTCGTTGAAATCCGGGAAACAAGACGCTATGTTGTATGAAATGCATGTATGACTTCCTGGTATCCTGGCAAAGTATTATCATGACTTCTCGAGGCAGAATAATAGATAATCCATTAAGAAAATTCATTAGGCGACGGACTAGGTATGTTTCCGTTGTCGTTACTCATACCTTTGGTAGAATCATCAAGATAAAACATGCACTTGAAAGCCTTGTGCATATGATAATTTCAAAACACTAAACTATTCTCCGTACACGTTGTTTTGTGTTCAGTTGTAACAAGCAGTACACGACAGCTGCTATTCGCCGTATAACATGCGAATAAATTCGATAGATTTGTTAAAGGTAAGACTTTAAATGTTTTTCTTAAACATGTAATTTGTTCCTTCAATGTTGTTCCTAATAGTAACAGAATCTTCTTGTGTGCATACAGACAGCTGTTTCTGCACACAAATATCTGTCTTGTAAGTTCCTAAGCTGAATATGACTACCATGAACATAATAGTTGTACCAAAACAGATTTAAAAATGCCTTTTTAGTTGGTTTTTGCTTTGTTTTTTTTTTTTTTTTTTTTTTTTTCTTTAGATAAATAAATATATTCTGTATTAATTGTCCTTGATAGTTATATCCTTAAAAGCATTCACCATGAAGAAAGTGAAGATCCTGATCAGACTGAGAAGATGCTCAGGCTAATCTGAGTTTTGGCTGGACTGAAAGACAAAATTATTGGATTTGTCATACAGTGTCCTGTATATATGTTACGAAAATGATATCAACTGTGTGCTTATTAGCAAAAACCTGAAAAAAAAACACACCAAAAAACAACAACAAAAAAATAAATAAAATAAAAATAAAAAAATGTAACAAACTCTTGTACATATTGCTGATGAACTTTATTTATTTATTTATTTATTTATTATACTTTCTGGTTAATTTGTGCTTATTTATCTACTTATTTATTTATTTATATTTATTGTTTATTTATTGTACTTTCTTGTTAATTGGTGCCTAATACAATTATGCTGAATATGTTTGTAATTTAAATGTGCTAAAAAGCAAAGTCTAATTGAGGGCTACTAAGGTCAATCATTTTTCTAATTGCCTAATTAATGGTCACAGTTTGTAATCTTTCTATACTTAAATTGTTGTCAATGCTGTTAGACACAAACAATTATTTAGAGGTCCATGTTTGTTTGTTTGTTTGATTAAAATGTTGATAAATACTTTCTATTATACATGTAATTGTAAAAATTGAGCCCATGCATAACATTTCCTACTATTTCACATGTGTGCCTAGCAAAGACTCAGATCTGACTGCACATCCAAAAGTTTGAACAAATGCATCACTGTTTACTGTTTACTTAAAGGGTAAGAAAGGTCCCAAGAATTGTGGCTGTGCAGTCTTATCAGAGTTTCCACTTGAAGAAGTTACTATTGTAGGAAATGTTCATTGCGAGAAATTGGATCCCCCGCATCCAAGTTTGATCAAACGCATCACTGTTTACTGTTTATTTAAAGGGTAAAAAAGCACAAAACTCCCAAAAATCGTGGCTGTGCAGTCTTATCGGAAAATGCTAAAATAGTAGCCAAGTTGCCAGGTAAGACTCTGATCAGCTTGAAGAGATATAGGGGATTTCAGCCGGGAGGGGTTTTGCCCTAATTGGAAAATTCACAGAAGGGATTTTGTCCACCTTGTAAAAAAAGAGCAAGGGGGATTATACCCACGTTGCAAAAGAACACGGAAGGGATTATGTCCACCCATAAAAAAATGAGCAGAAGGGATTTTGTCCGGGAGGGATATTGTCCGTATACCATTTTTATCTTATCATCTCAAGAATTGCAAGACCTGATGACTTGTCTCAAATAAAGGGAGGTTGTGTCAGATTATGAAAAAAGGGAGATTATGTATTATGCAAAGACTAAAGATCCAGATCAGACTGCGCACCTGCACACTCTGATCAGGATTTTAACTATACAATATATTCCACAGTAATCAGTGTTTCTTTAGGTACACAGTTAAAGATGGCGCTTTGTTTGCCCATATTCTTAGATCATAGTCATAATGGTCCTTTTCAAATGCTGCTGTTCATTTGATATTTTGACCACATTGTTTTTAGTGCATGAGTTATAGATCAAGCTATTAACTTGTCCTGTGGCCTGAGGGTTCTAGTTCCCAGCTGGATAATGATAATCAGAGTAGAGAAATGGAACCAGAAAGTACAGGTCCCTAGAGAAGGTTGTATCTAACCTGTTCATCCTTCATAAAAAAAACAACAAAAACAATAAACAATATGTGCTGTTATTAAACTTGTATTTATATGTGTTTGACATTTTTTAATACTAATATAAATAAAAATAAAATGTTTTGTTTGATCGTTTCTAGAACTTTGAGATATCTTCAAGTAAAATAAGAAACAATTATGATTGAATCTTTTCAAATAAAAATGGGACTTATGAACAATGCCATCAATGTGGACCCGGATTAGTCTGTGTGTCCGCTCAAATATATTGATCAGAGTCTACCAGCATATGATTATTTATTTTCCGAATTATGATATATAGCTAGAGATTACTACTATAATTATTTCTGAAAATAATATCAATTATCATTTTGTTTTAATGTAATTTTTTTAAATATTACAAATTATTTATTAAATATACATATTTAACACTGCATGTTGAATAGAGCTTGTACATTCTATCAGAGAAAAATGTATGCACATGCTGATCTGGAACTACAATGGTTGCACGTCATATTCTATGCTGTTTTTATTTGGAGAGACTCGTGTTATTTCTCTGTTGGGTAGTTAGCAAATAAGGATAAAATGTCGTTTTCCTCAGATTATTACTGTTACTACCCTACGTATTTAGACAGAGAGGTCTGTGCAAACAGTGTAGACCCAGATCAGGTCACATTACGCATTGTATGTTCAGGGTCCACATTGTTGTACATTTACCCAGCAATGTTGAGACAAATCAGTTGGTTCTATAATGGCCTTGTTAAAAAGATAGAGTAATGGTGTAAAGAAACATCTTGTATCCCAGGTTTGTTTTTGAAACAATTGCCTTCAGGGTAATGTTTGAAAAGGTGTGAACAATCTATTGACTCTGACTGAAAAAGTGGTTTATAATATTTAACCTAAGTATTCTGATAAACACACCATAACAAAGTACAGTGACCCTGATCAGACATTACATCACGGAGCATCTTATCAAAGTTTACACTGTTTGCCACTCAAATATACCCCTAAATACACATGTAGTATAAACTATTAAAGCTCCTTGTGGCTATTTTACAGACTAAACGTTTTGAATATGACCAGCATAATAATATTTATTCTTCGGAATTGTGATGTACAGCTCAATCACTGTTACTATAATAATAATAATAATAATAATAATAATAATAATAATGTCATTATTATCATTATGTTTTTATTTCTAAGACAGAAAACCATTTATGAAATAAAATAGGACCAGCATAGGATTATTTATTTCCCAAATTATGGTATACAGCTTAATTACTATTAGAATTATTTTGGAAAATAATATCAATTATCATTTTGTTTTAATGTAATTTTTAAATATTATAAATAATCAGTTAAATATACATATTTTATTGAATGTAACATGACCGACATAAGATCATTTTTTTTTCTGGAAACTGTGATGTTACTCTATAATAATAATAATAATAATTATAATTGAGATAAACTTATTAGTATCAAAAACTTGTTTTAATTTATATTCTTACAATATAACAATAAGAATATGAATATAAGTTGCCATTTTGGGTCCCTAATCATGAGCAGAATAATTACAAATCAAATACAACTATTACAGTCATATAATAAAACTATCATAAAAGTGTTCTTTCAAAACTACCTAATAAGACCATATAAGTGCACTATTGCCTGATATATAATCTCCTTTGTAATTACCTACACAAACAGGCCCTAGTGCACTCAGTGTTCACTCCCTAGTGAACAATTGTGCACTTTGGAGTTAACTTCTAGTTCACTTTGATGTCTATTCATCGTCTAAACGTAGGTGTAACCTTTAGTCTTAACACTTTTGTAGTTTTCAGCTGAGCAGAACAGAATAGAATATTATGAAACTAATTACTCAGGCCACACGCATGAGAAGGGAAAAAAAACTACATAATAAACAAAGCAAGTTGCTCTTTAATTTTGAAATGTGTCATTTGACTATAAGAATGTGTGTCGCAAAATTACTGACTGAGTGGTAAACCCGATCAGTCTTCTCTTTATCTACACTATTTGCGCATTGGTTCTGTCCTAAAACATAGAGTTACTATGATATTTAATCAATCAATCAACCTTAATTTTCATATACATTTAATTGCTGCCAATTAAAAACAAACATGTTCCATACAACAACTAATACACAAACCGGAAGACGACATAGTTCTATTCATTACGAAAACATGCCTATATAATATTGACCACCTTAAACCCCACTTTTACATTGTAAAACTGGGATTTACAGGGGTATACATTATTTTTCTTAGGCGAGGCGGTTCTAACGAGTACCTACAATCTATGTTTTGAGCAGAAATAAGAAAAATATCAAAAAATTTTATGTGAAAATTTTCATTTTTTGGGTGGTAAAATTTTCAATATATTTGAATAGGCTTGTTTTCGTAATGAAACAGACGTTTATTGGTATGAACCTTTCAGGCCAGTTTCTTCGTTTTCCCCATGGCGATAAATCGCTCAGTCATAATCAATATAGGTATTTTACTACTCCAAAATGCCAAGAAAATTTCATCAGTCTTGATTTAGGTATTTCATGTCGAAATCATGATAAGACTATTAGGATGTATGTGGAAAATACCTGGAACCTGGAACAAAAGGATACATTAAAGAGAGCTTTACATATGTGAAACTGGTCAAAAGAGTTCTTACAGCTAAAACATTGGAATCCGCTGGATTATACTTTTCTTCCTGGCTATACATTACGGAAACACGCCTTTTCAAATATATAGAAAATTTTACCTCCAAAATCTGAGCATTTTCAGACAAAAAAAAAAAACTGTTATTTTTTTCATATTTCTGCTCAAAACATAGACCGTGGGTTATCGTCAGAACCGCCTCGACAAAGCGGTTCTAACGTTCTAACGAGTACCCACATTCTACGGTTTTGAGCAGAAATAAGAAAAATAATGTTTACCCCTATAAACCCCAATTTTATTATATAAAAGTGGGGTTTAAGGAGGTCAAAATTATAAAGGCATGTTCTCTATGTCTCTATCGCTAAACGTATGTTAAGAACATTGAGTAATATTGATGATGCAACGCAAGAAAAGTATATATCTCTTGAGCTCATAATTAAAAAAGCCTATTTGTCTGATAAGATAACTTAGAGAGCCCATGTGATCCAAGATGACATATGTTCGAATACGCACATGTCAACACAAGATATGTCTGGAAAACAAACAAACAACTACTCTGCTTTCAACATCTTTCAGAAAGTCTTTTTTTTTTCTTTTTTTTTTTTTTTTTTTTTTTTTTTTTTTTGGCACTGCGCTTTACATAAATTATGTAAACGTACAAATTTTTGTTATGATTTAGTGCAAAATTATTTGTCGTACTTACCTATACCTACTTTTTAGCTCACCTGAGCCGAAGGCTCAAGGTGAGGTAATGTGATCACTCACCGTCCGTCGTCGTCGTCGTCGTCGTCGTCGTCCGTCTGTCCGTCCGTCCGTCCGTTCACAATCTTTTAACAACATCTCCTTCTAGACCACTGTATGGATTTTGACCAAATATCACAGGAATGATCCTTTGTTGATCCTCTTTCAAAGTTGTTCAAATGGTTCCGGTCTATTGCATATCTAGGTCACAGGAGCTAAAAATAGATTTTTTAACTAAAAACTCAAAAAAATCTTCTCGTCAGAAACCACTGGACCGATTTCAATAAAATTTTGTAAAAATGTTCCTTTGGTGATCCTCTACCAAGATTGTTCAAGCCATTTGGATTCGTCAAAAAACATGGCCGCCAGGGGGCGGGGCTTATTTTCCCTATATATCTATATAGAAAACTTTAAAAATCTTCTTGTCAGAAACCACTGGACCAATTTCAATATTATTTTGCAGAAATGTTCCTTTGGTGATCCTCTATCAAGATTGTTCAAGTCTTTTGGATTCGTCAAAAAACATGGCCGCCTGAGGGGCGGGGGGGGGGGGGGCCTATTTTCCCTATATATGGATATAGAAAACTTTAAAAATCTTCTTGTCAGAAACCACTAGACCGATTTCAATATAATTTTGCAGAAATGTTTCTTTGGTGATCCTCTACCAAGATTGTTCGAGACATTTGGATTCGTCAAAAAACATGGCCGCCAGGGGGCGGGGCTTATTTTCCCTATATATCTATATAGAAAACTTTAAAAATCTTCTTGTCAGAAACCACTAGACCGATTTCAATATAATTTTGCAGAAATGTTTCTTTGGTGATCCTCTACCAAGATTGTTTGAGACATTTGGATTCGTCAAAAAACATGGCCGCCAGGGGGCGGGGCTTATTTTCCCTATATATCTATATAGAAAATTTTAAAAATCTACTTGTCAGAAACCACTGGACCGATTTCAATATAATTTTGCAGAAATGTTTCTTTGGTAATCCTCTACCAAGATTGTTCAAGCCTTTGGATTCATCAAAAAACATGGCCGCCAGGGGGCGGGGCTTATATACCCTATATATCTATATAGAAAACTTTAAAAATCTTCTTGTCAGAAATCACTAGACCGATTTCAATATAATTTTGCAGAAATGTTTCTTTGGTGATCCTCTACCAAGATTGTTCAAGACATTTGGATTGGTCAAAAAACATGTCCGCCAGGGGGCGGGGCTTATTTTCCCTATATATCTTTATAGAAAACTTTAAAAATCTTCTTGTCAGAAACCACTAGACCGATTTCAATATAATTTTGCAGAAATGTTTCTTTGGTAATCCTCTACCAAGATTGTTCAAGCCTTTGGATTCGTCAAAAAACATGGCCGCTAGGGGGCGGGGCTTATACACCCTATATATCTATATAGAAAACTTTAAAAATCTTCTTGTCAGATACCACTAGACCGATTTCAATATAATTTTGTGGAAATGTTTCTTTTGTGATCCTCTACCAAGATTGTTCAAGACATTTGGATTCGTCAAAAAACATGGCCGCCAGGCAGCGGGCTTATTTTCCTTTACATCTATATAGAAAACTTTATAAAATCTTCTTGTCCGAAACTACTGGACCGATTTCAATATAACTTTGCAGAAATGTTCCCTTTGGTTATCCTCTACCAAGATTGTTCAAGCCATTTGGATTCGTCAAAAACCATGGCGCCAGGGGGCGGGGCTTATTTTCCCTATATATCTATATAGAAAGGTTAAAAAAATCTTCTTGTCCGAAACCACTTGACCGATTTCAATATAATTTTGCAAAAATGTTTTTTTGGTGATCCTCTAGGAAGATTGTTCAAGCCATTTGGATTCGTCAAAAAACATGGCCGCCAGGGGGCGGGGCTTATTTTCCCTATATATCTATATAGAAAAGTTTAAAAATCTTCTTGTCCGAAACCACTGGACCGATTTCAATATAATTTTACAAAAATGTTCCTTTGGTGATGCTCTACCAAGATTGTTCAAGCCATTTGGATTCGTTGAAAAAAACATGGCCGCCAGGGGCGTCGGGGGGGGGGGGGGGGGGGGCAGGGCTTATTTTCCCTATATATCTATATAGAAAACTTTAAAAATCTTCTTGTCCGAAACCACTAGACCGATTTCAATATAATTTTGCAGAAATGTTCCTTTGCTGATCCTCTACCAAGATTGTTCAAGCCATTTGGATTCGTCAAAAAACATTGCCGCCAGGGGACGGGGCATATTTTCCCTATATATCTATATAGAAAACTTAAAAAAATCTTCTTGTCCGAAACCACTGGACCGATTTCCATATAATTTTGCAAAAATGTTCCTTTGGTGATCCTGTTGCAAGATTGTTCAAGCCATTTAGATTCGTCAAAAAACATGGACGCCAGGTGGCGGGGCTTATTTTCCCTATATAATTTATATAGAAAACTTTAAAAAAAATCTTCTTGTCCAAACCACTAGACCGATTTCAATATAATTTTGCAAAAATGTTCCTTTGGTGATCCTCTACCAAGATTGTTCAAGCCATTTGGATTCGTCAAAAAACATGGCCACCAGGGGGCGGGGCTTATTTTCCCTATATATCTATATAGAAAAGTTTAAAAATATTCTGGTCCGAAACCACTGGACCGATTTCCATATATTTTTGCAGAAATGTTCCCTTGGTGATTCTGTACCAAGATTGTTCAAGCCATTTGGATTTGTCAAAAAACATGACCGCCAGGGGGCGGGGGTTATTTCCACTATATATCTGTATAGAAAACTTTAAAAATCTTCTTGTCCGAAACCACCGGACCGATTTCCATATGATTTTGCAGAAATGTTCCTTTGGTGATCCTGTTGCAAGATTGTTCAAGCCATTTGGATTTGTCAAAAAACATGGCCGCCAGGGGGGGCGGGGCTTATTTTCCTTATATATCTATATAGAAAACTTTAAAACTCTTCTTGTCATAAAGCACTGGACGTATTTCAATATAATTTTGCAGTAATGTTTCTTCGATGATCCTCTACCAAGATTGTTCAAGCCGCCATGATTCGTTATAAAACATGGCCGCTAGGGGGCGGGGTTAATTTTTCATATATATTTGTATAGAAAACTTGAAAATTTCTTCATGTCATAAACGACTGAACCGATTTCAATATAACTTGGCAGAAATGTTTCCTTAGTGACCCTCTATCAAGATTGTTCAAGCCGTCATGATTTGTCAAAAAACATGGCCGCTAGAGGGTGTGGGGCTTATTTTCCATATATATCTATATAGAAAACTTGAAAACATCTTGTCGTCAGAAACCACAGGACTGATTTCATTATAACTTCACAGAAATGTTTCCTTTGTGACCCTTTACCAAGATTGTTCAAACCATTATGATTTGTCAAAAAACATGGCCGCTAGGGGGCGGGGCTTATTTTCCTATATATCTATATAGAAAATTTTTATAGTCTTTTCAGAAACCACTTGACAGATTTCAATGTAACATTGCAGGAATGTTTCTTATGTAACCCTCTATCAAGATTGGTTCAAGCCGTCATGATTCGTCAAAAAACATGGCCGCCAGGAGTCGGGGCTTATTTTTCCTTATATATCTATAGAAAACTTTAAATCTCTTCTTGTCAGAAACCACTGAACTGATTTCATTATAACTTTGCAGGAATGTTTCCTTGGTGACCCTCTACTAAGATTGTTCAAGTAATCATGATTCGTCAAAAAACATGGCTGCCGGGGCAGGGCTTATTTTCCCTATATATCTATATATAAAACTTTAAAAATCTTCTTTTCAGAAACCAATGGACCGATTTCAATACCACTTGGCAGAAATGTTTCTTTGGTGACCCTCTACAAAGATTGTTCAAGCCGTCATGATTCATCAAAAGCATGGCCGCTAGGGGCGGGGCTTATTTTCCCTATATATCTTTATAGAAAACTTTAAAAATCTTCTCGTAAGAAACTGTTGGACCGAGTTCAATGTAACTTGGCAGGAATGTTGCTTTGGTGACCTTCTACCAAGATTGTTCAAGCCTTCATGATATGTTAAAAACCATGGCCCCCAGGGGTGCGGGGCTTATTTTTCGTCTATATCTGCATAGAAAATTTTAAAATTCTTATTGTCACATACCCTATGACCGATTTCAATATTACTTGGCTGGAATGTTGCTTTGGTGAACCTCTATCAAGATTGTACAAGCAGTCATGATTCGTCAAAATACATGGCTGCCATGGGGTGGGGCTTTTTTTCCCTATATATCTAAATAGAAAACTTTAAAAATCTTCTTGTCAGAAACCACTGAACAGATTTCAACATAACTTGGCAGGAATGTTCTTTTGGTGACCCTCTACCAAGTTTGTTCAAGCTTTCATGATTCGTCAAAAACATGGTCGTTAGGGCGTAGGGCTTTATAGCTATATAAAACTTTTTAAACCACTGGACCAATTTCAATATAACTTGGCAGAAATGTTCCTCTGGTGACCCTCTTTTAAGATTCAGTTCAAGTCGTCAAAATTTGTAAAAAAAAAACATGGCCGGGGGTGTGGTGGAGGGGGTGTGGGGGTGGTTAGTGCTATCAAGTTTATACAAAAATCCTAGAGCAGTGAACTTGGCTGAAACTTCAACAGTAAATATGCAAATCTGTTTGGGCAGGTGAGCGATATAGGACCATCATGGTCCTCTTGTTATTCTATTCGTTTATTCTATTCGTTGGTTTAAAAAAATCGAATATTTTCACTTTTTCATATAGTATAGGGTAGGTAAATTGGAGGCAGAAATTCAAAAGTTCCGTTTGTTCAAAATTTCTGAAATTTTCACAATAATGTTGTTAAACATCAGTATTTGAAAGCCATCAAAGAAAAGTATATATATATATATATATATATATATATATATATATATATATATATATATATATATATATATATATATATATATATATATATATATATATATATATATATATATATATATTCTTAAAAACTACAAAAAAAAGAACAAAGAGCATTAGTATAAACTTTTCACAATATCTGAGTTTTTGCATCATCACCATGGCTAGGGGATCGTCATGCATTCCGATTGCATCCCAATTCTGGACGCGAATATCCTCCTTTATCACATAATCTTCGTAGGAGACACGCAGAAACCGCCAATAATATATCAAGACCTTGCATTCTTCTTCAGCTGTAAGGGTCCAGCTCTCACAGCGTAAAGGAAAACATTTAAGATGAACACCCGCATTTGCTTAACCTCAGAAGCAAACGAGATGTGTTTGTCCTTCCAAATGACTTTCACATTGGAAACAGCTGGTGTCGTCTTGGCAATACTGGAAAGGATTTCTGGTTTGGACTCCACATTAAATACGTTTAATTCAAGGCCCAGTTGTTCAAAGCATCGTTAGCTTAACGAGCTCGTTAAGGGTCATTTCGTTAACTGTTTTAGCGGATTCAATACACAATATTCTGATATTTTTTGCTGAAAAAATGTGAGTAGCTTTTGCACTGCAAAAGCTACTCACATTTTTTTCAGCAAAAAATTTCAGCACTCGATGTAAATTTTAACAAATCGTTAACTAACGACATCGTTAGCTTTGAACAACTGGGCCCTGATGTTTAAAGTTCTCCACTGCTTCTAGCCTCTGACCTTTTGTCCTGATCCCTCTTTAGAAGCTACCAGGTTTGTTTGTCGTCGGTGTCGCCTTGTCTGGGCCAAGCTGTATTATGTATTCTTTGGTGTATCAAATCAATTAACCAGAACATCAGCTTCTTCCACCTCATCAGCATTTACAACAATGTCATCTGCATAGCGGTAGTCGGTAATAAGGCGTCCTGTGATGCTGGCACTACCTTCATCGTCTTCCAGTGCCCCAGTTATCATGATTCTCTCTTGGAAGATATTGAAGAAGGGTTAGTGAGAGTAGAGATCGCTGGCGGACTCCGACAGCTGCTCTGAACCATTCAGCCATGCTGCCATTGAATAGTACTGCATTGTGTGGCTTGTCTGTGACTGTAATGACTTCGTTCGACTAAAGAACTTTGAATACTTTATTGTCCCTTATAGTAATGTATAAAACTACTTCTAGCAAACAGAAGTAACAAAAAATATATTCAACAGAACTCACATTAAATCTGTAAACGGAATTCCGCTTTGGGTCCCGCTATGGCATGAGCGAGGTTTCTTCTTATGTTTTCTCCATTTTTTTTTCTTTTTTTTTTTTTTTTTTTTTTTTTTTAATTTTCTTGCATGTTTAATTTTCTTGCATGTATAGATTCAGTCAAAGCGAGTTTGTTGTTTACAGTTTTGTATTTATGTCTAAAGCATCCGCTTATCTTTTAAGACTGTTTTTGGTTTGATGAAAAGCGCTAGTGTAAATACCTGACTGCTTTCATTGAAAAATTAACAAATACACATTCGATCCAGCACATGAGAAAACGATACATCACTTAGATCCACTTAGGCGACCAGAAAAAGGCTCAGGTGAACCTGCGCATAAGCGCAGTCTCGCCAGGGCCTTTGCTGTTCGCAGACTTGTAGTAGAGACCTTAGGAAGCTTCAGGCAAACAACGCATGTCTAAGGCCCAAATAGGTGTCTGCGCATGTGCATTTGAACAACTACAAACCGGAAAACCATAAAGTCCCTTTTTTCGTGTGGCAGTTTAAATCTTTTACTACAGCTGCTGAAACTGATACGGGAAGCGATGAATATCATAATTGGCCGTGTCAAGTAAAAAGTGCCTTCGAACATACGCTCAATGCGCAGGTGCAGATCATACTGCGCATGCGCAAAGTATCATCCGGGTCTTTGCTCTCCATTCATACATTCTGTCATATCCAATAATTCAGTTAGCGAACAGTGAAGGCCCTGATCAGACTGCGCGGATGCGCAGGCTGATCTGGGAAATCGCTCTTCGCATATGCCCGATGACATGTTTTCGCATGGCGCGGCCCTAATAAAGACTCGAGGTTTTAGGATATATCTATTTACATCTCTTTATTGCTTTACCCTCCAAATCAACATCTTGTCATAGCCATCTGGAATCAGTCTGTAATGTCTACATCTGAGCTATATCAATATCTTTAAAACATTTAGTTACGTATGGCAATCATCACCAATTTAAATGGTCTAGCCTAGGGGTTCCTAGCGGTTTTCTTTTCAAAGTCTTGCTACATTTAAGCAGTTAATGACCTGGACATTTCCGGACGAGGCATGCGGAAGACCTTTTAGACATGATACATGCCATGATAAGGAAAAAATATAATCAGTTGATATAGTATTTCATGTCTAAGTAAGGTAGACGCAAGACTAGCTACTAGTAGGATATCAATAATATTTTCATAAATGAATAATAATTATGTATTTACTTAATGAATGTTAAAGGTCATCTACTGCCTATACTGATTGCCCCACATCTTTGATAGCACCAGCTCATTTTAATGTTAGAGACCAAGGTATCATACATAAATTTGAATCCAAAACCTATGTTTTCGAGGAAAACTTAGAAATAGAGAGATATAGTTTGCCATATCTAGAGAGCGGTGGCTAAAAAGTATTCCTTTCACATATATATGTTAACGTAATAAATATTTCAGTGTACTAATGCGTACAGTATTGGATCTAATTACCGCGCCATGCGCTTAGGTTTTTCAAAACTACCGGGAAAACGTGTGGTAAAATATGTATCTGACTACTAAGGATACAATTTAAAAAAAAACAACATTTTTTGTTTCAATCTGTTTCAGATGGTTGGCGTCTGTATATCAATGTCCGTGGTCGAGTCCGTCATATTTTTATGTGTTCTCGCTTCAGATCCTCACTGAACCCTTTACCTTGTTTTATCAGGGTGCTGGTGGCTATATGTGTTTCACTGTGATGTTTCACAGAGGAGGTAGAGGACCCCTATGCGGACCAAACATATGATTGTAATTTGGAGCTGCATCAGAATTAAGGATGAGGTTTCGCGCAAGTAAAACTGGTTTAAACACCCAAGTAGTTTTGTCTACTGACCGTTCCAAGGCGGTTCCTCTGTTGCAGTTCTTCTTTGTTTGTGCGTCTGTGCTTTCATATGTGACTTTTCATCACGAAAACATGCCCATATAATTTGGACCCCTAAAACCCCACTTTTATATAGTAAAACTGGGGTTTACAGGGGTATACATTATTTTGTTTATTTCTTCTCAAAAACATAGATTGTGGGTACCCGTTAGAACCGCCTCGCCGAGGCGGTTCTAACGAATACCCACAATCTATGTTTTGAGCAGAAATATGAAAAATATTAGAGTTTTTACCTGAAAAATTTCGGTTTTTGGAGATGAAATTTTCTATATATTTGAATAGGCGTGTTTTCGTAATGTGTTTTGTCATTGTTTGTTCCTCATATCTCTCTTTTGGTGCCTCGGGAATGATGTGCTTCGTGATTGTGGCATTTCCTTATATACACGCAAAGTAAATGCCATTGCGTAGAAGAGAATATTTTGCGGAGGAGTATTACAGTTATGACGTCAAGAGATGGTGTTCTTGTTAAACAGTAGAAAATGATCAAACTGACATAATAATGGTCTTGAAGGCGGAAAAGCAACATCTTTGTGTTACCTGCGTCAGTGAATGATCAGCAGTCTCATAATGCCAAATATTTGAGCTTCAACGTGAGACGACATATCTTCGGACATTTGCGCAAAAATGGAGACTCAAATCAGTCTGCGCATCCGCGTGAGGTAACGTTGCATCATTGGCTGTCCAAAATGCGCTCAGTGAAGATTCTGATCAGATTGCGCGAATGCGCAGGCTGATCTAAATCTTCACTGGGTGCATATGCCTGAAGGTACAGTTCTTACGTTTTGCCTCATTTATATTTTGAGTTGCTGCATAAGTTTCCTTTGATAGGTGTTTTATTATTATCCGAGGGAAAAGGAAGATAAGGATGTTTGATATAAAGCGAAATGTGTCCATCATGTTGTTAAACAACATTGATAACATCATTGTGTTGTATCTTGTTTTAAATTACGATGCGGTTAGTAATCAAACAGAAATGAGCCGCAACGTCAGGCAACGTACCATCTGACGTCAGCGCCCGACGAAGACTCAAATCAGCCTGCACATCCGCGCAGCCAGATTAGAGTCTTCGTTGTCCGCATGGGGAAACGTTGCATCCTTGGCTATGCAAAATGTGTCCAGTGAATATTCTGATCAAACTGTGTGATTGCGCATACTGATCTGAATCCTCGCTAGGTGCATATGTCCTAAGGTACGTTTTCTGACATTGCACCTCAAATATAAGAATTCCACAGAATGTAATGAAAACGACTGAAGTGCTGGTAAAATTCGTGAACAGCTTTGATGCCATGCTATTTATATTCAGTATATTATCATTCCCATATTATGTATTTAAAATATAAATTCTAAAAGAAACCTCTCTTGATAGTAATGAACACACTCACAAAAACTGAAAACAGTTAAAGTGACACGTTTTCTGTTCCAGTCTAGCTTGTTTCGTCCAATTAAACCTCATCATTGACCTGTTAGGCTTTCCTGTCAGGCAACCTACCAGTGCAGCTTTAATCCTAAATGTCAAAACATGTGAAATCATTTTGAAAGGTGAACAGTAGCAGCCGCCAAGTTTTAAACACATCTAGACTGCACATGGGTCGCGCCATGCGAAAACGTGCGTGCAGTTGTATGCGGACAGCGAAGGCCCAGATCAACCTGCGCATCTGCGCAGTCTGATCAGGGCATTTGCTGTCCGCTAACAGAATCATTGGATACTACAGAATGTATGAATGGAGAGCAAAGGCCCAAATGTGACTTTGCGCATGTGCAAAGCTAATGTAAATCAGAATGCTTAGCGATTGCTCGAAGGCACTTTTTCGCTTAACGCGGCCCTAATGATATTGATTTTAAATATCGTTCAATCTTATCGTCTGGTACCGAAAGTCAGAACTATGAATAGCGGAAATGACACCATTTCCACTGGATACTACCTAGCTTGTGCAAATACAGTATTTTTCACATTTTTAATTTACTTTTAAGTATCTGGGCACCTTGAGTCCTAACCTTATCTGTCCTAAAATTTTACAGATAGTATAGAAGATGTTCACCCAGTTATCATTCTACATAAATTTATAGCGGGCCGTTATCGGCCGGTCAGCTACCCTGACGGGCCGATCACGGCCCGCTATAGATTTATGTAGAATGCTTACTGGGCAGGAATAGCCACAATTATAGACCATAACCCCTTTAAATTTATGTAGAATGCTAACTGGGCAGGAATAGCCACAATTATAGAACATAACTCCGCTATAGATTTATGTAGAATGCTAACTGGGCAGGAATAGCCACAATTATAGAACATAACCCCGCTATAGATTTATGTAGAATACTAACTGGGCAGGAATAGCCACAATTATAGAACATAACCCCGCTATAGATTTATGTAGAATGCTAACTGGGCAGGAATAGCCACAATCATAGAACATAACCCCGCTATAGATTTATGTAGAATGCTAACTGGGCAGGAATAGCCACAATTATAGAACATAACCTACCAATGACGCCAAGAGAAAGAGCAAACAAGTCATGGCAGACACAACACAAGCCACAAACCAAACTAAAGCAAAGCAGCCCGCCCCCTCTTCCACAGGAAGGTGATCACAGTGCTAGGTAGGATCCACCTAACCGTAATAATAAGACAACGAACAGAACAAAAAATATAATAAAAGCCCCGCAGCGAGGAGCCACAAGGCTATACAAAGAACAAACAACACCAAAACCACTGCCTTAGAAAGGTCAGTAAACTACTAGAGGATTACGAAACTGCTCATAAAACCGAATCTTTTATTTTCTTCCTTGTATTATGTCCACCACCCCAACCCCACCTACACCCCCACCCCACCCCTCTCCCCAACCCCATCCTCCACCTACCGAAGGGTGGGGAGACATATTGTTTTTGGGACGGATCCCGGTGTTGTCGGCGTCGGCGTAAAACGTCTTGTCCGCTCTGTAGCTTGAATACCTTGTGGAATATTTTGATGATACGTTGTAGAAATGTAGTACAGGACAAGTTGACGTATTGCGTGCAAGAATGACAACTCTGGCCTTCTTGCTTTTGGAGGGAATTATTTCCCTTTGTTTTGTTTGAAATAGATTTCGTGTCCGCTCTGTAACTCGAATACCCTTCGGAATATTTTGATGGTACTTCGCAGAAATGTAGAACAGAACAAGACGACGTGTCTCGTACAGGAATGACAACTCTGCCTTTCTTACTTTTGGTGTTATCTGCCTTTGTTATATTTGACAGTGATTATGCATTGGTTTCGTGTCCGCTCTATAACTTGAATACCCTTTGGAATATTTTGATGATATTTTGTAGAAATGTAGAACAGGATAAGACGACGTGTCGCCTACAAGAATGACATCTCTAGCTTTCTTACTGTTGGAATTATTTCCCTTTGTTCTGTTTGAAATAGATTTCGTGTCCGCTCTGTAACTTGGATACCCTTCGGGATATTTTGGTGGTACTTGGTAGAAATGTAGTACAGGACGAGACAATATGTCGCGTACAAGAATGACAACTCTGCCTTTCTTACTTTTGACGTTATATCTTTGTTATGTTTGACAGTGATTAAGCATTGGTTTCGTGTCCGCTCTGTAACTTGACTATCCTTTGGAATAGTTTGATAGTACTTTGTAGAAATGTAGAACAGGATAAGACGACGTGTCGCTTACAAGAATGACAACTCTGACTTTCTTCCTTTTGGAATTATTTCCCTTTGTTTTGTTTGAAATAGATTTCGTGTCCGCTCTCCGACTCGAATACCCTTCGGAATATTTTTATGGTACTTGGTAGAAATGTAGTACAGGACGAGACAATGTGTCGCGTATAAGAATGACAACTCTGCCTTTCTTACTTTTGACGTTATTTCCCTTTGTTATATTTGACAGATATTATGCATTGGTTTCGTGCCCGCTCTGTAAGTCGAATACCTTTCGGAATATTTTGATGATACTTTGTAGAAATTTAGAACAGGTCGGGACAACGTGTCGCGTACAAGAAGGACAACTCTGGCTTTCTTATTTTTGGAGTTAGCTACCTTTGTTTTGTTTGAAATAGATTTCATATCCGCTCTATAACTCAAATACCCTTCAGAATATTTTGATGATACTTGGTTGAAATGTAGAACAGGACGAGACGACGTGTCGGGTATAAGGATGACAACTCTGCCTTTCTTACTTTTGGCGTTATTTTCCTTTGTTATATTTAACAGTGATTATGCATTGATTTTATGTTCGCTCTATAAGTCAAGTACCCTTTGCAATATTGTTTATGATACTTGGTAGAAATGTAGAACAGGACGAGACGACGTGTCTCGGACAAGAATGACAATTATGGCTGGAGTTATCTCCCTTTGTTTTGTTTTTGAAATTGATTTCTTGTCCGCTCTGTAACGGGAATACCCTTTGGAATATTTTGATGGTATTTGGTAGCAACGTAGAACAGGACGAGACAATGTGTCGCTTACAGGAATGAAAACTCTGCCTTTCTTACTTTTGGCATTATCTCCCTTTGGTATATTTGACAGTGATTATGCATTGATTTCGTGTCCGCTCTGTAAGTCAAATACCCCTTTGGAAAATTTTGATGATACTTGGTAGAAATGTAGAACAAGACAAGAGGACCTTCACGTACAAGAATGACAACTTTGGCTTTCTTACCTTTCCAGTTATCTTCCCTTCTTGTGTTTGAAATTGATTTCCTGATCGCTCTGTAACACGAATACCCTTCAGAATATTTTGATGATACTTGGTAGAAATGTAGAACAGGACGAGATGACGTGTTGCATTGAAGAATGACAACTCTGGGCTTTTACTTTTGGACTTATCTCCCCTTCTTGTGTTTGAATCTGATTTCGTGTCCGCTCTGTAGCTACAATACACTTTGGAATATTTTAATTTTACTTGGTAGAAATGTAGAACAGGTCGTGACGATGTGTTGCATATAAGAATGACAACTCTGGCTTTCTTTCTTTAGGAGTTATCTCCCCGTCTTGTATTTTGAATTTGATTTTGTGTCCACTCTGTAACTCGGTAATCTTTCACAATATGTTGATGATATTTGGTAGAAATGCAGAATTAGACGAGACGACAGGTCGCCTACAAGAATGACAACTATGGCGGGGTTGGTGGTATGGGGACATTTGTTGTTTCTTTGTTGTTGTTGTTTTTGTTTGTTTGCTTTTTGTTGTTGTTGTTGTTGTTTTTTTGTATTTTTTTTTCTAAAAACAGCTTTTCTAGTTTTCCTTATTTTCAAGGGATCTAGCTTTTCGGAATTTATTTTCTTCACGACAGCTGGCCGTGACATGTCTCTCATTCAAGAGCAAGACGGACAACAACACGACGTGATAGATAAAACGATTATTGTCACATGGTCATGGAGGCAAACAGTACAAACATTGATTAGACATCAGGTTCTGTGGCGCCTGATCTAGGCACACACTATTTGCTACGTATTACTCTTGGTCACTAAGAACAAATGTGTTTACAATAGAACAAAGTTATCAGACGAACGCACAGCCTTCTTTGCACACCAAATTGAGTCACAACATGAGAAATCGTACCTTCTGACATGTGCGCCCAACGAAGACTCAAATCAGCCTGCGCGTCCGCGCAGTCTGATCAGAGTCTTCGTTTTCCGCACGAAGAAACTTTGCATCCTTGGCTATCCAAAGTGCGCCCAGTGAAGATTCTGATCAGACTGCGCGAATGCGCAGTCTGATCTGAATCTTCGCTGGGCGCACATATTCGAAGGCACGTTTTCTGACGTTGAGGCTGAATTGTTTCAGAAGCGTATCGTTAGCTACTTGTGTTATTCGTCAGGCGCTATCTGCTGACAGATGTAAAATCTTTGCCGTGGTAAAATCTAGATTAGCTCACTTGATATAAATTAAGATTAAGTTGTGACTAGGGTTCGGGATTGTAACAACGTTTTATGTGTGATTGGACAAGACAACTATATCAGTCTTCATACTTGATGGCTCCGATTACAACAAGTAGTTCCTTGCTAAACATATGTTGTTTAAATCTCTGGTAATTTACCCCGACTGCGGAAAGGAAACATATATTTTACAAGATAAATGGGTAATGAAAGTATTTGCTTACATGAGATAGTTGCAGATTTCGTTGCCATAAGTCATCAAAAAGCAAGTGAAACCAAGTGGACACATTTTTTTGCTATTTGTTTTGTTTTGTGTTTGTTTGTTGTTGTTGTTGTTGTTGTTGTTGTTGTTGTTGTGTGTGTGTGTGTGTGTGTGTGTGTGTGTGTGTGTGTGTGTGTGTGTGTGTGTGTGTTTTGTTGTTTTTTTTGGGGGGGGGGGGGTTGTGTGTTTTTTCTGCTTGTTTGTTTTTTGTTGTTGCTTTTTGTTTGTTTGTGTTTTGTTGTTTGTTCTGTTTTGTTTTTGTTTCTCCTCTGTGTGTGTGTGTGTGTGTGTGTGGTGTGTGTGGTGGGGGGATAATAAGGAGTAAGGATATCTATTAATAAATAATATGTTTCTATCATTCGTTTATTATGTTCGATTATTGTTGGGTAATACTATATGTGTGTGTGTGTGTGTGTGTGTGTGTGTGTGTGTGTGTGTGTGTGTGTGTGTGTGTGTGTGTGTGTGTGTGTGTGTGTGTGTTTGTTTGTGTGTGTGTGTGTGTGTGTGTGTGTGTGTGTGTGTGTGTGTGTGTGTGTGTGATTTGCTGTTGTACAGAATACTTAATGAGAAGATTGATATGTAAGAAAGGTCTTGTTTTGTTCGTATGTCCCCATAGAACATGTGTTTTGGATATTTGTCAGAATCGCCTCACTTGAGCGATTCTAACAAATATCCAAAACATATTTTACTTTAACGTATTACGTACAATAATTTGTGACTAAATGTTACCTCTTAAGCGAAGGTTTTGTGATTGTCAAATTGTCATTATAACGAATTTTGTCGTTGTATCGAGTGTCGGTATATACACGATTGTCTGTATACGATAGGATTCGTCTTGACGTTTGCAGAACTTTTTGCCAGAAAAACAAATGCTTCTTGAAGTCCTTTCGCAAGCCTACCAGACCACTTCTTTTACAATGCCGTTTCACTGGCTCGTTAACATTATTAGAGGCACGTGTAAAACCGCAAAAGCGTTTAATTTATTCACAATATTCTGTTTGGATGCCAGTCCGTGAATAATTATCAGCCACAACGTAGGAAAACGTACGTTACAACATGTGCGCCAAGGAATATTCAGATCGGCTTGTGTAGTCTTATCAGAATCTTCACTGGGCGTATTTTGCATCGCCAAGGATGCAAAGTTTCTTCTTGCGGACAACGAAGACTCTGATCAGGCTAGGCAGTTGCGCAATTCGATTTGAGTCTTCGTTTGGCTCACATGTCAAAAAGTTCGTTTTCCCACGATGCGGCTCTTAACGTGTTTCATTTCAATATGAACACAGAGCTGTCGTGTTGATTCCATAAATTCACATTTAAACTTCTTCACCAGATTTCATCTAATCTTTGTTTTAGCAGGAAAAACACTGTAAATGCATGTTATAGGCTTCAGGAGACAAAGAAATAAGCAGACTTCATTGAAGAATGGCATTTTAATCTCTTCGAAATTGAATTTTATATGATCTTAACACTGTTACTCTGATCCTGAAACCTACTGTACAATGTCAAATTAAAGTTCATGTGTGCAGATTGTTTGATTTAGAGGTAGCAAATCTGTCATTTCTAGCAACATTCTAAATGCCTTCATCTAAATAGCTGGTAGTCAGCAAAAATATACTTTCTATTATTTTCTTGAAATATTGTTTTAAGTAAAAACTTTTTTGTTATTTGGGAGTAAGCAAAAGTCTTGTTATTTGTATGTTTTTACTATTGTGGGGAAATGTTGGATGTATGGTGAGGAAAAATTTGGTAATTTTCGGGTTGGATGTTTTAGGCTCAGACGGGCCTATGACGCAGTTGTTTTTCTTTGCCAGAAAAAAAATAAGACCCATGAACTATGCTTTGACGACAAATATAAATAAATAAAAGATAAAATAATATAAGATAAAAAAATAAATACAGTCGACTCTCGTTATCTCGACCTCGCTTACCTCGAATAACCGCTTATCTCGAAGTGAAAATCTGACCCCTGTTTTAACACAGAGATCTACCAACAGGCAACAAAATATTGTGGAAAAGAGGAGAAATTGCTCCTTAGGAGCAATTTCTCCTCTTTTCCACAATATTTCCAATATATCTCTAACTTAGGAGTCAAATTACATATTCATTATGTTAAAGGTGGTTGTTCGATTAATTGTTTTCCTCAGTTCCGCAAATCTGATATGTCGAAGTACGGATATCTCGAAATGTTTCATAGAGTCCCTTGGATTTCGAGATAACGAGAGTCGACTGTAAATAAATACATGTGACTTTCTTTATTCCCCTTGCAAATGTATATAGAATATTACGGGCTCCAATATAAGAAAATTGCTATCCCTACAATCGGAAAGCTATACAATTTATTTTGATATTGGAAGACAGTTTGGACATGCCTGTGTTTTAAACGCCTATATAGTAGATATGTATACATTGCAAGTCGAGAAAAACTGGCATGTTTCTACGAAGAATCAGTTGATACATAACAAATTCCAAGTATACAAAACCTTGCGTATTCAGATTAACGTCATAGAAAAGAAAGAAAAACAATCAAAACCCATCGATATACTTTGTATGGAGTAAACATTTACTAGTACGGGCTCCTACGAGGATGTTCGAAATGAATTGCTTATTTCTATCTGGAGACTTCAAATTTCAAGTTAGCCCAAAAGTACTCATTTCATGCCCTCGAAGTACTCCCCGTGGCTAGAAATGCAAAGTTTCAGCCGATGTATCCACTTCTTGAAGGCGTCACGGTACGCTGATTTGGGCACAGTAATAAGGTACTGATGAATCGCAGATCCAAGTGCCTGTCGGGACTGGCATTTCCGCCCAGCAAGGAATGCTTTCAATTTCAGAAACAAAAAGAAATCACATGGGGCAAGGTCTGGGGAATACGGGGGGTGAGGCAAAACAGTTACTTTTTCTTTCTTCAAAACGCCGTAACTATTGCGGAGGTATGAGCTGGGGAATTGTCATGTAGAAGACGGACACGTTTAAAACCAGTGGCAGAGCGTCGTTTCTGATAATACTTTTTCAGTTTCTTCAGTACTACGTCTTTGTAGTACTTTCCGGTGATGCTTTTGCCCTTTTTCACTGGCACTTTTATTGCGACTCCTTCACCAGAGAAGAAGATTGCATACAAAACCTTCTTTGTACTCAAAGAACGTTTGGCAATTATTGGGCGTTTGCTGTGTTAAGTGGCCCAGATCTTATTGCTAACCTTTCTGACGGGCTCAAAATAATGGACCCAGGTTTCATCACCTGTGACGACATTGGCAAACTGCTTTTTGTCATATTTTGGAAACATTTGAAGCAGCTTTTTGGTCACTTTAACCCGTTGCCTCTTTTGCTCGTCAGTCAACAGATGTGGCACCCATCTAGCAGAAATCTTTCTGACTTTCAAATGCTTCTTCAAAATAAGGTGAACCGTTGATAGTGATATGCCTACCTTTCGTGCAATATCACGAACTGTAAATCTGGCATCTCCTTAAATGATTTCCTTTATTTTGGAAACGATTTTTTTACAAGATGCAGATTTTGGCCTACCTGATTTCGGTGCATTTTTGATGGACTCTACACCAGACTCAAATTTCTTTTTCCACCGCCGAACTGTGTCATAAGACACACAAGAAGGTCCAAAAGCAGTAGAAATTTCAGTCATCAGCTTCTTCAAAGAACAACCAAGTTTTGAGCGAGCTTTGATGTAAGCCCGTATTTCATCTTTTTTGCCGACGCTTCTACCAACCATTTTTACTGCAGTGGTCAATGACTGCGTGTATTCAAATGGCAAATTTTATGTCTTACACTTAGTCTAACATGTACATTTATACACCATTGTGTAGATATTGAATAACCCTATACAGGTATGTATTGGTTTTTATCGTGCCCCACGTGGATATCGAGCTAGAGGACAATAAGCAATTCATTTCGAACATCCCTCGTATATAAGAAAATTACTAACACTACAATCGGAAAAATGCACAATTTATTTAGATATTGGACAGTTTGGACATGCATGTGTATAAAATAACTGTATAGCAGGTATGTATAAATTGCATTTCGCGAAACTGGCATGCTTCTCCGGCGGCACCGTTAATATTTCACAAATTCCAAGTATCGAAAACCTTGCGTATTCAGATTTACGTTATAGAAAAGAAAGAAAATAATGTTCAAAACAGAAACGAGAATGTTTATTTTCTCATGTGCTGTTTATTTTCTCATGTGCATATGCAACTATGAAGCAAAAAGTGACACAGAGGCCGTTTTTCTGCTTTCAAGGGAGCGTACCTTATTTTACTGACCGAAATCATTTTTTTTTTAATTTTGCATGCAAAATGTATTTCAAGTATAACTTCTACCTTTTTTCAATATCATGTATTAAATGATTCAAAGAAATGGACTGACACTAAAATGTCTGATTTTTCATCCAGTATGGCCGCTACGATAAACTTGTAAGAGAACGCTTGTTTTGGAAATTTTACAATATCATTCGTATTGACACATTTTAAATTTTACCAGACACTTTTCGGACGTTCGTACTTATGATTTTTCTGTAAGATTGATTCGTATACAATACAATTTTATACTTATGTAAGTCTTTAAAATCTATGCTGAGGGCGTTCTTTGCAAGTTGACGGACTACACTCGGTAAGAATGTATAAAGACAAAATACAATATGTCAATTAATTTCCGCAAACAAATATGTTAATCGAAATTCCACAAAGTACAAGCCGTTTAACAAAACGCGACCAGAATTTTAAAGATTCAGTGCTCTTTTATATCTATACATCAACTGTACAGATTAATTTATCGCTAGACGGGTGTATTTACCTGTTAGTACCTGTTTACTATACACTTAGCATAACTTACAGTTGTTAGAAAAAAGTTCAAGATTCGGTAACCAGTCTTCAACCAATCAACCTTCACATCACAACTGCTATTCGGCAACATGTCACGTGATGAAAACATGAAAGCAAACAGGTGTGGATCAAGTATCCGATTCTTATGACAGCTATGATCTCACAATCAGCACCAAAACGACTGAGGTGGTATATCAACCAGCACCTGAAAAGCCTCACAAGGAACCTACCATCACAGGAAAAGATCAACGATTGCAAGTGGCAGACAAGTTCCTCTACCTTGGAAGTACATTGTCTAGAGTTGTGCACATTGATGATGACATCAATGCCAGGATTGCCAAAGCTAGTGCAGCATTTGGCCGACTACGTGGAAGTATATGGAATCAAAGTGGAATCAGATTTGACACAAAGCTGAACGTCTACAGATCCGTGGTGCTGCCAACACTACTATACGCATGTGAAAATTGGACTATTTACCAACGGCTTGCCAAAGACTGAACCACTTCCATACAAGCTGTCTTAGAAAACTTCTAAGGGTCAAGTCGCAAGACAAGATTCCAGAAACAGAAGTCCTGAAAAGGCCAGGAATGCAGGGTGTACATACTCTTCTGAAATTGGCACAATTAAGATGGACAGGCCATGTTACTGGAATGCCTGATGAACGTTTGCCATAGAAAATCCTTTGTGGAGGCCTGCAAGATGGAAATCGCTTCAGTGGTGGTCAGAAGAAGCGATACAAGGACACCCTCAAAGCATTCCTTAAAGACTTCAACATACCAACAGAGTCGTGGGAACAGATTGCACAGGATCGAGCAGTGGCGAGGCCTCATAAGAAGGGGTGCTGGTGAGTACGAAGCAAAAAGAACCAGCGAAGCCGAGGGGAAACTTGGTCAGCGCAAAGCCAGAGCTAAGGCATCATCAACAGAGCTTTCTTCCTCAGACCTCTCTTGTTCTACCTGCAGCTGGCAGCTTAGGGCTAAGATTGGATTCCTCAGCCATCTTAGAACATACAAACAATAACACTTCACGCATTTGATTAGGATAAGTCATTATCAGTAATGACAGACGAACGAACATGTACCGAATGAACCAACGAGTTCGGTAACCAATCTTTGACCAATCAACCTGCACAATTGATAAAATGATAAATTTTCATAATCGAGAATCACTGACTCATTTATTGATAGGTACAGTATGTACAGTTGTGAAATTACTCAGGAGAAAAACAACCTCCAGGAAGATGAGATGAAGGTCCAAATAAGAGTTTCTATTTGACATAGAGAGAGAGAGAGAGAGAGAGAGAGAGAGAGAGAGAGAGAGAGAGAGAGAGTGAAATTATAACAAAGAGTGTAGAAAAACTGATATGACGATGAGTTCTGTGGCGTCCGTTCTGGGTCAACACTACAAAGTTCCGTTTTGGAAATACTATGCGTTAATGGGTTAACCCTTCCCAAGACTAAATTATTAAACTGCTGTATGGTAAAATAATGCAAAAATCTGTAACCACCGCCCTCAATCCTTTCAGCCCGGCAGGCCAAAATAGATACCTGTGCAAACAGTGTATATCCAGATGAGACGGCTCGTTACGATTTCTGGATCTATACTGTTTGCCTTTCTGTTTTGTAGTTCAGACTGAAACTACTATTTGAATCCGTAGACATGTCCAACTTCAATACTGGAAAAGTTAACTTCAGAAACTTGGGGATGAAAGAGTTAACCCATTGATGCTTGAATATCTTCAATAAACTCTTCCATCATGAATATTGATAGGGTCTATTGTCTAATTAATGGGTGTTAATTAAGAAATGAAGGTATTTTTACCGTTCATTGAAGTATGGACAACATCGGGTCAAAAGCAAAGTACATGAACCTCGAAGGGGTTTATCTTAACTTTACTCACGACCCAGTGTTGTTCATACTTCAATGAACGTTAAATGCCTTTATTACTTACATTTAAATTATTTTCCTTCCATTATTTGACGAAAAAATCTGGTTCGATGGGTTTCAAAGAGCTCAATACTGCAGATGATAACCCTGATGAACCACTTATAAACATAGATATTAGTGATGATTATGAGTTTTTGAATTTCTTTATCACAGAATCGGAGATTCGTAAATGTATAAATTCACTGAAAAATAATAAAGCTTCTGCAAACGACAATATTATTAACGAATACCTGAAACACAGTGCAGAACAAATGATGCCAATTTATATTTTACTTTTTAACCTAGTTTTAGATACTGGAATATTGCCAGACGCTTGGCTAGAAGGCATCATCCGACCAATTTTCAAAAGAAGTGGCGACTCCAAGAAACCTGAAAACTACCGACCAATCACTATTTTGAGTTGCTTTGGAAAGCTATTTACTTCCGTTTTGAATTTGAGGCTGAATAAGTTCATTGAATACCATAATATTTTGAAGGAAAACCAGGCTGGATTTCGCTCAGGCTATTCCACGATCGATCACATATTTACTTTGCACGTTTTAACAAAAATACTAAAACAGAGCAAAACGAAGCTGTACTGCTGTTTCGTTGATTTCAGCAAAGCTTTCGACAGCGTGTGGCGTGTTGGGCTTTGAATGAAACTACTTAGCAACAATATAAATGGTAAAATCTTCATAACATGTCATTCATAACATGTACCGAAACAACAAATCATGCATTATGTATGATGGGGATCAATCATGATTTTTTTTTTTTTTTTTTTTTTTTTTGGTTTTTTGTTGTTGTTTTTCTTTTTTTATTATTTTCTTTTTTTGTTTGTTTGTTTTTATTTTTTCAGAGTTTAAAGGGGCGTCAGACAAGGCGAGAATCTCTCACCCATATTATTTAGTTTGTTCTTGACGACCTTGAGGACTACGTGCAGGACCATCATTGTAATGATATTGAATTAGGGATCCCTGGGAATGTCCAAGACACATTTGTTAAGCTCACCCTCCTATTATACGCCGATGATTCAGTTATATTTGGGACAGACGCAGAATCTTTTCAAAATAACATCAATGTTTTCTACGACTATTCACAACAGTGGCGGCTATATGTAAATTTCAATAAAACTAAAGTGATGGTGTTTGGTATCCGTAATACAAATTACCTCGAATTCAAAATTGGCAATAACACTATTGAGACCTGTGACGAATTTAAGTACGTATTTACAAAGCAAAGAAGCTTTTTAAAGCTATTAGGCACAATGTTGACCATGCAAATAAGGCTTTACATTTACTTCATAAAAGAATTAATTATTTAAATATACCCATAGACTTGCAGATGCAATTGTTTGATAACACAGTACTTCCTATCCTTCTCTATGGAAGCGAAGTTTGGGGCTTTACGAACACTAATATGATAGATGCCGTGCACAATAAATTTTTGAGGAGTATTACTAAGTTCAGAAAGGGTACTCTGACATATATGCTTTATGCGGAATTAGGCAGAGTCCTTATTGGTCTACATATAAAAAGCGAATGGTTAACTATTGGATATGTCTTATAAATGGAAATACCTCAAAATTTGCTAGAAAAATGTATGATATAATGTTGGCCGAACACGAAATGGTAAAAACATATAAATGGATCAGCTGTTTAAAAACCATCCTCTATCTGTTGGCTTACCGGATGTTAAAATCTACCTTTTATAGTAAACCCACAAGCTACAAAATCCAAAATTTCAGAAACCCTTAAAGATCTGTATTTTCAGGAATGGTAGACAAAACTCAATTTGTCTTCTAAAGGCAGAGATTACAGTATTTATAAATCTGACATATCTGATGAAAGTTACTTTACAATATTAAACAAGAAAACATTGATGCAAAGCATCAGTGCGCCGGGAAACTAATCTGTCATGCATTAATTAGCTCCCTATAGATCGTAGTATAGTGAAAAAAATGTTATAATTTATGAAAGGTTGTAATTATATAGATTATCTCAATACTCAACGATAAAAACATTATAGACGTTATTAGAGTTATGTAAAAAAAAAATCAACTATGATCGTCTGTTTTCTAGCCCGCATACATAATTACATGTCGCCATCCATAGCCTAGGCCGAACATACTATATCCGAAATCATCTATGTAGCAGTGTCTCGTTCTTTTCTTCACTCATAACGTTTTCTTTCGGTCCAAATCTTTCCATGCTTGAATATCAAATTAAACTGTATTACTAAACCAGCTTATAATCCGTTCGATTTGAGAATGCATATTTCCAATCGTAAACAAAGAAAAATATCTTTTGTTTCTTCTTCGTAGTACGACGAAAAAAAACGAAATTAAAAAAAATTCAAACGTGTACGAATATTGACAGCAACAAGCTCATTTCAGGTCGAATGGTCAAATTGGGGTTCCTACGGGAAAACTGCTCCTTTCTCTTTTAAATGAGCAAAACCCACACTGCTACATTCATTCTACACAGTACTTCCCATTTTTTTTTTATTTCATAATGTTACCAATAGCACAGTTCTCTGCTGCAAAAGTGTGACTTTAAATAATAAAAAAGTGGGGGGTTATAGTTATATATAATCCCACTAAGAACCCCATAAAACTGGAAGAAAACTGATGTTCTCCAAATGCATACACATTTTACAAAAACAACCTCAAATTGATTCGCCGGGCTCCATCCCGGCGTAAATAATGTTTACCTCAACAAAATGCATCAATTATTTTCTTAAATGACCTTTTTAGCTGTCTGGCAACAGTAACAAGTGATGTTGATCGGTCCTTAACCATACACAGGCTGTTTGTTAAAGGCCAGGGGCCAAGTATAAAAACCAAGGGGTCTGAAAAATGGTTAGTGTGGTTCCCTAGTTCACATACAGTCAACATGTAGCTGTCATCACAGAAAATGAAAAAATGTAAAGCACTAACCACATGAAAAATAATGAAACTTGGCACATTACTTTTTTAAGACATATAAATTAATTCCATGTGAGAATTGAAATGAAATTCCATTCAATAGTTTGCTTTTCAAAAAATCTTCTTTGCTGTCTGCTACAAAATTCAAATTTACCACCAGGTATAATTGACAGCAAGAGGGAGGGCTTATCAGAGTTCATAACCTCTACTGCAACAGCTGAGAAGTGTAGCTCCTTACACAAAAAATTCTAGATTAAGTTTATTGTTTATATTTACTCCTAATCAAAGAAATCAAAAGTCTGCAGTCAAAATTCTCTGGAGTGATTACACAGCAAACACATGTTTCTTGAAGAAGACAATACAAATATCTGCCATGTGCTTCTGTTTACAAGCTAACCAAAGCCAATAGATTCAAACTGATAACTGAGCAGTGAGAGAATAAGTCCATCCCACCTGCCATATAGGCTTAATTGCCCACCGGTAGGATAAATTGCTGTCTGATACTTGGTCTTTAAGGACTATTTTTAGCAACAAAAGTAATGTATACAGGTCATTGACCTTAGCCTGGATATTTTGAACAAGTACCAGATACTATAAGCAAATATCAGGATTTATAAAAACCGGTTACAGACAATTTCAGCCAATCAGAGAAGTCATATGAGAAAACAAATTGTCAAATAACGTATGAAGTACAATTATCCCGGTACAACGCTTATCCAGGCAACAGCAACGGTTAACTGAGAACAAATACAGCTGTGTTGCAGTTGTCTCGGAAAATTTCTGTTTTCTTTTCATCTGTGCGACTATAAGTTTACTTGTGTGTACTTATCTGTACTGCATACTCTCATTTATGGCCCACTACCAGTCCTACTGAAATGGCATGGTCCTCTACTGTCCCAGTACCAGTCGTACTGGTACGACACAGTCCACTACTGTCCATGTACCTTTCCTACTGATACGACACAGTCCACTACTGACCCAATAGTAGTCCTACTGTTATGATACAGTCAACTACTGTCCTAGTACCAGTACCACTGATATAACACATTCCCCTCCCGGTACCAGATCTACTGAAGCGACATAGTCCACTAGTGCCCCAGCACCAGTACTACAGATGCTCTAAAGTCCACTACTGTCCCGGTACCAGATCTACTGATATGATACAGTCCACTTCTGACCCAGTCCTACTCAAACAACACAGTCCACTACTGCCCCAGTACCAGTCCTACTGATAGGACACAATCCGCTATTGTCCCAGTTCCAGTCCTACCGATATAATACAGTCAACAATGACCCAGTACCAGTCCTATCGATACGACGCACTCCACTTCTCTCCAAGTATTAGTCCTACTGATTCGACACAGTCCACTACTGTACCAGTACCAGTCCTACTAATACGATACAGTCTACTTCTGCCCCAGTACAAGTCCTACTGATATGATACATTCAACTACTGCCCCAGTGCCAGTTCTACTGATACGACACAGTACATTACTGTCCCATAACCCTACTGATACTACATGTTCCACTATTATCCCAGCACCAGTCTTACTTATATGACACAATCCACCATTGCTCCAGTTCCAGTCTTACTGATACGACGCAGTCCACTTCTGTCCCAGTACTACTCCTACTGATATGATACAGTCTACCACTGCCCACTGTCGGCGATTGATACGACAGTCCACGTCTGTCCCAGAACGAGTCCTGCTGATATGATACGGTCCACTACTGCCCCAGTACCAGACCTATTGGATACGATAGTTCACTACTGCCCACCTGTCCTACGGATACCCTACAATGCGCTACTGCTCAGGACCAGTCCTACTTTTGTCCGAGTACCAGTCCTGCTGATATGATATGCAGCCCACTTCTGTCCCAGTACCAGTCCTGCTGATATGATACAGTCTATTACTGCCCCAGCTCCAGACCAATTGATACGATAGCCCACTACTACTCCATTACCAGTCCAACTGATACCCTTCAGTGCCCCAGTTCCAGTCCTGTCCACTACTACCGCAGGACAAGTCCTATCGATACGATAGTGTACACTACTGCCCCAGTACTAATCCGCCTTTACGCTACATTACACTATTGCCCCAGTACCAATCTTATTAATACGTCACAGGCCACAACTGCCCCAGTACCAGTCCTACTGATACCCTACAGTCCATTACTGCCCCAGTACTATTCATATGACACAGAACACTACTGCCCTAGAACCAGTCCTACTTATAAGCTACAGTATATCACTGCCCAAGTGTCAGCTCTGTTGATATGTCACAGTCCACTGCTGGTCCAGTACCAGTCCTAGTGATATTCAGTTGTCCCCTACTGCCAAAGTACCAGTCTTATTGATACGATACAGTACAATACTGCCTCAGTACCAGTAATACTTATACACTTAAGAAAACTACTGGCCCAGTACCAGTCCTGTTGATACGTTGCAGTCCACAAATGCCCCAGCACCAGTTCTATTGATACCCTACAGTACACTACTGTCCCAGTACCAGTCATATTGAGACTGTTCCAGTACGAGTTCTACGGATACCCTACAGTCAACTACTGTTCAGTTACCAATCCTACTGATATGACACAGTCGACTACTGTCCCAGTACCCATCCTACTGATATGCTAAATCCAGTACTGTCCCAGTACCAGTCCTACTGATACTCACAGTCCATTAGTGCCTTAATACCTGTACTACTGATACCCTGTCTCATACCAGACCTATCGATACGTCCAAAACTGCCCAAGTATCAGTCCACCACTATTTCAGTGTCAGACCAATTGACACGATAGTGCACTAGTGCCCCAGTATCTGTCCTACTGATACCCTACAGCACCACAGACCTATCGATACGACAGTCAACTACTGCTGATATGCTGCAGCACAACCGCCCCCCTCCCTACTAGTTCTACTGATACGCTACAGTACACTACTGCCCCTGTACCAGTCCTACTGACACGACACAGTCCACTTTTGCCCCAGTAACAACCCTACGGATATGATACAGTCCACCATTGCACCAGTACCAATCCTACTGATACGCTACAGTAAGTACACTTCTGTCCCAGAACCAGTCCTACTGGCCAGTCCTAATGATACCCTACCGTCATATACTGTCCCAGTACCAGTCCTACTGATACTCTACAGCACACTTCTGTCCCATTACCAACCCTACTGATAGGATACTGTCCATCACTGCCCCAGTACCAGTCCTACTGATACGATAGAGTCCCAGTAACAACTATAGTTATACTGAAAGTCATACTGATACAGTCATGTACTACCCTTGTACCAGTATTACTGATCAGATACAGTCCACTACTGCCATCATACCAGCCCTTCAGATTGAATGTAAGGAGGTCTGTTACTATGTCTGTAGTGGACTTAGAGTGTACGTAGGTATGGTACTGAGTCCATAACGGACTGTAGAGTATAATGAGGACTGGTACTGGGTCTATACTGGACTGCAGAGTATGAGTTTGACTGGTACTATGTATTGGACTGTACAATTTACGGAGGACTGGGACTGGTTCTGTAGTGGACTGTGGTTTATACGGAAGACTGATACTTGGACTGTAGTGGACTGCGGCGTATACAGAGGACTGGTACTGGGTTTGTAGTGGAATGCAGATTATAGAAAGGACTGTATCTGGGTCTGTAGGGGACTGTCGAGTATATAGAGGACTGGTACTGTGTCTGCGGTGGACTGCAGGATATACGGAGGACTGGTGCTGGACCTGTAGTGGACTGTAGATTATAGGAAGGACTGTATCTGTGTCTGTAGGGGACTGTAAAGGGTACAGAGGAGTGGTACTATGTTTGTGGTGGACGGCAGAGTATACGGAGGATTAAATCAGAGTCTGTAGTGGACTGTAAATTATAGTGGGGGGACAGTAACTTGATCTGTAGTGGGCTGTAGAGTATACGGAGGACTGGAACTGTTTCTGTAGTGGGCTGTAGTGTATACGAAGGACTAGAACATGGTCTGTAGTGGACTGTAGAGAATACGGAGGACTGGTACTGGGTTTCGAATGGGTTGTGGAATATACGGAAGACTGATAGTGTGCCTATCTTGGACTGTAAATTTATGGCGGACTGGTACTGGATCTGTAGTGGACTTAGTATATGGATGACTATTACTGGATCTATAGTAAGCTGTAGAGTATATGGAGGGCTGGTACTGGGTCTATAGTGGACAGTTGTGAATAACAAGGACAGGTACTGGATCTGTGCTGGACTGTAGAGTAAAGGGAGGACGTGTACTTGGTCTGAAGTGGACTGTACATTATACGGTGACTGGTACTGGGTCTGTAGTGGACTGTAGAGTACACTGTGGACTGTAACGTATTCTATAGTGGATTGTCCAGTATACGGAGGACTGGTACTGTGTCTCTAGTGGATTGTAGAGTATACGGAGGATTGGAACTTGGTCTGTAGTGGACTGTAGAGTATACGGAAGTTCAGCACTGGGTCTGTAGTGGACTGTACATAATACGGAGGACTGGGTCTGTAGTAGTAACTAGTGCTGGGTCTGTAGTGGACTGTGCAGAATACGGTGACTGGTACTGGGTCTTTAGTGGACTGTAGAGTACACTGTGGACTGTAACGTATTCTATAGTGGATTGTGCAGTATACGGAGGACTGGTACTGTGTCTCTAGTGGATTGTAGAGTATACGGAGGATTGGAACTTGGTCTGTAGTGGACTGTAGAGTATACGGAAGTTCAGCGCTGGGTCTGTAGTGGACTGTACATAATACGGAGGACTGGGTCTGTAGTAGGCTGTAGAGTATACGGAGGACTGGAAATTAATCTGTAGTGGACTGTAGAGTATACGGAGGACTGGTAATTGGCCTGTAGTGGACTGCACAGTATACAAAGGACTGGTACTGGGTCTGTCCTGGACTGCAGAGCATACGTAGGTCTGGTGCTGGGTATTTAGAAAACTGTAGTATATACCGAGGACTGGTACCTTGACTATAGTAGAATGTAGAGTATATGGCCCTACTATAAAAGAAAATAGTTTGCTCCCAAGGCCGAGGGAAGCAAAGTCTTCCCCTTTAGAGTAGAGCCCTTTTCCAAAGAGAGGAAAATCAATTTGACAGACTTCCTTGCAAGTGTATGCGTCACAATTAAGGAAATGAAAATATCGAAAACACACTAAGGATAAGGCAAATATGTGAAACAAATCAGCTAGAGACCGTGTTCGCGCGCGAACAAGATAAATAACCATCCTATCAGGACCGAATCCATTCTACGTAACAGCTGATTTTTCTGCACGTCTATGAAATCTAGACACCTTTGGTCTGTAACGGACTATAGACCTCTCAAGGGACAGGTTAAAAAGTTTATCCAAATGACTCGGTACATTTGTTGTTCTTTATAAATTTTAATCCTCGGAGTCTTTACAATCCATTTTTTTACGGATTTGGCCAATAAAAATTGACTTGATTGGACTTGATTTGCTTTTGCAATAAAAATATTTCCTACAAGTACAAACTGTCTGCAAACAAATCATGCTCAGACTGTTATAGAAGAGATTACAAATTTAGTATGATAACTCTATGAGAGAGAGAGAGAGAGAGAGAGAGAGACAGAGACAGACGGGTAATATTGGTAGTCATTGCCCGGGTTTTTGGTAGAGGTGTGCGGCCTAGGTCTCAAAGACATGACCCGTTTTCATAATCCTGAACATTTTTTGTTTCATTTTAGACCCATACTGCTCAAATACCATACCTATATTTATAGTTTTTGTCCCAAATCCAACCCGATGTTTGCCGCACATGAATTGTGTAGGCAGATGATCCCAAAGAGAGAGAGAGAGGGAAGGGGGGGGGGGGGGGGGGAAGAGAGAATTTTATTCGCCTCAAAAAGAGCAGTAAATAAGGCGTAAAAAGAAAATTGATGTGTTTCCGCTAAACCGACCGACCGACCCTGTTTCAAACAACCGATTCTGCTATTTTTTTATCAGTAAAAATGCAAAATAAAAAAAGTAAAGCACCGAACCTCAACAAAATACCTGTATTTTCATAAAATTACAGGCCCGACCCTGTTCTTTTCTGGAGAAAAAAAAATAGAAAATTTCCAACTCTGTCTCTTCACAGTCGTACGCTTGAATATCTAACAAGTATATACAACACATATTTATCAATTTTTTAAGCATCAAAGATTTCAAAGCAGTGGTACTACACACAGTGTCACAAATCAACTTGCTGAAAGTAATGCACACTCCGTTTTCCGATTGTCTGAATGGTTCAGACGATCTCACCATTTCGAAAGCATTCTACTGGTATGTCAGCGTCATGTGTATCATCCAATGTTCCAATACTATGTTTCATTTTTCTCATATGCCACCTGCGAGTGGTCTGAGAGTTTCTAAAATAAAAGTTGTGCTCTGTTGTGTTCTGGTAAATAAAATTGAAACAAGGAAACGATTGCACGCAGTTTTCCTATTAACAGCGGAACAGCGTCGTTGATATGGTAACGTCGCCATCGTCGCCATTGTCCAGTCATATTGGAAAGAACTATTTTGTTTATTTTGACGTCACTTAATTACCATATGGCATCGCATGAGTCAATATAGTCATTCAAGTAGGAACAACATTATATCCTAATAGTTAACTTAATGTTGTTTGTTTTTCTGTAAATGCACTGAGAATGTAAATAGTATATAGAACCTGAATTATAGTTGAACGTCAATGACTCAAACATCTTTGGGACCAAAGGAAATTGTTCCAGACAGAGATACAGTCGACTCTCGTTATCTCGAATTCGAAGGGACTCTCTGAAATGCTTCGAGATATCCGTACCTCTACATATCAGATTTGCAGAGTTCAGGAAAAAATAATTCGATTAACCACATTTAATAAATATATATGAATTGGACTCTTGAAGTTAGAGCTATATTGAAAATATTGTGGAAAAGAGGAGAAATTGCTCCTTAGGAGCAATTTCTCCTCTTTTCCACAATATTTTTACCTGTTGTTAGATCTTCATGTTTAGGCAGGGACCAGATTTACACTTCGAGATAAGCGGTTATTCGAGATAGGCGAGTTCGAGACAGCGAGAGTCAACTATAGTTTGAGCCACTGCTGAGGGTTAATCATAGCGCCAAGTCAGTAGGCACATTGAGATAATTTAGGGTCTTTTTTGATCTACAAAATGATGATATGTTCAATGTACTCGATGAGGCGATTCTGATGAGTGCACACAACATACATTTGCAAGATAAAATCAGAAACATTTCTCTAAAATTTCCCTAAAATATTGCTTTTTGAGCTAACAGAGGAATTTCCTACGGACTCGTATCAGCCACTGTAAACGAGCCGTCGGTGTTTGAGTCACTGAAATTTTACTGCCATCACGAAAACATGCCTATATAATTTTGACCCCCTTAAATCCCACTTTCATGTAGTAAAATGGGGTTTACAGGGGTATACATTATTTTTCTTTTCTGCTTAAAAACATAGATTGTGAATACTCGTTAGAACCGCCTCGCCAAGGCGGTTCTAACGAGTACCCACAATCTATGTTTTGAGCAGAAATATGAAAAATATTAGAGTTTTTTATCTGAAAAATTTCAGTTTTTTTGAAGATGAAATTTTCCATATAATTGAATAAGCGTGTTTTCGTAATGATCCGGCATATGCGGACAGAGAAATCTCATAAATCTATAGCGGGCCGTTATCGGATCGTCAAGGTAGCTGACGGGTCGATAACGGCCCGGTATAGATTTATAAAAAAAAATGCTACCAGGGAAGGCCCAGATCAGAACAGAATCAGTGGACATTATAGAATGTATCGATGGAGAGTAAAGGCCCGGATGAGATCTTGCGCATGCGCAGGACGATGTGCCTCCGCTCGAAGGCACTTTTCTTTTTTCATTTGGTTCTGTGACTGAACATTGTACATTACATAGCAAAGAGCGCGGCATCTAAGCTTGGTCGACACTGTTTACAAATGGCCCTTTTTAGGAAGCGATGCATTGATACGTTAAAGCCAAAATTCAGCTACAAAGTAGTTAAAGAAGACTGTTAAGGCAAACACATCTATCAAAGTGGATACATACATCTAAACATGTTTCACAACATCGTTGAGAAAATTAAACACTTAATTAAGAACCACTTTACTTGTGTTAAAAGTAAATTGAAACTGAAATGTAGCAGGAAAAGCACAAGTGGTCTTGTTAAGGTTTTGCTCTGATGATAAACAGATACTTACATTACAGAATGCAGAGCGGGATGATTCAGAGAAATGCAAGACTGCTTGTTTCAATGGAAGCAGCTGAAACAAGAATTTACCTTCTACAGTAACTAACTGATCAGAACATCGTAAGCTGAAGAGCCTGTTTATCTCTGTGCATTTTTTATCTGTTTATGTTTATTTATACAATATTTTAAAAGAGTAACGCTCTAAGCTACAATGGCTAGTATACTTTGCAGCCCTCTTGAAATATATTACATATTATAGAGTATATTATTAAAAGAGAAAAACACAAACAATAAATTTCTACATACATGCACAGTATCTCCCCGGTTTTCCAAAAGCAGTTATCGGAAAAAATGGCTATGACGTCATCGCGGATCGTACACGTAATCTCACGGGTACAGAGTAGACGGGTATACATAGAAAATGTACAGAAATAAAGCAAGACGAATAATATGGAAAAACAACAACAACATAATTTTGGTGTTCGCGCGCATACCTTTCAGTGTGGTAATTTTAGTACCAAAGGGCAGATTAGGAAGACGTATAATATAGTATAGAAAATGCGCAGATCAGATCATCCTGCGCATACGAAGTCTCGTCCGGACCTTTGCTTTACAACGATGCATTCTATAGTTTCCAATGATTCTGGTAGGCGACAGCGAAGGTCCTGATCAGACTGCGCACCCGCCCATATGAACCCCTGATCAGAGGGTGTGGACCTCTGTCTCATAAAGTTTTTTATTGTAGGTTTTCTGCATTGGCAGAAAAATAATGTTAGAGATCTAAAGATAAAGACTGGTAATATAGTAACATACCTATGTAAAGTGTACATTTCTTGGTCAAAGATCTAGATCATCCATTTTTGGATCGATTGTTTACAACTGAGCCATAGTATACAAACGCCAAAATCCTTAACCCTTAAAGCGCCGATCACAACAATTGTCGTCTGCTTTGTCTTCTGCCGGTTACTTTTAAAGTCATTGTTGCAAACAGTGTGGACCCAGATCAGACTGCTCCTTTAGGAGCAGTCTGATCTGGGTCCACACTGTTTGCATATATGCAAATTGTAAGTTTGAAAAGTTTGCAAGAAGATGCAGCAGACGACATAAGCAGACGACATTTTCAGATGCAGATTTTCTTGGCGCTTTAAGGGTTGAAGTAATTGTCTACGTGATAATTATTGACCAAAGTAGTGAAACCGCGCGTAGGTTAATGGTTATTTATAGCCGCGCTATTCATGTTGCTGTGACGTCAGCGTGCTTTTGATAGATGTACTTGGACATTTGTGGCATTGGCAAACAATGCAGAGCCAGATCAGAGGCCACCGAACGCGGCGTCTGATAAGGGTCTGCACTGTTTGCTTAAATTACAGGAAGATAAGGGCTATAAAAGAAACAATCGTAAGTCCCCGTTCAGGATCATTTTCTTAGCCTGCACTCAGAGACAATCGATCCACCAATGCTGTCAGTGCTTTGATTAAAACAAATATTTGTAAGTTTCTTCTTATTTCTCTGCAAAAACATATGTGCAAGTACTCATTAGAATCGCCTCGCTAGGCCCATCTAACAAATACTAACAACATATGTTTACGTAGAGAAATAAGAATGATATTTGCCTTGATGTCCTTTTATCTAGAGGTACGTAAGTCATGACATTTTCACTTTATAATATTGGAAAAGAGGAACACGTCGGCTCTAATGCACACAAAGGAAGTTTTATGCATTTTAAAAAGGCGATAGAAGTAAAACGGCTGATCATAATCTTCGCTGGGCGCACATATTCGAAGATGCGTTTTCCTACGTTTGCTCGTTTGTTCAGTTTTGGTCTGTTACTGTCATGCTTTATTTTCGACCTTCTTTCATGTTTATGTTACCAGGGCTTTTGATCCAGTATTTAAGCATTTGTTTTTGGTCGATTGTTTACAACAGAACCAAAGTATACATACACCAAAATTTCCTTAAGGTTGCTGTCATCGTGATTATCATCGACCAATGAAATCAAACCGCGCGTTTGTACGAAATCCAGGTAACGGTTATTTATAGCCGCGCTATTCTTGTCACTGTGACGTCAGAGTGCAGTGTAAAGAGGGTATCTGTAAAACCTGGACTGGGACATTGGCAAGCGGTGCAAACCCAGATCAGACACGCGGTGTCTGATCAGGCTCTGCACCGTTTGCATAAATTACAGGATCCGTTCAGGACCAGTTCCTAAGCCTACACTCAGAGAGAATCGATCCACCAATGCTGTCAGTGTTTTGATTTCTTTTGCTCAAAGTCACAAAATTTATTGTGGTAAATTATTTGTATCCCATGGATAAGGGGACACGATTAAATTTCTGAACTTCAGTAAGCCTACTGGAAGTTTATCATACATTATGCCGCGCGAACTTGAAAGTGACGCGTGTTCAGGAATTAACTAAAATATTTACACAAAGGACACAGAACTATACAAACAGATGTTTGCATCGCTTAAGAAATGTAATTTAATTTAATGTTCGATACCAAATTGATTTAACGTCCCCTCAATAGACTTAAATCGACACATCTCACACTCGAGAACAACCAAAGCACCTAATCGCCTTAAACAAACGCAATCAGAATTATTTAAATGGATATATTTTAAATTGACATTCGTTGTCAACAGAGAGAATACATATATTTTCTCCGGTCCATTCACTTTTCAATGGCAAACAGATGTTTACTGAAAAAGGCTTTGCGAATCAATTTCACTTTTGCTAAAATCCGACGATTTACTTTACAAATAGATTTGATGCAAATTAGCGAACGCATTACGTTAACAAGTCTTTGTGATGTAGAGCCCCGTGTTCCCCTGTAATATATAGTGAAAATGGGGTATGCATAGGCGAAGCGCTGACTACGCACAAAACGCATGTGCGTAACAGGCTTAAGAAATAAATTATAATAAAGTGTCATTTACATTAAATATTTGCTTCTTTACCATACGGGCTGCTCTTAAAGGAAAGAATTTGCTCCCTCTGGGAGCAAATTCTTTCCTTTTAGAGTAGGCCCAATTTTGGAAGCGCTTCTAGGCATAGTTTTCAAGATTTTTCCTGAGTGTGCGTAAAATAAATTCCGTTCTGGTTACGCCAGTGGTGTGCAGAGGGTTACACTATTAGACATATTTTAGAATCTTCCCATTTTAACTTCGTTTTATTATTTCTTGAACCTTTTTGAAGTGCATAAATATGTCTTAATAATTCTGCATTTTCTCTCTTTTATCTTGTTAGACATATTTTAGAATCTTCCCATTTTAAGTCTCACTTCGTTTTATTATTTCTTGAACCTTTTTGCAATGCATAAATATGTCTTAATAATTATGCATTTTCTCTCTTTTATCTTGATTGTGGTATTTCCTGTTTTATTTTTATCTAGACCTGTGGTAAAACCGTAATTTGCCATCTATTTCTACTTGTACGTGAATAGTTTTAATAATAATTCTAACATGATGTTAACGTTTTTCCCATAGAACCTAATAGAAACGTCACCGTATGAAATATGTGAGAAATCACGTCGTCAACGTAGTGCGTGTAAAAAAGCGCGTTTGATGACGTCGCATGTAAACATTTACTGCTGTTAACGTCTGAGGCAAAATAGTTCTTCAGAAACATCGCGAAGGAGTCGATTTTTCTTTAAGTATCATGATACAACCGAAATAATTTCTTCTCTACTGTGAATTATCGTCGAATAACGCATGGTGTTATCTGGCAGATGCGAATATTAATTCACTCTAGCTTCGCCCGTGAACATATATTTCGAATCTGCCCTCTAACAACATGCGTTACTCGACGATAATCCACAATAGAGAAGAAATTATTTCTTAATTCTAACATGACGTAAAGTTTCCCCATGTCGCTTTATGGAAACGTCACCGTGATCAAACTACAATAGTTCAAGTCGTCAACGTAGTGCATACAAAAGGGCGCGTTTGATGACGTCGCATGTAAACATTTACTTCTATTGACGTCCGATGCAAAAGAGTTCTTCTGAAAAAATTGCAGTGGTGTCAATTTTCCTTTATGCATCATGTTAGAATCGAAATATTTTTTCTCTGCTATGAATTATCGTTGAATAACGCATGATGTTGTCAGGCAAATGCGAATATTAATTCACTCCGGCTTCGCCGTCGAGAATTAATACTTCGCAATTTGCCTTCAAACACCATGAGTTATTCGACGATCACTATAAGTAGAGAAAAAAAAAATGTTTCTTAAATACAGTCGAACTTCGATGGCTCGAACATCTTTGAGACCATAGAAAATTGTTCTAGACATGGGTGGTTCGAGCCACTGTGGGTTAATTATGGTGCCAACTCAGGAAGCAAATGGCGATAATTTAGGGATTGTTTTTTCGATTTTCGACACAATAATTGTATGTTGGGTGTACTCATTAGAATCGCCTCAATGAGGCGATTCTAATGAGTACACACAACATACAATTTCACGATAAAATAAGAACATTTCCCTAAATCTTTGCTTTCTTGAGCTATCGGAAGAATTTCGTAGGGACTCAAAAACGAGTTCGAATTAGCCATGGTAAACGAGACATCGGTGTTCGAGCTATCGAGCTTCGACTGTAATGCATTTACTTAAAACAGTTGTACATCCAGATCAAGCAAATAGTATAAACTCAGAACAAAACCACTGAGAAAACACTGAAACAAAATTATAGAAAAAAAAAAAAAAGAAGAGTATCTAGGGGACACCAATATGACAATATGACTCAGTTCCGCGTTTGTTTGTTTTTTTTTTTTTTTTGTTTTTTTTTTTTTTTTTTGTCGTTTTTTTTTTTTTTTTTTTTTTGTCGTTTTTTTTTTTTTTTTTTTTTTTTTTGTTGCTTTTTTTTTTGTTTTGTTTTGTTTTTTGCTTTTTTGTTTTGTTTTTTGTTGTTGTTGTTGTTTGTTTTTTTTGTTGTTTTTTTGTTTGTTTTTTTGTTTTTATTTTGTTTTTTGTTTTTTGTTGTTTTTTTCCGTTTTTTTTTTTTGTTTTTTATTTTGTTTTTGTTTTTTTTTTTTTTTTTGTTTTTGTTTTGTTGTTTTTGCAATGCTTCCTTTAATACGAAATGACTTTTATAACAAGTCTGCAATTTAGTTAGCAGGAATAAAGGACCTGGATGAGAGCCATCGAGCCTCGGCAACTTACCGTATTCACCGTAAGTGTTCGGACAGACAGGCCTGAACAAACGGTGTACACCACGATGAGACGCCGAAGAACGCAGCGTCTCATCAGGCTGCGGTGTCTCATCTGGGTCTACATTGTTTGCCATTCATCCAGCATTTTTTTTTTTTTTTTTTTTTTTTTTTTTTTTTGAAATAAGAATGGGTAGTAAATTGTTCTTGTTCAAATTTTAGAGTAAGTGTGTTAAAGAGTTAAGATGTCCGATTTCTTAGGGTGAATACGGTACGGCAACTGGAATAAAGGACTTCTGTATGAGAGCCACTGAGCTTCGGCAACTTATTGTTTCTTATAGCCCAGTCTTAACCCATTTATGCCTGGCGCCCCATATAAGGGACATTGCACAGTGTAGACCCAGATCAAACGTCTGATCAGGGTCTAAACTGTTTGCTTTAAATACTGCAATTTCTACAAAAACGTGGTAATAAAAACTAACAAGACACCCCTTATATAGGAAATGAACCGGTCCAAAGAGAGGAGGAGTCTTCTCGGCATAAATGACAGAGGAGTCTTCTCGGCATAAATGGGTTAATTAACTCTTTCGGTGCCAAATTTCAGACGACATTTGTCGTCTGCTTTTTATTTTAACAAACTGCCACTTGGAAATTATTGTAAGTAAAGTTGAAAGACTGAATATGAGCCGTCTTATCTGGATCTGTGCTGTTTGCAAAAGCCTATTAGTATCGCCTGTGGCAGTGAAAGAGTTAAGGGAACAGATACACCATCCAGAGAAATAACTCTGACATGAAAATATTCGTCCCCCTTTTCAACACAATAGGCTACTCTTACAGAAAAGGATTTCCTCAATGTAGAAGCAAATTATTTCCTTAATGGTAGCCCCTATTTTTAAAGGATTCAAATACTTGTTACTAATTTGGTGGCTGCAAATAATGACTCTCTTTGAAATCAGTAAATTCTGCGAACTTTAACTCTTTCGGTGCCAAATTTTAGGTAACATTTGTCGTCTGCTTTTTTTTTAAAATAAACTATCGATTGAAAAAAAGTTTATATGTAAAGTTGAAAACTGATTGTCAATGAGCTGCCTCATCTTGGCTCATATGAGCTGCCTCATTTTGATCTACGCTCTTGCAAAAGCCTATTATTGTCGCCTGTGGCAGTGAAAGAGTTAGAAGCTCACCAAGCGTTTAGAACCCTAATGACTGAAAATATATATGTAAAATAAAAGTCAAAAAAGATTGCCTTTGGACAGAAAGAACACACAAAATCACGAAAATCGGAGACTCGGTTTAATTGAGTCTCTTCATATGCAACACTGTAGTTTGCGAGCGCCGGCTTAAGCGATATTCAATTTTCAAAATAACCAGGATGGGCTCAATGATCCCAAAGGAAATAAAATATAACCTGCATTATGATTAGTCAACGCTATTTCAACGCTTCCAACCACTTTCTTTACAGGTAACGCTTAGCACCCTGGGTAAAAAATTTCAACAGACAACATTTTGAAATATTTTCCTAGTTTTCCACAGAAAACAGGATTTGACATTTATGCAAATTGTCTCCAGATAATTTGCATGAAATGTCAAATCCAGCAATTTATGCTTACTTTCCATGGATGCCTTTGGTCCATGTCTGTCTGTCTGTACATGTACATTCCGAATTTTGTCTTTATGTATATCGACTTTATGATTTCCCGAAATACGGGTTTTGGTACGTTGATCCCACTGAGACTCATTTCAGCCCTGCGGACCAAACCGGATACCTGAACAAACAGTGTACATCCTAGTTCATAATGAGCTGTCTCATCAGGATCTACACCGTTTGCCATCCTGTTTAGATTTGTTTATTAAAAACCCTATTTGCAACAATGGACATGTCTAAATTAAATGATGGAAAAGTCCATTTCATAAACGTAGGGTGGATAGGGTTAAAATTAACGGAACAGCCGTCTAAGAGCTTTAGAACATACACCAAATATTGCCGTCTACTATATCTTTTATATTACACAGATACATTTAATCAAACAGAAAACTGATGAATTCGTATAAAATTTCCTTTCGTCTTCATTTTATTCTTTATTACTGTCTGTCATTCTGTTGACCGTACGTACATTCAAAGACAAACTCATATGATTATCTAAAACAGTCTAAGAGAAGAAATCAACTTGATCATAATAAACTGACAAGTTTAATAGAATATTCCAAACTGATACGCATTACAGGGAAAGTGAGCTTATGCCATTTGCGGACTAAGAAGGTTCAGATTAGCCTACGCATTCGCGCAGTCTGACCATGGTCTTCTCTGTTCGCTGGTAGAGCCTACATTATCCATCGATTCTGTAAGCGGGCATTGAAAGCTCTAATCAGACTGCGCAAAAGCTAAGGAGCGCAGGCTGATCGGGGCCTGCTTTGCCCGCTTATAAGATAAGGCCCCTGTCTTGCGGTGAACATCAAATGACATCAACCGTACAGTGGTTTATTAGGATTAAGTGTCAATTTACTTCATAAGCAGGCAGTTTAGTGCCTACAGTGTTTTTGATATAGTTAGCCTGGGGAGACTACTATCAGAAATAAAGATTACAAATGTCAAAATTTCCCCCGGGCTGTGCATCATTTTGCTAATAGCATTGATATAATTTCATACCAGGCAAACAGTGCTCCGAAAATTGAATTAGGCTTCGCCGATATTCTTCCGCGATAAAGCCTGTTTAGGAAAAAGGAATCCGGGAAAATATTTAATCACTGCGATAAGTCGGCTACTCAATGCAATGTTAACCCCTACGACATTTACAGGTCAGATGGCATTAGCAGTAATGCGACTGTTTTGGCTGATGAACTCGGTGTTATTGTAACTCACTACAGAAGTCGTCTACTACCAGGATATCTTACAATGCTACTGCAAGATTGTCAATATTGCTGGAAAACGACAGCCTAATCAGCAAGCTAACCCTTAAGACGCCAAACACAACAATTGTCTTATGCTTTGTCTTCTGCAGAATACTTTAAAAAATCATTGTTGCAAACAGTGTGGACCCAGATCAGATTGCTCCTCTGGGAGCAGTCTGATCTGGGTCCACACTGTCTGCCTATATGCAAAAAGTATGTTTGAAAAGTTTGCAAGAAGATGCAGCAGACGACATAAACAGACGACATTTTCAGATGCATGTTTTCTTGGCGCTTTAAGGGTTAAGACTCGCGGATCAACATTTATCCCAAAGACGTAGCAAATAACAGCTGGAATCATTCGATTTTGATTTCTTTAGAGCCACAACGTCGGGAAAAGTACATTTGGACATGGGCGCCCAGCGAAAATTCAGACCAGCCTGCGCATTCGCGAAGTCTGATCAGAATTTTAAAGCCGCGCATTTTGGATAGCCAAGGAGGCAAAGTTTCTTCATGCTGAGAACGAAGACTCTGATCGGACTGCGCGAATGCGCAGGCTGATTTGAGTCCCCATTTAAGAGCATATGTCTGTAGGTATATTTTCTCATGTTGAGGTTCTTTTAATTCATTTACTGACTGCGACGTTTCAGACACGTTTCAGACAATGATTAGATTTGCTTTGTTGTATGCTCAAAGAACCAAAGAATGTAGATATCAAATAGGCTCCCAGTATATCGAACAAAGCGTTGCTGATTTTCATCTGTTTTCGAAAAAAAAAAAAAACTATGCCTAGAAGCGATTCCAAAATAGGGGCTATTCTTAAAGGAAACAATTTGTTCCAAAAGGGAGCAAGAGCAGACCCTATGGTACAGAAGCAAATATTTTATGTAAATGACACTTTATTATTAACAGGTACAGACAATGCATTAATTATTTTTGAATGGTTCCTCTTATACTTACTGTGCGCATACATTTTGTTTTGCTTCAACGTTATATTATTTAATGATATGTCTATTGGCTTAACATTGTTTTATTTTTTACGCTCAAATTCTGTTACGTAAGTAGACGATCTGTTTCTGTATGTGCAGGTGGCGGAATTTACGTTAGAATTTTTCATGTCTTAACAGAGATTTATTATATGTAAATTTTCATATCATACCCAATATCAATCCTTGACCTATAAGGGCCCGACCCTAGAGATGATATGGGTGTCACGGGTTGATACTGGGTATGATAATTGATACGCAACGTGGGAAAAAGGCCCTTATGCCATCTGTGCAGTCTGATCTGGACAGTCTTTGTTCGTCGACATATACTACCATTACGAAAACACGCCTATTCAAATATATTGAAAGTTTCACCACCAAAAACTGAAAGTTTTGCAGATAAAAATGTTTAATACTTTGCTCAAAACATAGATTGTGGGTACTCGTTAGAACCGCCTCGCCGAGGCAGTTCTAACGAGTACCCACAATCTTTGTTTTTGAGCAGAAATAAGAAAAAATATTGTATACCCCTGTAAACCCCAGTTTTACTATATAAAAGTGGGGTTTAAGGGGGTCAAAATTATGTAGATATGTTTCCGTGATGAGTATCCATTGGTTCTGAAAGCGAATAACAAAGCCCAGATCAGCCTGCGCGAATGCGCGCGCAGGCTGATCAGGGGCTGCGTTGTCCGCAAATTGCATAAGGGCCCTTTTCGTTGTGCATCATATTAATATGAAAATTGCAATATCATAATTTTTTTATCATTTACTTTTCTGACTGACTCTTTTACCTTGTTCATATCGTATTCACTGTCCGACTAGACGTTATTGTTTACAAAAGACAATATAGGATGGTGGGTGACTGGCGGCGCTGGAACGTATTTTAGAATAGAACAGAACAAAACTTCCTAGTGCTCCGAATGTGGCTTTCTCTTCCTGGAGAAAATACGGGTCACGTTGGTGATATGGCTTTTTCTCGCTAGGGAGTGATACGGGTGTTGGCTTATTACAGCTTGATACAATCTTCTAGCTCTACAAACGTGACACAAGCATGAAATGTGTGTCTGTATCGCATATGTAAGAAGTACATATATCTTTTCAGTAAATACATGATAAAGTAAATTATTGTTCATAATTTCTTAACATATAAATAGATGCGCTGCTAGGGGTCATGAGGATTGTTGCAGTGTTTTATTAGTCCTTATAAACTGACAATGACTCGGAGAGGAAGAGCGAACAAACCATTGCACATAGAGTTTGCCATGGTTTGTTAGCTCTCTGGTTTAAACCGAGTTTGACATGGTTTGTTTGATTTGCTTATTACGAAAACATGCCTATACAATATTATAATGAAAATTTTACCGTCAAAAAATGAAAATTTTCAGATAAAAAATTCTGATATTTTTCATATTCTGCTCAAAACATAGATTGTGGGTACTCGTTAGAACCGCCTCGATGAGGCGGTTCTAACGTGTACCCACAATCCATGTTTTTGAGCATTGAGAAATAAGAAAAATAATGTATACCCCTGTAAACCTCAGTTTTACTATATAGAAGTGGGGTTTAAGGGGGTTAAAATTATATAGGCGTGTTTTCGTGATGTCTTCTTGGGTTTAAACTGAGTTTGCCAATACATGTATTTATTTGTTCGTCTCTGGTTTGAACCGAATTCACCAAGGTTTGTTTGCTGTCCTCTGGTCTAAATCGGGTTTGCTATGGTTTGTTTGCTCTTTTCTGGTTTAATCCAAGTTTGCCGTGGTTTATCTAGGTGCCATTAGTTCGCTATGTTCTGTGATTGTGGCACTTCACGGACATCTTCCGTACTGTTGCTATTATCTAGCTTTTGATTATGACTGTAGTTCAAAAGAACCACGCTTTTCCGAATGTTTGTCATTTTTTACGACAAAGCTGATTTGTAGAAGTCATCGTCAATTTATCAATACCTTCAGCATTTTAATTACCCAGTTGATTGGGTCGATTGTTTACAATGGGGCCCTAGTATACAAACACCGAAACTAACTTAGAGAGTTGTCCACGTGATAATCATTGACCAATGTAATCAAACCGCGCGTTAAACGAGATCCAGGTAACGGTTATTTATAGCCGCGATATTTTTGTCGCTGTGACGTCGGAATGCTCTTGATAGAGGGTATTTGTAAAACCTGGACTGGCGTCTGATCAGGGTCTTCACTGTTTTGCTTAAGGATCGTTTTCTTAGCCTACACTCAGAGACAATCGACCCAGAGATTGACAGAGATATTTAATTCTTTAATCATCTTTTACCTATTAGATCTGTGAAACACGGAAAGTGTCACTATCCAGTTTAGGACGGATAAGCGTGACAGAGACAATCGATCCAGAGATTGACAGAGATATTTAATTCCTTAATCATCTTTTACCTATTAGATCTGTGAAACACGGAAAGTGTCACTATCCAGTTTAGGACGGATAAGCGTGAACAAAGTGTACACCTAAAATAAGACGCAACCGAACGCGACATCAGGTACGTAGTCAGTTTAACATCTAAAAGGACTAGTTCAAATTTAGGGTAAATATGGTAAGTGGTTAATCCTTGTCCTGCTGAACCCGGATATATCATGCCTTTACAAACAGTGTAGCTCCAGATCAGTTGGCTTCTTCACGTGTTTGTCACTCAGTATGTGAATATATATTAACAACCTGGATCAAGTAATATGATCGGCTGACAATTAGAAATGGGCGTGGCATCCTAATTTATTCGGCATGGCAAGGGTTAAGATGCACGAATTTTAGCAGGAGCAGATTACAGTTCACGGAAGTCACTGTTCCTACCCTGTTTCAACTACTTAACGATTTGACCTATGATATGGTTTGACTGAGTCTCTTCCAACAAGGCTACTAGGGCAAACCTCAGCTCAATATTTGGTACACAGGACGTATCTGACACTGGCTCACTTCAAAGCAATATGCCCATATGCTCTGTTTGACCAGAGTCTTCGCTGTTCGCTTCAAACACGGTTTCCTAGCAAACAGAATAATCCTGATCGGAACTCATTTGGGATAGATTGTTCGTATACGCGTTTGTGTAAACAGACTGCCATTGACTCTCCATATATATCTTATACATTTTTGCAAATGTTCTACCGTCCATAACCTTGTTGTTGTCAAAACTTGGTACTTGCCCGACAAGAAGTCCTTCCAAAATCTTTAAAACAAGAAACGGAATGTTAACATAACATGACATGATTTGATTTAAGTCGCACCCCTACAAAGTAGACACAGATAAAATGTATAAACACATTTTTAAGTAAAACTAATAAGAAGAGCTCTATACAGAGCTGTGAGAGACTATCATTAAGAACCATTTGTCATATAAACATGAATATTTACAAATTTTATTCAGGTAAAGTACTAAGAAAGTTTATGTACAACGATTTGAATTGCTAAAAAGAATAATTTATTTGATTAAAATGCAGATTTTGGCAACTATCAATCTCTTTATCACTTGTATAATGCACTTCGTCTTACGGTCAGTACTTCATTACAGTATTTTGCAGATACACGTTTAAGTTTTCATCTCGGGCACTAAAAGTATAACAAAATTGTTGAAACGAAGACTTCTGCAGCATACTAATACCATTTTATATACAGTCGAACTTCAATGGCTCGAACATCTTCGGGACGATGGAAAGTTCGAGACATGGGTAGTTCGGGCCACTGAGGGTTACATGTAATCATAGCGCCGGGTCAGGCAAATAGGATAATTTAGGAATGTCTTTTCCATCTTCTATAAAAATGGTATGTTGAATGTACTATTAGAATCGCCTCGATGAGGCGATTCTAATGAGTACACACTAGATGCATTTTCATGATAAAATAAGAAAACTTCCCTAAAATATCCGTAAATATTTGTTTTCATCACGAAAGCATGCCTATATAATTTTGACCCCATCAAACCCCACTTTTATATAGTAAAACAGGGGTTTACATGGGTATACATTATTATTTTTCTTATTTCTGCTCAAAACATAGATTGTGGTACTCGTTAGAACCGCCTCGATGAGGCGGTTCCAACGAGTACCCACAATCTGTGTTTTAGCAGAAACATGAAAAATATCAGAATTTTTTATCTGAAAATTTTCATTTTTTGGTGGTAAAATTTTCAGTATATTTGAATAGGCATGTTTTCGTAACAGTGACTCAAAAACGAGTTCGAATCATCCAAGACAAACGGGCCACCCGTGTTCGAGCCATTGAAGTTTTACTGTATTAATATTTCATAAGCATAGCTCATTGTACAGAGAACATTCGGCAACACATGTACATTTATGTACTTCGTCTTCTACACAAGTGTTACAATGAAAACATGTTCTGTCAGATATAGGCAAACGTTCATAACCTGTAAGGACCTGAAGAAGGTCTTCACAGGCGTAGCACTCCTTAGGCACATTACGCATGTGTGTAACATGAGTAAGAAAAATATTTAAATAAAGTGACATTCAGAACATAAAATATTTTGCTTCTTTACCATAGTGGCGACTCTTAAAGGAAAGAATTTGCTTCCAGAGGAAGCAAGTTTTCTAGAGGGAGCAAATTCTTTCCTTTTAGAGTATCCCTGGTTTTGGAAGCGATTCTAGGCATAGTTTTCAAGACATTACGAAAACACACTTATTCAAATATACTGAAAATTTCACCACCAAAAACTGAAAGTTTTCGGATACAAATTCTGATTTTTTTTTTTTTTTTTTTTTTTTTTTTTTTTTTTTTTTCATATTTCTGCTCAAAACATAGAATGTGGGTACTCGTCGGAACCGCCTCGGCGAGGCGGTTCTAACGAGTACCACAATCTATGTTTTGAGCAGAACCGCCTCGGCGAGGCGGTTCTAACGAGTACCCACAATCTATGTTTTGAGCAGAAATATGAAAAATAATGTATACCCCTGTAAACCCCAGTTTTATTACATAAAGGTGGTGTTTAAGGGGGTCAAAATTATATAGGTATGTTTTCGTGATGCTTTCCTGGATATGCGTAAACATAATTCCGGTCTGGCTACTGGTCTTCGTTGTAACCTTACAACTTCGTTTGATACTAAAGCATATACGACAAACCACTAGAGCCCGGAACAGACTGCGATATGCTAGCAGATCAGGGATATCATTGTCCGTTGACGTGTCACAAAACGCAATAACTCACAATCACAAAAAAAAAACGGCTTAAGTTTGAAAACCGGCCAAATATATTCTAAAATATCCAAACAAGAACCAGCAAGAACAAGGTGTCACCTACTGAATTTCTGTGCTGATATCTTGTATTTCATTTTGATTTGCTCATCTTTAGCATTTAGTAAAACCAGAATCATGATTAGATTTTGCAAAGAAGAGCCAGGAGGTAAAATATACATTAATTTTAACAGCTTTCACAATATCATTAAAAAAGTTACAACGGTTTTTGGTTATTTCCCACACTCTTCTTTCTAATAACTATTATGCAAAGTTAGTTACATAATTGGAACTCTGATGTCAGAAAACGTACCTCTGGACATGTGCGACCAGCAAAGATTTAAATCACCCGTCGCATTCGCAGAGTCTGATAAGAATCTTCACTGGGCGCATTTTGGATAGCCAGTGATGCAAAGTTTCGTCATGATGATAACGAAGACTCTGATTAGTTTGCGCGGAGGCGCAGGCTGATTTGAGTCTTCGCTTGGCTGGGGGCATATGCCAGAGGATACGTCTTCTCACGTTGCGACACAAATAACAGTTTCTGGAGGAATAAAATCAAGAACATACCTATGAAATACTTCATATTATGAATTTTGCGAAAGCCTAACGTTCGTAAAGTGTCAAAAACACTTCTGCACGTGCTTTTCTAGTACGTTTTGAATATTACAATTTTATTTCCAGATGGCTTAATATCAGTTCAGTGCAAGTAACCAACGTGCCAATTACCAAAATCCGTCAGGCAGTAACATATTTGAACCGGGGCTTAGCATCTACTACAAGATTGCCTGTGCACCCAACGGAGATCAGCCTGCGCTTCCACATATCCAAAACAGATCCTCCGTTGTCCGTCTAAAGAAACCTTGGATGTTCGGGTACCCATAGAGCGCAAAGCAATGACTCTGATCAGCCTGCGCATATGCGCAGGCTGATCTGAGTCATTGCTTTGCGCACATGCGATCTTGTAGGAAATGCTGTTATATTACGAGTGCATTCCAAAATTCAAATTCTTCATTTTCACAGGTTAAAGTACTAACAACGTGTTGCGCATACAAACATTACAAACAACTTTGATAATAGCAGACAGTACATATAAAAACACTTAAAATTCATGGGGGTAACAAGCACAAAAATGAAACTGTGTGTCTACGGTTTCCCCTCCCCCCCCCCTCCACGCCACCCCCAGCGGGAACACAACGCCGAAACAATTAACAAACTCAAAAATGAATCTGTGTGTATGGTTTTCCCATGAGCCGCACCAGAAGTAACACAACGCCGAAGCAACGCCGTCGTCCCAACGTTATATCCTTGCCGGTGAGGCAATCAGATAAAGACAAAAAAAATATTCGATCTGCGTCGACCTAGATGAGACCCCGGTGTCAGATGGAGGCCCGCACCTCCCGCAGTAAATAAAATTTACAGAAATAAGAAAACAATAATCTCTCCTGGACACGAATCAGTCAGTTCCGCCGATTTGTTGCTATTGTTCCATCTTTTATTCCACTGAGTACTGGAAATAAATAAAAAAAAAACATAACCTTACCGTATTCTGTGTGCTGGACGAACGCACCCAGCGGGTACATGGCGTTTATACAACGTCGCATCAACGTCGATGTAATGTCATGACGTATATGCAACGTCACATCAACGTCCATGCAACGCCATGACATGTATACAACGTCGCATCAACGTCGATATAACGTCATGACGTTTAAACAACGTTGCATCAACGTCGATGCAGCGTCAGAACATTGCATCGGCATTGATGCGACATGACGTTGCATCGACGTTGATGCGACGTTGTATAAACGTCATATGCCCATTGGGACATTTTGTAAGGTACTTTTTCGACAACACTGAGCCCCGAATGAGCTTCATCACGAGTTAAATGCTCTTCGGACTTTCCGTCGAATCAATCTTTCAGTGTGCATAGCCGACCTTCTAGTGAGGTAGCATGTTCAGTTCTTTGTGCTGAAGTTTCCTCTAGGCATTTCGCTTACATGAGTGAATAGCGCACGTTCTGGCGATACTGTGTGGATGCGCAGGAATGCCCGAACCTTTTGTCGATCGCATATGCTCTAACGGCTCTTTTCAGATGACAGATATATTTCCTTAGACAGAAAGTCTGTTTATACGATATAGACTACCACTGAATTTTCCTAACATACTGCATACATTTCTACAAATGTTCTCGGGCCCGTAGAACATTATGTGCTTCCTGACATCAGTCCATCTGAAAAGTCCAAAACCAGAGAAGGTACGCTTATCTTATGCGCTTGTTAGAAGATTCTTTGTCCTTGAAATGACAGATTCCATGTTGTCTACCAGTTCTCGACCGGTTTCAAGGCAATATATTTTTTCAGATGACTTTCTAGTTTCATTTTTAAAGTAACCACTCAGGACATACAATGTTGCCCATAACTAGCCTCGAACTGCCTGAATTATACAGTTTGACCAGTTCTGGCGTTAAAACATGTGAAAAAAAACTACATTAGAAAGAGACTAAAATATAAGTGAAAATAGCCGGGAAATGCAAAATACATGAATTACAGCCTTGCTGAGGCACCGAAAAAGAAAGGAATAAAGAAGACAAACCGTGATTGACAAAACAAACGCGCCATAAGAAACTACCGACGGACTTTGCAACTATTTATCGTGGAACTACACATGTTTAGAACTGGTGTCTTTTGCGATTTAGCAGTCTCTGACCTTATAAACATACAGTATGGTAATTGCTGGATGTATAAGGACTGCAATAGTACCCTGTGTGCATATTGAGATCTAGACACCAATGCAGTAGTAAATAGAGAATTGTCAGCTGCGTTATCTAGAGATCTTTCAAATACTTTTCCTGCTCAGTCCGTGTGGTAGATCATAGGTGGAAAGCCTGGATCATCATTTTGTGGAACTGTTCTATGTGAGCTGCGATATAATAAAACCATCAAAGTGACTGTGCCCCCAGCAAAGACTCAGATCAGCCTGGGCATCTGCCTAGTCTGATTAGTCATTGTTGTGCACTCAATGGGTAGCTAAGGACCCAAGCTTTCTTTATGCGGACACTGAAGACTCTGATTAGACTGCGCGGATTCCCAGGCTGATCTGAGTCTTAGATGGTCGCACAAGTCTTATTGTAGGTTTTGTAGTGCACTGGCTCAATTTTTTATACTGTGTATAATTACATTAGCCCACTTGTCATTTTGTTAGTATACTTGTACGGACTTCCGAGTTTGTTTTGATGATATTTAAAGGATTTGGTACACTTTCAAAGGAAACAACTCAGAAAAAAATTGTTTTGTCTCCTGAAAATGGGTTTTCTCTGAAAAGAAAGATTTTGCTCCCCGAGGGTGCAAATTCTTTCCTTTCAGAATAGACACTTTTGTAGAAGGGCTCGGTGTGTGGGAAAGCAAACTTGAAATAACAAAAGTTATCTCCCCTGTACAAAATGGCGGAAAAATCTACCGTGTGTATCTAGGCCCCTTAGATAATATCTCGAGTTCTGAAACCCTTTACACTGTCAAAGAGTCATATTAACTACAAAACATTCCATGCATGAACGATTTCATTTGGGTTTCAGTGACTGGATAGTGTGCAAGTCGTCTTTCGTTCCAATTTGAAATATCAACAACTCACCTCCGTCATGTGTGAAAAGGTATCTTCGGGCATATTTGGGCAGCCAAGGCCCAGATCACCCTGCGCATCCTGTCCGCTAAAAGAATCTTTGGATACTAAAGAATGTATCAATGGAGAGCAAAAGCCCGGATGGGACTTTGCGCATGTGCAGGATGATGTGAATCTGCATATTTTGCGTATGTTGAAGGCATTGTTTCGCTTGACGCAGCCCATATCAGTCTTTCTTTTTCCACAGTTTGTCTGAATACGTAGTCAGAACGTTTCCGTAATGAAGGTTTAGATGGTTCAGGGAACAAAGAAATAAACGTGCTACCGAGACAAATGGCATTCTAATCTCTCCGTAATTAAGTTTTATGTGAACTCAACATGGTTACTCTATAACTCCCTACAACGATACAATGTAGGGTTAATGTTCATTAACTGCAGATTATTTGATTTAGCAGAAACAAATCTATCATTTCAAATCAAATCTTTAATTTTGTTCTCTAAACTGTAGTTGCAGATTAATTACTGTATTAAGAGCAGAAGCAGAAAAAAGAAGCTTTGAATTGTCACTATACTCTCACTTTGACAGGCACATTGCTCAAACGGTTAATTTCATAAATCTACGAAACACAAGTAGAATATTTAGGGGACCAGATATAAATGGTAAATTTTCTCCATATTTCATAATGGAGACAACATTTGTGACAGCATGTTTTCCTTTCTGTACACCAGAACGACTACCCTCAATCTATGTTTTGAGCAGAAATATGAAAACTATTAGAGTTTTTTTTTTTCTGAAAATTTTCAGTTTTTGGAGGTGAAATTTTCTATACATTTGAATAGGCGTGTTTTTGTAATGAATGCACATGTCAGAAGGTAGGTTTTCTGATGTTGCGTCTCAAAGTAATAATTTTGTGTCATTACAGCTGGCTTACATGTATTTCGTACTGTGGCTTGTGAGTTATGTAGTTTGAAGAAATAAAGCTGTAAAAAAAACAAAGAACACATAACAGATAGAAATTAGGAGTCTCGATTTTATTGAGACTCTTCATTAGCAGTACTGAAGTTTGCAACACAGCTTACTCCCTCTATCGTAATCATGAGCAGACCTCCATTTTCAAAGATACCACAGTAGGCCCAATGATAAGGTATAATAAATAAATAAATAAATAAGAATATACACTACATATGATCAAGTACGGGGAGGCGTTCTACCGCCACCACACGGCACTTAAAACCATCTGCAGCGAAGTACAATGAAGCTATCTGGAAACAAAGAACGCATTACTGATAGAAAATGGGTCTCGATTTTATATGTAGTCTGCTTTAAACCCCAATATTATCCTTATTAACCTCCATAAACTCACGCATGATGTCCCGAGAAAAAGCAACAAGAACAGTTTGTTTAAGGGTGAAAACAATTACAACAAAAGTTAAGAAAAAATATGATTGCAAAGTTTTGTTGTTTCAAATGTTCACTTGTTCAAGCACCAATATTTTGACCACAGTAATAAAGCTTTTTGAGCACTGTAATAAAGCTTTTTTACCAGTATATAAAACTTTTAGACCAGTTTATTGAAAATTTGTCCATTGTAACACTGTAATAAAGCTTTCTGACCATTGTAATAAAATTTTTTGACCATTTTGACCACTGTAATAAAGTCTGATAAAGTAGTATCATTAGGTATTTAAACAAAAAGCTACAGAATCTAGCAGAACTTATCTGAATTAGTGGAATGCTTATGATATAGATGCTAGATGACAAACTGTATACTTAGCTTTTAATCCTATCATCCCTGAGTTTCTGGTGAACTCTTCCGGCTTTGAATTCGGACACATCACACTGTTGGAAATAGAGCTGTCAGTCAAACAGAAAAAAAACAGAATACAGTCGAACTTCGATGGCTCGAACATCTTTGGGACCATACAAAATTGTTCGAGACATAGGTAGTTCGAGCCACTGAGGGTTAATTATGGTGCCAGGTCAGGAAGCAAACAGCGATAATTTAGGGATTATTTTTGTTTATTTCCTTCACAATAATTGTATGTTGAGTGTACTCATTAGAATCGCCTCGATGAGGCGATTCTAATGAGTACACACAACATACAATTTCACGTTAAAATAAGAAAATTTCCTTAAATATTTGTTTTCTTGAGCTGTTGGAAGAATTTCATTGGGACCCAAAAAACGAGTTCGAATTAGCCATGGTAAACGAGCCATCGGTGTTCGAGCCATCGAGGTTCAACTGTATCAGACAATTTGGATCCTAATGAGACGATTTTTTTTTTCAGAGCCGTCCCAGCCGGATCTATATTGTTTGCATAGATATCTATTTTGGTCAGCTGAGCTGAAAGTATGAACCCAATCATGTTTGATAACTCTATTTTCCTCCTTACCTACAAGAGAGTCGGTTGTGCCTCAGACTAATGTCGGTGCCGACCTAGACCTTCCATTACCGGGTTACATGTAATGCCTGTCGTCATGTCTTTGATCGGGCCCTCCATCATTCTGCTAGTGGCTTTCTTTTTGGCTTTGCCGGTTAGTGTCTGAGATGTTCGCGACGAGTCTTACTACTAACAGTGATTTTATCTGAAATACATGTTGTTGTTGTTGTTGTTGTTGTTGTTGTTTTTCTGTGATGTTTTGTGAATGAGTTTGGAAGCCTCTGTATGAGCCTAACAATTGTTTTGTATTTTATTTACAACATTTGAACATTGGATGCAGATTTAATACCAGTTAAAGAGATTTAAACCCCACCCCGACCCCCGTTAGCTTTACTACTGACCGCTCCAAGGCGGTGGTATTTGTGTTGTTCCTTCTTTCTGGGGCTTTGTGGTCCATTGCTGCGAAGCTTTTTGAGTCGATTGTTTATTGTTTAACAATCGACCAAATTACTAAAGCATCTGAGTTATATTGCTGTTGTCCACGTGACTACCGCTGAGCAATAAAGTTAATCGATGCAAATAGCATTTGTACGACATCCAGACGCTGTGACTTCAGAGTGCTATGTAAAGAGAGTTATCTGTAAAACCTGGACTGGGCTTAGTGTACGGACATTGGCAAACAATGCAGACCTAGATCAGATGCTGCAGAACGCGGCATCTGATCAGAGCCTGCACTGTTTGCTTAAATTACAGGGCGTTAAGTGTTAAATAAAACAGCCTTAAGTCCCCATTTCAGGACCAGGCTACACTCAGAGACAATCGACCCACCAGTGCTTTCAGTGCTTTGATTTTGTTTGGTCTGCTGAATGTCTTGTGAATGTGTTGAGAAGGTCCCATCTGGCATTGTGTCACTTTGCTGGGGAGGAGTAAACTGTCTGCCTAGCTTTCCGTAGTTTGTCACGTAAGTACTATGGGTCAGAGATACTCTTCCTGTTGGTGTCGTTTGGTACATGTATATCTATTTGCTAAAACGTCATTGCTCTTGGCCCGTTCTGCCTGAAATGCCCCCTTGTTTTAATATCATTTAATATTTTTTCTACAAAAAGAGAAACCCATCATGTTCCTTACATGAGTATTTTCATCAAGTGAAAACAGACAAAACATACTTTGAAGGCTGACACGTAGCAGACGAAACTGTCAGAGTGGAAACAACAAGTCAAACAGTGGGAATGAGCGACAATAAACAGCCATAATAGCCGAATGTTATATTCAAGCTTGCAAAGTAAACAAATGTACGACTAAAGTTGTGCCAAGGCTTAACCTTTACCACTCTCTGGGCTAATTCAGCAGACGACCAATTGATGGTATTTTTTTCTTATTTTTCTCAGAAAACAGGATTTGACGTTTCATGCAAAGAGTCTCCATTGGAGACAAATTGCATGAAATGTCAAGTCCTGTTTTCTGGGAAAAATAAAAAAAATCTAAAATGTCGTCTGCTGGAAAATTTTACCCAGAGTGCTAAGCGTTGAAACCAATAAATTACATCAGACACGCGCTAGCGGGAACAATCGGAAAAAAATGCAATACTTTCTCAATGCGAACACCCCAGCTAGCATTCTTTATAAATCTACAACGGGTCATTATAGGCCCGTCAGCTACCTTGACGGGCCGATAACGGTCCGCTATAGATTTATGTAGAATGCTTATCGGGACTGAGTGTAGACTGGACAGGTGCATGAAGATTAGTTAACTCTTGGCATAGTGGGCACAAATTTCAGTAGATGGAATTTTGAAATATTTGTCTTTTTTACCGACAATAGGGTTATCTCCCGAGGAAATCACTGTTTACTGGAAAGCCGAATATCGAAATGTTGTAATCTGATGAATTTTTGCAGAAATTGCTAAAGGGATAATACACATCAATAAAACACACTTTTATAATTTTGACCCCATTAAACCCCACTTTTATATAGTAAAACTGGGGTTTACAGGGGTATACATTATTTTTCTTATTTCTGCTCAAATACATTGATTGTGCGTACTCGTTAGAACCGCCTCATTGAGGCGGTTCTAACGAGTACCCACAATCTATGTTTTGAGCAGAAATATGAAAAATATCAGAATTTTTTATCTGAAAATTTTCATTTCTTAGAGGTAAAATTTTCAATATATTTGAATAGGCATGTTTTCGTAATAATATGGACTGCGAAATGTGAAAACGTGTCTTCGGGCATATTCGAACAGCGAAGGTCTAGATCAGCCTGCGCATCTTCGCAATGTGATCAGGATCTTCATTGTCCGCTATCAGAATCATTGGATACTACAGAATGTATGAATGGAGAGTAAAGGCCTATTATACTGTGCGAATGCGCAGGATGACCTGAATCTGCGCATTTTCTACATGTTCAAAGGCACTTTTTCGCTTGACGCGACCCATATAGTTAGTATAGATTGTTAACAGAGTATTGGTCTTAACTATTTCTCCAAATTTTGACAGACATGCCCGAGCGAACGGGGTAGATCTCTGCTTCTAAAATGTTTTCATTTAAATAAAAACCTGAAACATTGCCTTTGGTAACAAAGAACATGCAAAAAACGAAAATCGGAGACTCGGTTTTATTTAGCCTCTTCATATCATCACGAAAGCAAGCCTATATAATTTTGACCCCCTTAAACCCCACATTTATATAGTAAAACTTGAGTGTACAGACGTATACATTATTTTTTCATATTTTTGCTCAAAAACAGAGATTGTGGGTACTCGTTAGAACCGCCTCGCAGAGGCTCAGAATCTATGTTTTGAGCAGAAATATAAAAAATTTCAGAGTTTTTTATCTGAAAATTTTCAGTTTTTAGAGGTGAAGTTTTCTATATATTTTAATAGGCGTGTTTTCGTAATATGCAGCAATGTTGTTTGCGAAGTTTTCCATGATACGACCTTTAGTGGTATTCGATTTTCAAAGTGAACATTATTATTATTTGGTTCTGGTTTTGGGAATCAAGCAAAAAGCTACACTTCTTTATCGTTTTCAATATAAACTTTACTGCTAGTAAATCTTATTCGTGATACGATTTAACAATCTTTATTATTATATTCATTATACTAAATCTAGCTGTCTTGACACCAAAAAAAAACAAGAGCAACAACCATTTTTGTGGTTTTTTGAAGTCTTTGCTTAACTTAAACAGTCCCGTAAATATATCTCTTGTAAACTTCCCATAAATTTCTACCTTACTTTACCCGCAGACCCTGTAAAATATTTCACTATACTCTACTCCTATTTGAATTTTAAGTAATGCGAAAAATCGACTTTTCCACAACTTTTGGTAGGAATTTTAGCATCTAACTCCGCGCAGTCTGACCAGAATCTTCATTGACATGAAGAAACTGTGCCTCATTTGCTATTCAAAATGTGTCCAGTGAAGATTACAGTGATCTGCTGCGCGAATGCACAGGCTAATCTGAATCTTGGCTGTAATAATTTCAACTCAAATAATTAAGTGCAACTTGATTGGTCGAGGACAAAGAAACGGTTTTAATATTTCAATAAATCAACTGATCAGCGATTTTTATTTAAGAAATATTACTCGGGTTTTCAACGTAAACAAGGCCGAATTAAAATTGCGAGGGACAATCAAAAAAATTCCAAGCCCTATTATGTTCTGAATAGTTTAGAGGACATTTAAATTGCTGATTGCAGCTATTCTACAAATCAATGCCACCAACTTTTCAGAATTCATTTTCAGTTTTTATTTGCTAAGACTACACTTTTTACACCCCCTCCATCCCCAACCCTCCATCTCCACCCCCTCCCAAAAAAAAAAAACTCTATAGTGTGCGTTTTTGACAACGCACAACTTTTGTATAATCAAAAGATTGCATTAAAAAAAAATTCGCCGTGATATATAAAAGTAAATGATGATGGATGATATATCTATTTGTAGTTTTAGGACATTCAAAAATTCTAGGCACAAATTTAAATGCCGAGAATGATGATTTTTTATTAATTTCGTTAGAAAGTGCACTCTCAGAAACAGTACTGTGAGTACCCAGGACTTTACAATATCAAAGTCTTTATGGCAAAGTTTTCTTTTAAGATGCTAAACGAATGTAATCTGTGTAAGAACATTTTCTTGGATTTATGTGCAGAATATTCAATAAACGCATAAACTATCAGTTATTTTTAAATCTCAGGGGTGCATAATTTAAGGGTTACACAGTGCTGATACACGTCAAAAATAACATTTTTGTAATCAAACCATCAGCAAATGATCAAATTTGCTTTTACAGCAAAAAAAAAAAAAAAAAAAAAAAAAAACAGAAGATTTTGGAACTTTTCTTCAGAACGGTAGTGAAAGATTCCTAATTACATTCATATTAAATTGGTATGCACAGATCCACCAGAAGTGGTTGGACCAGGAACTTTTTGATAGGCCCTCGTATAAAAATAAATACGGAGAACCACTCACAAACTTCACATAATTTATTCAGTTTATGAGTTATTCGCCGGCGCATCTATCAAAGAATACTTTTAAATAAACTATCAACAGGCCCTGAAGTTATAAAACTTTTTTCATGCGCATGAAATTTTTCATGTTAATAAATCTCAAATTACTAACAATGCCAAATCCTTTCTTCCTTTCTACCAAAAAAATAAAAATTTTCAGATAAAATTCTGATATTTTTCATATTTCTGCTCAAAACATAGATTGTGGGTAATCGTTAGAACCGCCTCGGCGAGGCGGTTCTAACGAGTACCCACAACCTATGTTTTAGAGCAGAAATAAGGAAAATAATGTATACCCCTGTAAACCCCAGTTTTACTATATAAAAGTGGGGTTTAAGGGGGTCATAATTATATAGGTATTTTTTCGAGATGATACAGATTTGCGGATTACGTTGTTGAATAAACTGCATTTAAAGATACCAGTTCTAAAACCAAATACTAATGAATGTTTTAATTTATTTTATGAATTGATCAACCCCAGTAGTGCTGTAGATTCAAAACTTACCTCTAAATTTATTTATGAGGCATTAGAATTAAAGAAGTAGATCTATTTATTTATTTTTTTTTTCTCATGTGTATCCTGTATAATGTTTATATTATCTATTTCATGTGAATGGAGAACACCTTCTGTATATGTATAAATAACAGGTTTTGCAATAAATATTATTCTATTCTATATATACCCGAAGAAAACCGTTCGCTATTCATCTGACTTTCTATAAAAGTGCAAGTGCCTTTCGTGCAATAACATATTATTGTCAATGTGTTAAACAACTGAGAAACTCACTCTGACATTTGCCAAAACAATGTCTTGCTGCAGAAATGAATATGTCTCTGGAGACTTAAATTGACTGGAACTAGATATATCACTTCTGGAAACATTTGCAAAAGGTGAGAACGACTCATGAATATTTCAGCTCTCATTAACGGCATGGAAGTCTTGATTTAATCATAAGTGGCTATTTCCAAAAATGTTGTCAAAGGTCGTTCCTTAGAGAATAAAATGTGATCTGCAAAACAATTATTCAGCATTGCCAAGAAAAACGCAACTAGACCTTGCTTGTAAAATCGTCGTAAATAATCTGTCAACGGGAAATATGTCGAATATCAGTTGCGGATAACTTGCACGGTTTCACTGCAGCTATTTTCATTTCATTCGAACTAGTGACTGCAAGCGAATCGACAAAATCAGCACGAAAACATGCCTGTATAATGTTGACCCCCTTAATCCCCACTTTTATACAGTAAAACTGGGGTTTACAGGGGCATATATATATTTTTTTGTCTTACTTCTGCTCTGAAACCTCTGAAACATAGATTGTGGGTACTCGTTAGAACCGCCTCGCCCTCGCCGAGGCGGTTCTAACGAGTACCCACAATCTATGTTTGCAGCAGAAATTTGAAAAAATCAGAATATGAAAATTATCTGAAAAGTTTTATTTTTGGTGGTAATTTTCAATATATTTGAAGAGGCTTATTTTCATAATGACTTGCTGCCTTTCGACCGTTCAGATCAAACACATTTCCTTTAACCTTTTCATCCCTAAGGTTCTGAAGTGGGCTCTTCATTCAGTTTGGACATGTCCACTGCCTCAAATAGGGGTTTCAGTATAACATCAAAAACACAATGGCAAACAGATAGATCCTCATGAGATTCCCAATGGTTCGCTCATGCTGAGGAGGGAGGGGTGAGAGCGCATGGCCTTTCGCCCTTAACTTGATAAAAATTTGTTTCATACAATGCTCAAAAATCGGTCTTTCAGGTTTAATGCTTAGCACCCTGGGTAAGATTTTCAGCAGACGAAATTTATAAATATTTTTTGACATTTCATGCAAATTGTCTTCATTGGCTGTCAAATCCTATTTTTTAAGAAAAATGAAAAAAAAAAAAAAAAAAAAACAAGAAAAAGAAAAATCACAAATTTGTCGTCTGCTGAATTAGCTTAGAGAGTGATAGGGCTTAATAAATCAGAAGTTGCCACGGAAAGGGCACCGTCACGAAGTGCGCCATTCAAAGCAAAAAAGAAAACACACACACACACACACACACACACACACACACACACACACACACACACACATTGTTAATTCTGCTTCAGAACGAGAATTGTAGAGGAATTCCGAAAGTGTATACTTTGCATTGCTCTCAACCTGAAACACCTTCTTTGATATAAACATTGTTGACGTTTAGTTTCGTGTTTGTCCTGTATTTAGCAACATAAGCATTCTAAACAACATGTTTGCCAAGTTTTAGTACCTCCAGATTCCGAAGCAATGTAGTTTATGTGTTCAGATAAGATGAGCCGCTCCAAGCGAAACTGTACATTCGGAGCATGCGCGGACAGCGAAGGCCCTGATCAGACTGCGCATCCGCGCAGTTGATCAGGGCCTTCGCTGTCCGCTGCCAGAACTATTGGATAGTACAGAATGTATCAATGCAGAGCAAAGGTCCGGATGAGACCTTGCGCATGCGCAGGATGATGTGAATCCGCATATTTTGCGCATGCTCGAAGGCAATTTTTCGCCTGAAGCAGCCCATATGATTGCCAAAGACTTGTTGACAGATACACTGTTTCCTAAATGTTTGACCCTTCCACGTCACGAACGATTCTAGAAAGAATGATAAATACTTAGATTGGCCGCGCCATGCGAAAACGTGTCTTTGGGCATATTCGGACAGCGGAGGCCCATATCAGCCTACGCATCCGCGCAGACTGATAATGGCCTTCTCTATCCGCTAACAAAATCATTGGATACTACAGAAAGTATGCATTGAGAGCAAAGACCTGGATGATGCTTTGTGCATACGCAGGCTTATCTGAATCTGCGCATTTTGCCCATGTTCGAAGGCATTATTTCACATGACGCGACCCAGATATTTCCTGTTCCAGCATGTTATGTTCTGTAAGAATGTAAGAACGCATGCTATTGCATAGATAAGGGCAAAGTTGCTTGCTTAACGACGCTTGCCAGTTTGCCAGTCTGAGATATTTGCCTCTTTTCAACTTCTCACCAATTTGTTACGGGGATGATATACACTTCCTAGATTTTCTGCTATTTTACAAGAGATACAACTTTTGTGACGTCCAGTTTGCTTTCCTGTAGATCCTTCTGAAAAAGGACTACTCTAAAAGGAAATAAACTGCTGTCCATGAATAGCACTTAAACATCAGGGCCAAGTTGTTCAAAATTAACGATGTCATTTGTTAACGTACGAGTATCGTTTAAACTTTGATCATTAAATATGGCATATATGCTAATATTTTGCTGAAAAAATGTGAGTAGGTTTTGCATTTGCAAAAGCTACTCACATTTTTCAACAAATGTACCTGTGAATTAGATATTGTACTTACCAGAACAGTTAACATTTTGACCATTAACGAGCTCGTTAAGCTAACGATGCTTTGAACAACTGGGCCCTGACAAACGGGATCTTTCTGAAGCTGCAAAACCATTAAAGGCTACAGAAGAGTAGACTCTCTTTGACGTCTGTTCATGGGAGATACTGCAAAGTACAGCATCCAGCAAGCCAGACAAAGTATCTTGACTTTGCCTGATCTAGACAAATTATATGAACTTAGCGGGTCCAAATGACGTGAAAAGATAATTAACCCTTTCACCCCTGAGTTTCTGAAGTGGACTCATGCATCTTTGAAGTTGGTCAGAACGATTGTTCCAAATAAGGTCTCAATCAAAAGTCAATGCAGGATATCAAACAGTGCAGATCCTGATAAGACGGCTCATTATGAGCCGTCTAATCAGGGTCTAAACTGTTTATGAAAACGTTGTTTTGGTAAGCAGGTCTGAAAACTAGAAAATTCTTATTAATTTTCATATTTGTGAATTATACCTACGATACATCTGAATAATGCTATGAGTCGATTCACCCGTGAATTACCGCTTGAGAAGTTGCAGTCCCGAAAAAACATTTGAGCCACCTCTTAGTATGTACGCATAAAGTGACTACGTCACTCGTACACGTATATGAAAAATCAATTTACCGAAAAATAATAACGATGAAAGAGGGGAGGTGGCGGGAGAAAGATTCAGATGTATCGTAGGTATAATTCACAAATATGAAAATTAATAAGAATTTTTAGATTTGTTTCATTAAACCTACGATACATCTGAATAATGCAGACTTCAACATTAATGGAGGTGGGAACATTAAAATAATTAAAATTAAGCTTACCGAGGACGGTCAAATGTTATTATCAAGCCGTAAAAACGCCAACCAACAAAAAGGTCGAGAGTTCTCACTGCCGTAATACTGTACCACAAAAAGAGTAATTTGACCATTATTTAAAAAGAATGGTTCAGACACAGGCCATTATCATACCATAACCAAGGAATACTAACATTGGACGATCAATTATATAAAACCCATCAGATCAGTATTTACCCAACTATATACAATAGCCGGCCTCGGTGGCTCAGTTGGATGCGCGTCCGACTGGTGATCAGGAGGTTGCGGGTTCGAACCCCACGGCGGCAACATTATTTCATGGAGATTGATCATGAAATATTTTCTACGGTCATTCTCTCCCTTCAGTTTCTGGCGAAAGAATGTGCACAATACTGGTTAACCGCTTAGAGGACTAAGCCTGCCCAGTGTGGTTAGGTAAATTGACCGCGCTCGACAAGAGACCACTGGGTTGACACTGCCGTAAAACCACAACACAAACAAATATACAATATATATACAGGAACATGGCCTATATCAATCAGACAGAAGAAATGATGAAGGCGCAATAACAGACTGTACCGCTACTATAGGCCCTAGGCTAGCTAAGCTCCTTGAAAGAGCAGATGTGTCCCTGAGATAAAACCTTATAAAGGAATTTTCAGAAGACCAACAACTGGCTTTGAAAATATCCTCTAGAGAAACTTTGTTAAACCATGCCCATGATGAAGCCAGAGCTCTGACTTCGTGAGCATCAACCTTAGGCAACTCAAGACTAGAACCTTCATAAGCAAACCTTATTGTCTGAACAATCCACCTTGACACAGTATCAGAAGAAATCTCCTTCTGCTAGTTTTCCAAATGAGAGATAAATATCCTCTTCCGATTTTTCCTTCTTGGGAAAACTCTAGTAAAATAAATTCTAAGGGCCCTAACAGGACAGAGCAATGGAATATCGCCTTGTCCTTTAAGGGAAGGAATACAAATTTAATGACTTAACACCGAAGGCAGTTGATTCTTGGCGAGAAACCCTGGAAAAGTGAACAAGATAACACACTGATCAGTAAACTGAACGTCTGTTACAGAAAAAGCATGAACTTCACTCCGCCTTCTACCTGATGCAAAAGCAATAAGAAAAAACTGTTTCAAAGTTAATTCCTTGAACCCACAGGATTCCAGTGGTTCATAAGGAGGAACCAGTAGGGTGGACAGAACCAAGGTTAAATCCTACTTGGAAAAATGAGATCTCGATCTAGGTCGTTTTAGCTCAAAACTTTTAACCACATCCGACAAGACAGATTCATTAGAAAAATCTATTTTGGAAATTTGCTTAAGTGTAGTGGAAATTGCAGAACGATACCCCTTCACTGTAGCTGGGCAAAAAATTTTATTATGTAGAAAAACTAGGGATCTGCAAACCCATTTATAATTGGATTGAAGGGATCCATTTGCCTTCAGAAACACTAATCCACCCAAGATTTGCACCTGTATTCGTAGAAATTGTTGGTGGAAGATCTTTTCGAGGAGTAGATTCGTTGGGTAACTGCTCTAGTAATGCCAGATGCTTCCATTTGCTGTTGCATAGCAACCAAGCGTGAAGACGAAAGATGCCTGGCGTGGAATGTAACATCAGAGACACAAGCTGATGCAACAGATCGCTATATACAGGAAGCTGCATTGGAGGAGCAACTAGTAATGATAGTAGGAGAGGAAACCAAGGTTGTGCCTCCCAAAGAGGAGCAATTAACCAAACTAAGCACTCCTCTGTCTGTATCTTCCTGAGACATTGTAATATCAGAGGAAATGGAGGAAACGCATATGCTAACATCCCTTTCCAGCTGATCGAAAGAGCATCCACTGCATATGCCTCCGGGTCTGGAACAGGTGACACAAACACTGGAAACTTCTTGTTCAGCTGAGTAGCAAAGAGATCTATTAGAGGAGAGCTCCATAGGTGACAGATCTGATCCACCACTCTCTGGTTCAATGACCACTCTATCTGAACTACTTTCATTTTCCTTGTCTGCCAGGATGTTCAATTTCCCTGGCAGGAACCGTGCCTTCAGGGCTACCTTGTGCTCTACACACCACAATGCACTCTGCATTGTCAGATCGCACAGGGTCCTGGAATGAGCCCCTCCCCCATCCCCTCTCCCTGTTTGTTGATGTGTGCTGCTACTGTTTTGTTGTCTGTTGCCAACAAAATGGAGCGATTCTGAACATGAAAGGTAAATGCCTGAAGAGCCAGGAAGACTGCTTTTAGCTCTAGGACATTGATATGCTGTCCTTTCCATTCTACAGTCCATATGCCCGAGGTGTGCTCCCCACCCATCCAGACTTGAGTCTATGAACAACTGAAATTCTGGAGAGGGATGATGGATTGGAGACAATGACATTAAAACCTCCTTGTCTAGCCATTGTTGCACAGCCCTGAGGAACCAAGGATGTAACCTGATTTGTTGTTCCCAGAGGCAATCTTCCTGGGACCATCTCTCTTTGATTCCCCACTGGAGAGGTCTCTTGTGTAACCTCCCCCAGGGAAGAAGATTCGCCATTGATTCCATCTGTCCTACAATGGAATGCAGCTGACGAGCTGAAGCTTGTTTGGCATTCAACAGTAGAGTTAACGCCTTTTGAAAAACTGATATTCTGTCCAAAGAAGGACCCACCTGACCTTCGATCGCCACAATCACAAACCACAGCCCTTCCCAGACCCTAAGAGGAAGAGGAAACCGACAAATCCAAACAAGCACAAATCAAACAAACGCACGAAAAGCACTAAGATTAGCTCTCTCTCTTACCCAAGCGAGGTAATTGCAATGCTAAAAGGACTGAAAAACACAAGAACAAAATGACACAAGGTAAGACATAAACAAATCGACTCGTAGAATAAACCACAAAGCAACAAAGAGTAAGACTAACACCGGGACCACCGCCCCAGAACGGTCAGTAGAATAGACAACAGGGGGTTTAAAGCACTTTTACAGCCAGCCAACTTCACCCTGGGTCCCGATGCTACTCTTAATAAAGAAATGCATAAAAAGTTTGGTTCGTATAAAGGCTCCCAACTCAGTCAATACATCTAAGCGAAAACATAAAAATCAAATTAATCACAATAATAAACAAAGACGAGTACTCATGGCAAATTCTACTGTATGCCAGAGAAAATGAAAACCAAAAGTTGAACCACGGCAGGCCAAGTCAAAGACATATCGTCAAGCCCCAACCCACTGATTTAAGTTTATCGAAGAGGCCGTCATTGAGTCTGAGGCCCGAACAGCCGTCGTGCAATTAAAGAGTGAAGCATAGCCATCAACAATGATTGGGTTGACAACTAGGCATGCAGTCTGCCGCATAATATCCAGGCTATAACCAATTCTTTCATAACGGTTAATAATTTTTCTGAATTGCTGCGAAAAGTTAGATTTTCCTACAATTTTTCTAAATCTGTACATTAAATTCTGGTTCCGATATACCTTGTTGCAGAAGTGTTTTCAGACTGACGCTATATTTTTCTACCAAGGCACTGTGTCTGCGATAAAATTTCGAAAACGCCTAACGAAGTTTAAAATAACGATAGCCCTGCCTAAGAAGTTTGGCAGTAAGGGCTTTATTACGGTAGTTAAAGTCACTGAGATTTGAAGAAGCTCTGGCGAATGGCGAAGTTGAGATATATATATCCCATATGAGGTACGCCGGGGGACATCGCTATCCACAAAAGGGAAATTGACTATATCAAAATCAAAATCGTCCCTTTTATTATAAATTTTGGTGGAAACTGTACCATTAGATATACATAGATTCAAATCCAAAAAAAGCTGCCCCGGTATCGGAAGAATTTGCTCTATTTAATTGGAGTTCTGTAGGGTATATGCGGTCCACCATTTGGTCAAAGTAAATATTGTCAATATTTAATAAATCATCAATCTTGAAGTTGAATTGAAGACTGGACTTCTGAAACACACGGTTGTAGCCATTCGTCCAGTTAAGCGTGTACTCGAATACCTAGCTGGCGGACATGCCTCAAAATGGCTTTCAAAACACGGGAAAACACATTCGGGCTCACTGAGAGCCCAAATGGGAGTGCCCAAAACTGATATATTTTCCCCACGAAGAAGAATCTGAGATAAGGGCGAGATTCCGATGAATCGGAATATGAAAATATGCATCTTTTAAATCGAGAGATGTCACCCAATCGCCTTTCTTTAAAGATATCCTGACTGTGTCCAGTGTCTCCATTTTGAAATGTGGACAAAGGACGAATTTGTTCAGACGAGACAAATCTATGACTGGTCTCCACCCTCCTAACCGCTTCTTCACTAGAAAAAAACTCGACTGAAGAAGCCTCTTCTTGGGTGACATGTCTTGACTTCTTCTATGGCATGTTTTTGTAAAAGTGCTATAACTTCCTCCTTGAGGATCTGCACCCTCGCAGAGTCCTGAGGCATTCGAGTGCACCACTGTGGTGGACTGCGAAATAACTGTGGAAGGACACGTAGTTGAATTCGATACCCACCTCGGACAACAGAGAGTCCAAGTGTCCGAGGTGATTTTTCCCAAGCCTTTTGGAACAAAGAAATTCTTTTTCCTGTTTGTAAATCTGATCTTGGAATCTGATGTACCACGGAATAGCATGTTGTTAAATGAAGGAAGACCTGGGAACAGAAGTGGACACCCCTAAAAGGGAGAAGGTTTTTGACCCTTTCCCTTTCTAAAGGACTTAAATGGAGCCTGATTATTTACATTCTTTCTAGAATTTCTCGCAGTTCTGTTGGCATGCGAGGTTCTAGAACAACCTGGTCCAGCCGTAACATTCAATATGTTAGCCGTGCCCTTAGAATTGTATTCAGAGGGTTTTTTTTATCTTTTTTCTTAAAACCTGATGACTGTTGCTTACTGGTATTAACCACAGCCATCTGTAAGGACTTATGTGCCAAACTTTCTTTATACTGACTAACCACTTCAGGAAAATTATTACCAAAAATAGTAGCAGAATCCATAGGCTGCACCCGTAATGACTGTTTTCACTCTGTATCCAAATCTGTCACAGATAAACAGGCATCCCTTCTAGCTAAAAGAGGCCCTGAAGCTAGTCTAGATAATATCTCAACCAAATGCGACTGAGTTTGTGCAAGTGCTTGTAAATAGCGAGAAACCTCTAACATGTCATCCTTTGAGAGGTTTTCATTCTTAATGGTTTTAAGAGTTCCACATAAAAACAACTCAGGATATGAAGCTAGTTGAATACCGGCCCTAGCCAGCTTCTCCAATTTCTCTAACGTAGAAAATTGAACGTTATGAGAAGATGGAATAGCTTATCCTTGCTTTATAACATCCTTTATACCTGGGTTTAAAGAAGGGGGATCTAAACTAATTTGAGGATTAATTGCCTCATATGATGATGGTAGAAAACTTTGGGCTTGCTGTTTAATGCCACAAACGAACCTGGCTTGAATTCCTTGGGGTAGGGAAAAGGTGATATTGCAATCTCTTCTTCTCCTTTTAAGCGTTCATTCATTTTAACCAAAGATTCCACCACACTATTAGAATGTGGCAGAGCTAAAGATACTGGCAGTCTGGTCTGGATCCTTGAAAAATTCCAAGGCTGGAGTACCAGACATTTGGTTAGTAACTTCAGGAGTAGGACAAGCCTCCGAACCTAACCTGGATCGAAGCTGAACAATGGCATCTCTATAGGACAGAGATTCCTTAGCACTTCTAAGTCCCCCTCATTATCATCATCCTCTGAAACCACACCAATGGTTTCATTGGATCCAACACAAAGCTGAGTCTGATCTGCACAAAGGATCAAGATTCTGTTCTGTCCCAGAATCTGCTGAAGATAAAGATTTTTCTTTATCAACAGTAGATGAATTCTGTGAAAAAGTGTCCATTCTTTCTGACATTTTTTTCAACATATCTCCCTGTTGCTTTACTAGCTCAGATAGTAAAGCAACAGAAGGGTCAGCAGAGGTGGTGTTAGGAGACATAACTCTATGTTGTCTAAATCTAGGAGACCTAGATCTCGATCTGTAGCGCTGAGAATGTCTAGGGCACTGACCTATGTCTGGTCCTAGGAGACCTCGACTTATGTCGAGGCCTAGGAGACTTAGACCGAGATCGAGATCTAGTGTGTGTATGTTTGCGTCTGGGAGGATCCCAAGACGAAACAGACTCCACACTGGAATCTGAATCAAAAGAGGAAGAGCTCGTAGAATGTCGAGCCCTCCTTGTAGAAGGGTTTGACGTAGGTGGTCTACTCTGAGATTGAATATCTGTCCTAGGAGACAAAAACTATCTAGGAACAGATCTATTTCTCTCAAATGCTACATCTATGGGAGCCACTGAGCTGGATGGAACCTGTCTTTAATGTTTACACTTGAAACGTTAATACCAGGAGCCTGAGTGACAGAATTAGAATCAGACTCATGGTTTCTGTTTCTTTCATGCTGTCCAATGTCAGTGGCAGAAACTGTAACATTGACATTAGGAAGAACCGCATGCTGTGTATTCTCTAGCCCAGGACCATTTTGTGAGGTACACTTCTTTTCTTTGCACGGTCTGATCTCTGAAGGTATTTGTGGAACGCACCAAAGATCCTCATCCCACAGAGAGCAGACTTCGCATGTTAGTGGGGGAGAACAAGAATTGTTCATGCAAGACCTGCAAACCTCATGATTATCCCATTAAGACAATTCTACTACATGGCTTACCTGCCCTTCCTGAACATCGTTTGTTCTGAGTAGACATCTTCTACAATAAACTGAATTAAACTGAACTAAGAGAATAATTCCAAATGAATGACAGAACAAACTAAAAATACAGAAAAATGAAGAGAGAAACGGAAGTCCGAAGTTAGGAACAGTCCGAAATAACTTATCGCGAAAAACGAAAGTAATTACCGGAAGAAAAAACAAAGCAAACAAAAACTGAAAACAAATAAGAACGAAAGAAAAATGTAGAGAAAGATAAACTAAACAAATAAACTCAAGAACGGCTACGGGTGAGACCCTTTACCCACTACCGGCACGGCTTGAAATTTTCTTCAGCTGATTACACGTGTTATCTCGGTGCCCGCTTGCGGTAAATTGATTTTTCGTATACGTGTACGAGTGACGTAGTCACTTTATGCGTACATACTAAGAGGTGACTCAAATGTTTTTCGGGACTACTACTTCTCAAGCGGTAATTCACGGGTGAATCGACTCATAGCATTATTCTGATGTATGTCTGCTTTAACCATTTGTTTAATGAAACAAATGGTTAAAGCAGACAATATCGAATTTCAAAAGACAAGAACAGCTTTGACAGAGTTGCTTCCCCTTAATGCGATTCAGTTCATCTCACAAATAAAGAACAAGTCCTTTGCTTTAAAAAGTAATGATAGTTTGTCAAAGTAACCTAACACCTTCCGTCCAAGACACCCAAAGGAAAAAGGGACGCACCAAAAGGAACGGCACTACGACCTAACAGCACAAGCAGAAAGCCAACAGGACAGCCTCTTTCCCAAAAATCAGCCGAACGGCCATCCAAAATAAAAAACCTCACCAGGACACTTCTCAGTGGCTCTCGTTATTTCAAATACTGATAGCTCAAACTTCTGCTTAAGTCAAACTAAAGTGCAATAACGACTTCAACTTCTTTCATCTCAAACTATTGCTATCTCAAATTAAATAGTCTGGTCTCGAGAGTCGATTGTACTTAGTACTTATGTTTAAAACAACTTTCCATGGTCCCAGAGATGTTCGAGCCATTGAAGGTCGACTGTACAAATTAAAGTTCACAAAAACAAAAATCTAATTATGTATTTTATGTGCGACAATGATTCTCACGATTTGGTGTCTGTTTGATAGGTAAAGTAGAAAGAAGACAAAGTTTGTCCCCATCTATTGAGTCTTCCTTAATCGAAAATCAAGAGTTTAAAATCTGGATATTTTTTTTAATATTTGTTCCATTCACGTCAGTGACTTCAGGTTATACACGAACATAAGGCCCAGACGTGAATCACATGCAGTCCGCGAATGGTCATTATTGTTCGTCCATATTAATCTGCAGTATCATTGAGTCTGTAAGCGCATAGTAAAGAGCATTATTAGATGATGTGGATGTGCAGGCTAATCTGAATCTTCCTGGCTGTATATGTCCTGAAAGTTCCTTTTCATTTGTTGAGTTTAATTTACATTGGCTGCAATACATGTATCTGATGATCTAATGAAAAGCCCCTGATGCCATATGCGAACTGTGAAAGCCCCCTCCTCACCCAAACCCACCCCCACATCCACGCATCCACTCCACTCTACCCCCTCATCAGGATCCGGATTTGAAGTCTGATAAGGACAACATTCCCAGCAGGCACGTAACATTAAAACAACGTCGATTCAACGTCACGACGTCGAATCAACGTTGAATCGACGTTGTTTCAACGTTGTGTGCCCGCTGGGTTTATTGTCCGCATGTATGATAACAATCCTTTCAACATGATGCAACATACATTATCTTCAATGCGTGCGCTAATTCATTTTTCATTGTACCAAAATTTCTGTTTACAAAGAAAAATTATTACTGTTTCCGACACATGGGACGTATCATTTCTCTTTCTTCTGTTTCAGTATTGTCCAAGAAGTAATTAACTTGCAAATCAACATGTGTTTTCATGAAATAAAATAAAACAAAACTAGGAAAAAAATATTAAAACGTCATTCTCAGTGTTATATTATGATGTATGTTATTATAATTACTCATCTTATAAATATTCATTTTTGTATCAAAATCCTCAAGCCTTGTAATGACTGCAAATTGTATAATTTAAGGGAAACTGATACATTTTCAAGGATGGCAACTCTTGTCATAATGGCTTTCCTCCCTTTTGAAAAGGGGTCTACTCTAAAAGGAAGAATTTGATCCCAAAGGGAGAAAAGTATTTCACTTTAGAGTTGATCCCTTTTTAGAAGGGATTTGGTATGTACGAAAGCAAACTAAAATTCACAAAAATTGTCTCCTTTGTAAACTATGGCGGAAAAACTGTTAAGTATATCAAGTCCCCTTAACTGAAACAGTCACGTGACTGTAACTACATATTGGCATGTGGCATTGGATCAATAGTTTAATGGCGATAAAAAACCTTCCGTAATAATTCCGTAACTAGTTTAATCATATTTTATTGCATATAAATGATGCAAAGGGGTCGGGCCACAAGTTCTCACAACATTAGTTATGGCCATTTCCCAACATTGTAATATACACATACTATAACTCACATGACAATGACATAAAACATAGAAGTTCAAAACTTTTTCAAGACGAAAGATGAACTAAACGTTCGATATAATCGTACCGAGCCACTTGAAAAGAGTCATTTAATAGCAAATCGCGACCGGTCCGGATTCTTCCTCCGAACTTCTCTTAACTTTCCTCAACAGCTCAGTAACCGCGAAAACTCTTAATGTTTGTTTACCCAACAGTGCCTGGATTTTTTTGCAGCAGCCCCATAATTTGTTTATCAGCAGTTCCGTGTCATTTAGTCGCAGCTCGTTAAACTCACTCGACAACTCAATAACATTGCTCAGCAACTCTCTGACTTTCAATTTGGTATCAGAAACAATGAAAATTGTCTAGAGTATTTCCCAAAGGCATGTGCCAAGCAGTAAATTTTAAATTGCAGTCTTTTGAATGATTACAAGTAAACATTGCTTACTGATATATGATCGTTTTAAAGACATCTGTGTTTAGCAATTTTGGTTGTTCGTTCACTTACTTTGATTTTAGATGAGGATCAAATGAGCCACAACGAAGGATACGTCCCTTATGACATGCACGCCCAGCGAAGACTCAAATCAGCCTGCGCATCTGGGTAGTCTGATTCAGAGTCCCTTCTCCGCATGAAGAAACTTTGCAACATTGACTGTCTAAAATGCGCTCAGTGAAGATTTTGATCAGACAGCGCGAATGCGCAGGCTGATCTGAATCTTCGCTGGGCGCATATGTCCGAAATATATGTTTTGTGTACTCATTAGAATCGCCTCATCGAGGCGATTCTAATGAGTACACTCAACATATTATTATCTATAGAAGATCGAAATCATATCCCTGTTACGTACACCTGTTGTAATTTGGCCTGGCGCTATGATTAACCCTCAGTCATTCTACCTAGTTATCTAAAAGAAATTTCCGTGGTTCCAAAGATGTACTGTAACATAAATAAAGGGATACATAGGAAATGGCACACTTACAGAACACAGCTCTCCCAAGGCTATTCATTACGAAACCATGCCTATTCAAATATATTGAAAATTTCACAACCAAAAAACTGAAAACTGATATTTTTCATATTCTGCTCAAAACATAGATTGTGGGTATTCGTTAGAACCGCCTCACCGATGCGGTTCTAACGAGTACCCACAATCTATCTTTTTGAGCAGAAATAAGAAAAAATAATGTATACCCCTGTTAACCCCAAAGTGGGGTTTAAGGGGGGTAAAATTATATAACCCAGATGTCTTGATGGTCAGAATGACATACGACGGTAACACAACAGCACTCTATTGAAAAGAGTATCCGCAAAACGAAGAAAAAATGCAATACAAAATTTCACCTTCGAATGGCCAACAATAAAACTGATGGAGTGCTTAAACCTGGTTTTATCTGCACTTAACCATCAATCTTAATCTTGATATACAGTTGACTCTCGCTATCTCGAGATCGCTTATCTCGAATAACCGTTTATCTCGAAGTGAAAATCTGTTCCCTGCCTAAACATGAAAATCTAATATGTAAAGATTATTGTGGAAAAGAGGAGAAATTGCTCCTAAGGAGCAATTTCTCCTCTTTTCCACAATATTTTTAATACTCTAACCTCAAGAGTCCAATTACACATATATTTATTAAATGTGGTTAATCGAATTTGTTCTTCCTCAATTCTGCAAATCTGATATTTCGAAGTACGGATATCTCGAAGTATTTCAGAGAGTCCCTTGGAATTCGAGATAACGAGAGACGACTGTAATTCCTGATACAGTCGAACTTAATGTCTCGAACATCTTTTTCAACCATCGAAATTTGTTCTAGACATGTGTAGTTCGAGACACTGAGGGTTTATCAATCTGTTTCAATTCTGGCTTCAACTCAGCGGTTCAGTCAGTGGATTTCTTTAACTCTGGTTATCAGTGTCTGGGGTGTTTGCCAAGAGCCCTTACCCTTGTTTCTTCACAGTGATGTTATTGTTTCACTGACTGAGTTAGGGAGCCCCTATTCGAGCCGAACAATCATTTTGTACTTTTTACAACATTCGAATCTGTGCTTGGGATTTGGTGGCCGTGCTTTCGATTTAAGACCTCGGTAATTTTACCACTGATCGTTCTAAGAAGATGGTTCTAGTGTTTGCTCTCTGTGTGGCCTTATCGCTGATAGCTGCATGGCTGTTTTATTGTTATGTCCTGTTCGTTGTCTTAGGACCTAGTTGTTCAAAAATAAACGAAGTTGTTAGCTAACGTGACGTTAAAGATTGCTAACGGAGCCAAGTTTGATATAACCTTACTTTTGTTGTCTGAAATTACTATTTCCAGTTGCAATTAAGTTGTCCCTTGTATGCTAAAAGTATTGTAAGAGAAAATATTGTCTAAGTACATAGTTTTCTATCTAAGCTACGTAGCCAAGTTATGTCTAGGGAGGTGAAAATGTTATCAGATTAAATAGTGATTATAATCTAATTGCTTTAAAAGTTTTTGGTATATTTTTACGTATTTTATGTATATTTCTTTCACAATGAGTGTGCAGATTTTTCATAACCTCAGTGGTGAAAAATAAATTATTATAGTATAAACTGCATTAGAGTATCAGAACACTTATTCGGACAATATGATAATGAAAACAACAATCTGAGAAAATCAGTTTGAAACAAGTTTGGTTCCTGTGATTTTCGTTATATCAAAACTAGCTCCGATAGCAACCATTAAAATCGTATCTTGAAATAGGGCAAATACATTGATATTTTTGCTGAAAATGTGAAAAGCTACTCATATTTTTGAAGCATAAATATTAATGTATTTGAAAATACCTTAGCTACAACAGCTAACGAGTTTTTCATTAACGAGCTAGTTTAGCTAACAATGCATTGAATAACTGGGTCCAGATTGCGATTGAGCCCTCTACTTCGTTCCATTATCCCCGCGCTTTTCGGAGAAAAAAACGGGGATATTATGATATCCCCGTCCGTCCGTCTGTAATTTCTGTCCGTCCGTACGTCCGTCTGTAATGTCATACCAATGCTCCTAGACCATTTTAAGCTACAATCTCGAAACTTTCACAGGCGGTAGCCCTGTGGATGAGGACTGGAGGAACACACTCGAAATTTTGATGTAAACCCTGGGGGGCTGGGCCAGAGGGCGGGGGGTGGGGGCTGTGGCCCCGAAGGGTCCAAAATCCATTTTGCACAATGTCAATTGTCATGATGCATATTAAATCAAAGATAATGAAGAGTAGAATACAGTGGTGCTGCAAAAAGTTTGCCTCGGGAACATGTTTAGGGTCACCAGAGGTCAAAAAGTAGGATTTTTGGGTCCTTTTTATTGTCACACCTCCTTCTAGGCTTTTTGAGCTAGAAACTTGAAACCGTCACAGGTAACAGCCCTATGGATGAGGAATGGAGGAACATATTTGGAATTTTGATGTGCGTGGAGGTATGCGATGGCGCTGGCGCGGGGATATGCGAAGGCGCGCCATCGACTTGCTCTAGTTGTAGTTCTGTGATGTGTTGTGTTTACGGTGATAGATCACTGATGAGGACCCAACAGGGACCGAACACATATCTGTACCTTGTCAGCTCCATCAGAATTAAAGTCGATATTTCGAGCGAGTAAAACTACTGTCCTTTCGACATCCTTTGAAAAGACGTTTTCTAGCTTAGCCTTTCATTCTAAATGAATGTTTTATTCTGAATTGACCAAATCTTATAAGGAACCATTTGTCTTTTCTGTTTCTGTGCTTTGTTTTCAAATATTTACTGTAAAATAAATTTTAAGACTAATGGCCTATGCAATTTCTATAGTATATTGGCTGTTTGGAAAACAAATTATTAGAAATTTTGTTTTGCTTTTCTTCACTGATTTTTTTTTTCTGATTTTTAAGTATTGATGTTCCATAAAGATATTTTGAAAATTTCAGAAAATTTGAATAAGTGAAACCTACATCCAAACTACCTTACCTATCGGTTTGCATAATTTGCAGCCATTTTTACTATGGGGAAAAGGGGGAGTGGGGGTGGAGGGGGGGTTTAAAACCATTAAATAAAATAAAACTTTTTATGCATAGATAGTTGCGACAAAAGGTTTTGCATTGAATCATGACGAAAATTTTGCTACTTCACTTCTGAGTAAAACGTCATGCAAAAAACGACTAACGACTTTCTGAAATATGTCGAAAGCAGAATAATTTAAGTCTCCAAGTAGATGATACTCCTGACCGTACGAAGTTGCAATTTCTTCTTTGTATGTCAGTTATTGTACCATTGTTTCCATGTCCATAACTGAGAATATAAAAAATGAAAAAGGTTGCCTTTGGAAACAAAGAACACACAACAGGACGAAAATTGGACTCGGTTATATTAAGTTTCTTTATATGCACCACATATGGTTTGCGATGGTTCAAACGCCCCCACCCCACCCCTCCCCCACCCCCACATTCCTCCCCCTTTAACACCGGCTTAAGCGGTATTCGATTTCAAATTAATCAGAACGAGCTCAATGATCCCAGGTTAGAAAAAAATATATATAATCTGCACTATGATGTAATACGGGGCAACATTCTTTCGTGAAGATTGATCATGAAATATTTTCTACGGTCATTCTCTCCCTTCCGCTGATTCAAGAAGGGCAGTTGTCAGCTTCTGGCGAAAGAATGTGCACAATACTGGTTAACCGCTTAGAGGACTAAGCCTGCCCAGTAAACGTGTGGTTAGGTAAACTGACCGCGCTCGACATGACCCCATTAGGTTGATTGGGCCGTAAAACCTCAACACAAACAAACAAAATTTGTGAGGCTGCATAGTTCGATCATACTGACTGTGCAATACCTTAACAAGAATGACTGTGACTTCGACAACACAGAATCTGAGTAAAGATACATTAGGCATGTTTAATTTTATGGAATTAATTTCGTCTGTTTAATTCTTTCAGATCTGCAGACCAAACTAGATACCTGTGCAAACATGATGAGCCGTCTCATTGGGATCTAGACTGTTTGCCATTTTGTTTTGATTTTTGACTGACATCCCCATTTGAAGTAATGGACCTGTCCAAATTCAAAGTTAGAAAAGTTTATTTCATAACAGAACATATATTTGTAATTTGGAGCTGCATCGTCGGAAAATTAGGGCGAGCTTTCACGCGAGAAAAAAGTAGCTTAAGCTCCCTCCACCCCCGCCTCCCCACCCCCCCCCCCCCCCCATCCCCCACGTGTATTGTCCTACTGACCGTTCCAAGATGGTTCCTCTGTTGCAGTTCTTCTTTGTTTGCGCGTCTGTGCTTTCATATGTGGCGTTTGTGGTGTCCTTATTTGTTCATTATCCATTACGTTAACACGCCTATTCAAATATATAGAAAATTTCATCTCCAAAAACTGAAAATTTTCAGATTAAAAACTCCGATATTTTTCATATTTCTGCTCAAAACATAGATTGTGGGTACGCGTTAGAACCGCCTCGCCGAGGCGGTTCTAACGAGTATCCCCAATCTATGTTTTGAGCAGAAAATAAAAAAAATAATGTATACCCCTGTAAAGCCCAGTTTTACTATATAAAAGTGGGTTTTAAGGGGGTCAAAATTATATAGGTATGTTTTCGTGATGTCTGCTTCTTTTAGTGACTCGGGAGGGCTGTACTTCTGTGATAATGGCATTTCCGGGGTATCTTCGCTTATATTTTGACTTCACACACCCAGACAATTCCTTTCTTAATATCCAGATACCGGAAATCTCTTGATGATTCTTTGAATGCAATGATACAAGCTGATATCTATAGCATCAATAGTTCAATTTAAAGACAAAACCAATGGAACACTTGTTAAAATTACCATATTTATCTTCAAAATTAGGAAACTTCAGCATCTTTATATACATATTATTGCACGAATGCCTAAGCATATGCCTGTTTGAAGCTGTGGCCGAATGGGCAGATTCATGTGCTGTTTGCACATGGAGTTTGCTTACGAGGGTCCTGCAAAAAGTTCTGTCACTAATAGGCTTCCTTGGTTCTATCCCAGGTTTATCTTAAAATGCTTAACTGCACTTGAATGGTGTGTTGAGTAGCTAACGATACCCGTTTATTTCGTTCAAATTGCTTACCAACTGACCGAGTTGTTTCAAATTGAAATAGATGCAGTCATATACACTGACCAATTTATTTGTTACAATAAGAAATGACCAAGCAAAGGATGGTCAGGAGTCCACCTTTTACATGACAACGCCTCCTCTCATAAGTGTGAGGTTGTTAAGTCTTTTTTGGCTTCTGAAAAGGTGAAAGTTTTAAACCATCCACCTTATTCACCTGACCTGAGTCCCTGTGAATTCTTTTTATTTCCAAGACTTAGGAAAATGCTTTCTGTAAATAAGTATACGTCTAGAAGTTCTCTTGGCAGCGCTATTTATCAGTGTCTCCAACAGATACCAAAAGAAGACTATATATCTGCTTTTCGCGACTGGGTAAACGGGTTACAAAAGTGTGTTTCAGTAAAGGGGGGATACTTTGAAGGTTTGATATAAAAATATGTTTGATAAAACGTAGCACTGAAGTAATCCGAACCCAGTGACAAAACGTTTTGCAGGACCCTCGTAGAAATCTTCAAAATGGGCCGTATTTAACGTTACGTGACATAAAAGATTCATTTGATTTAAACTTTGATGTCGTCAGCGTCATTTTTGTTTTCACGGAATAGCGTCATTGTTACAAAATCGACCATTTTGTATGATTGGTCTGGCTTTTTGGTGCGCCTTTTCAAAATGCAAGAATGGTGATTGCACATGATTGTTTCTTTGCATCAATATTTGCCTGTTTCCTCAGTACTCGTAGGTATTTGAACAATCTGATACCTTGTGCTCAAACAACTTGCTTGGGACCCGGCAAATGTTCATGTATGATCAAATGGGCAGTCAGGCAGACCAAAATAGACTGTGCAAACAGTGTAGATCCAGATGAGACGGTTCGTTCTCATCACGATTTACACTGTTTACACTGTTTGTCATTCTGTTTTGATTTTTGATTGAGACCCCTATTCGTAACAATGATTCTGACCAGATTCAAAGATGGAAAAGTCAACTACAGAGGATGAAGGGGTCATACGTGTTTTGTTTAGAATTTCTGAAAACAGGCCGTTGGTTACGTGAAGTTACGCGGTATAAAGCTGCCGCCCTGCATTAAGAAAACATGCCTATACAAATATACTGAAATTTTTACCCATAAAAATGAAAATTTACAGATAAAAATAAAAATCTAATATTTTTTTATATTTCTGCTCAAAACATAGATTGTGGCTGCTCATTAGAACCGCCTCGCCGAGGCGGTTCTAACGAGTACCCACAATCTATGTTTCTGAGCAGAAATAAGAAAAATAATGTATACCCCTATAAACCCCAGTTTTACTATATAAAGGGGTCAAATTATATAGGCGTGTTTTCGTGATGTGGAATAAGCATTTTGCCTTAACTTTTTCTGACGTTTTTGTATACAAGAACATACGAAATATGATTGATTTTTTATGATTTTTCGGGCTTTTCGATAAGACTTAAATTGAATTATGCAAAACTGCAAGAACTGCGATCGCAAGTGTTTGTTTTCAACTTGGATCCCTTTGAATTTTAACAAGCCCATTTGGCAACCTGTTAACATGTCTAAAATGCCGACTAAATTGCTGTCAGTGTTTTGTATGTCCCTCGGAATGTTAAATGCAAATTACTGTACGTTAATCGTCGATGAAATGCCATATTATTAAATATTTTCGCTTTATTAATGCTAGCAGCTTTTGTACGAAATTGCTAATTCACACATGTTGATGAAAACTTAAAACTAAATGAAGGAAGCAGATGTTTAATTTGTATATTCTTATCTATATGCAAAACGTATTCAATGATACAAGCACTTGGAAGTAAGTAGATCCTTGTGTTAAGAATTGTTTCTCAGCAAATATACAGTCGACTCTCGTTATCTCGAATTCCAAGGGACTCTCTGAAATACTTCGAGATATCCGTACTTCGACGCATCAGATTTGCAGAATTGAGGAAAAACTAATTTGATTAACCACATTTAACAAATATATGTGTAAATGGACTCTTGAAGTTAGAGATATATTAAAAATATTGTGGAAAAGAGGAGAAATTTCTCCTTAGGAGCAATTTCTCCTCTTTTCCGCAATAGTTTTTACATAATAAATTTCCATATTTAGGCAGGGAACAGATTTTCACTTCGAGATAAGCGGTTATCCGAGATAAGCGTGTTCGAGATAGCGAAAGTCAACTGTACTTGGAAGTCTCATTTAGCTGTGGCATGTAAGAAACATTAGTTTACATTACATATTTAACAATTTTAGAACAAGGACAGTGTTGTTCGCCAAGATGTATCAAGACACGTGACGGAATTCAATATTTCGAATGTTGAAAAACAATAAACATACCACTGAGGAAAAGATTTATCAAAATGAATGAATAAACTTGGTAGATTTTCCGTCATTTATGAAAAGGGAGACAAGTTGATTGACTTCCGGTGAGCTTTCCTGCACACACCAAGTCCCTTCTGGAGTCTTCTATGGAGTCTTCTGTAAAAGGAAAACAAATTGTTCCCACCTGGCACAAATTCGTTCCTTTCCAAGATAGGTCCATTTACAGAAGGGAAACAATATTGACAGAAGTGCTTTCTCCCTCACGTCTTGCCCGTTCACCTTAACCCATTGAAGACTGGAGACCCCTGAACGGGTAACTGGTAAACAGTGCAGACCCATATCAGACGCCGCATTCTGCGGCGTCTGATCAGGGTCACCACTGTTTGCAAATAGTTCAACCATTTTCTTTAGGTATATCTATATCATATATCCTGACATACGAAAATCGAAAATGAACTCTTCCAATATATAGTTTAGGAGAGTTTATTCAGTCTTTAATGGGTTAAAGGTCTGAAAACAAAGGTTACCAATTTGAAGCAGCGAGGACATCCATGGCTACTGCAACGATAAACTGCAAAAACATATTCAAAAACAAAAAGGTATCTTGACTTTATTGCGTTTAAGACGAATCATATGAGCTCAGTAGATCCAAAGGACAAAAAGAGCGCTATATCGAAGTAACTAAAACAGCGCTATATTAAAATAAGTACGAGGAGGCGTTTTGCGACCGCCACCCAATTACTTAACGACAGAGTTCTTATAACAATCTGAAAAGAAGATCGTCGGATATACATTTAAAACCATTCTGAAATGGCAGGTAGAAAGAATAGTGATAGTATAACTGATAAATCTATCATGACAGCGGTATTGTAATAGTGCGGCCGCTTAACATCAACTTGACACTTCAGTTGTTTCCAGTTTTGTGAGTGTGTTCATTGCCCTCAAGGGTTTCTTGCTTTTAGACTCTATTTATCTTCATTGCTGCTGGTGTTTGTGCCATGTGACGGCTTTAAATGTCTCTCCGTTCTTCACTATAGTGTAGTTTACATTTTCTTGTCTTTTATGATCATTCAGCCCATTCCGGGATTTTTGAAAATGTAGACTAGGGTCACTGATGAGTACTTCATCCATCATACCTATCGAAATACAGTCGACTCTCGTTATCTCGAATTCCAAGGGACTCTCCGAAATACTTCGAGATATCCGTACTTCGACATATCAGATTTGCAGAATTGAGGAAAAACTAATTCGATTAACCACATTTAACAAATATATGTGTAATTGGACTCTTGAAGTTAGATATATATTAAAAACATTGTGGAAAAGAGGAGAAATTGCTCTTCTCCTCTTTTCCACAACATGTTTTACAGATTAGATTTTCATGTTTAGGCAGGGAACATATTTTCACTTCAAGATAATCGGTTATTCGAAATAAGCGAGTTCGAGATAGCGAAAGTCAACTGTACTCCATCTTCTATTTTCTGCTCTTGTATACTGCGAATGGCATAGCACATTGAGTGGACATTGATCAGTCTGATATGCGTCTACATTGTTTGTTAGAAGATTTTTTGATGCACTATTTAGTTATCTGCCTAGCATAGAAGATGCACTTTTATAAATGATACACTTTCCATCACGAAAACATGCCTATATAATTTTGACCCCCTTAAACCCCACTTTTATATAGTAAAACTGTGGTTTACAGGGGTATATATTATTTTTTTTATTTCTGCACAAAAACAAAGATTGTGGGTACCCGTTATAACTGCCTCATCGAGGCAATTCTAACGAGTACCCACAATCTATGTTTTGAGCAGAAATATGAAAAAAAAATATCAGATTTTTTTTATCCTAAAATTTTCACTTTTTGGTGTTAAAATTTTCAATACATTTGAATAGGCATGTTTTCGTAATGCCTAATCCGTCTTTACTGCAACGTTTGGCTCCCTTCTGTTTTTTAGTTATAACAGTCGTGATCAGACATATATTCAGCGCCAATGCCTTCCGTAATCGAGAATGTCAAAACGAATTAATGTTGGATGGAAGGCTGACTACATTAGCTTAGGAGGAATGGATACACTTTCAAGGGAGGTAACTCTTTCAAAAGTGGTTTGGCTCCCTTCGGAAAATGGGACTACTCTGAAATTCTTTCTTTTTAGAGTAGACCCTTTTTCAGGGGATTTGTGTGCAGGAAAGCAAACAGGAGGTCACAAAAATTGTTTTTCTTGTTAAGAAATGACTGAAAATCGACGCGGTGTACTCAGTCCTCTTAAAGTCAAAACACGTGACGGAAAACTGAGTAGATTAGATTGATATCACGAAAACATACCTATATAATTTTGATTCCCTTAAACCCCACTTTTATATTGTAAAACTGGGGTTTACATGGGTATACATTATTTTTCTTATTTCTGCTCAATACATAGATTGTGGCTACTCGTAGAACCACCTCGGCGGTTCTCACAAGTACCCACAATCTATGTTTTTAGCAGAAATATGAAAAATATCAGACTATTTATCTGAAAACTTTCAGTTTTTGGTGGGGAAATTTTCAGTATATTTGAATAGGCGTGTTTGCGTAACGGAGTTCAAAACATATAAGCCACAAAGCACAGCCTTCCCAAACAGATGACAATCGATCAATGACAAAACAAAACGGCGCATCTAAAATAACCGACGTACGAAATAAGACGAATTGCAACGGAGGAACGTACGAAATAAGACGAATCGTGACGGAGGAGGAGGCTCCTTATTTCGTTGCAATGGAGGAACGTACGAAATAAGACGAATTGCAACTGAGGCAGAGATTCCGCCTCCGTTGCGTCTTATTTCGTTATTTCGTACGTTCCTCCGTTGCAATTCGTCTTATTTCGTACGTCGTTTACAACGTTTAGCAGAAAAACTTCTGCGGAATGGGGCTTAAACTAGTTTTACACGCGCGAAACTGAAGACTGGCTATACATTTATCAATTTACGGTCATATTTTTTTTTTTTTTTTTTTTTTTTTTTTGATTTGGGTTTTACGGCCCTTTCAAGAATATTTCACTTATATCGAGCCGATCGTTCATCGAAGGTGGGCGAAAACCGGAGAACCCGGAGAAAAACCACCTGACCATCCGTAAGCAGAACTTGGCTTTCCCACATATGACCCGAGCGAGGCTCGAACCACAGCGGTGAGAAACCTAATGGATTAAGAGTCAACTCTCTTATCCACTAGGCTACGGGGGCCCGTCGTTTACGGTCATATACATGTCTGATGGAAGATTAGGTATATTCTGTTTAGATCAAAATATTTACATGTTTCGTTGAAAAACTGAGTGCATTTAAGGTAAAGTAAGCTCATGTTTGGTAAAAGAGTCAGTACATTCAGGTGAGCACATGGATATGTGTGGTATAAGATTGAGTACATTCCTGAAAGGCCATAGCATGCTGGGCAGACTAGGTACAAACCAAATGTTCCGAAATTGGCCACCGTTTGGAAATAGAGAACAATTCGCTCGGTTTGACGGTAATAATGAAACCTTTATGCTTTATTGGTAGACTATATGACAGTTGTCATTTTGAATGGTCATTGCTCTATGTTTGCCAGGTGCAATGCTATTGTGTTATATAGTCGAACCTTGTTATCTCGAACTCGCTTATTTCGAATTACCGCTTATCTCGAAGTGAAAATCTGGTCCCTGTTTTAACATAAAACTATGACAATACGTAACAAAATAATGTGGAAAAGAGGAGAAATTGCTCCTAAATTGCGGAAGTTTCTCCTCTTTTTTCACATTATTTTATATATATATTTCTAACTTCAGGGGTCAAATTACATATTCATTTGTTAAATGTGGTTGTTCAATTTATTGTTTTCCTCACTCTCTCAACACTGATATGTCGAGGTACGGATATCTCGAAGTGTTTCAGTGAGTCCCTTGGAATTCGAGATAACGAGAGTCGACTGTATATATATACCAAATAAAGGCTAATGAATTGTTTACATAGCTATTAGATTTGTGAACAATAAGGAAATATTTTAAAAGTTTTTAAAGTCTGCTTCTTTTCAGTATAATCAGCCGTTCAAAGTTTAAGCTTTCCATTTCGAAACTTCTCTTACCCATGAAAATCTAAATAACCTGTCCCACACTATATATTAGAAGAGTCCATTTTCGATTTTAGGTATGCCAGGCCATATGATATAGATACGTCTAATGAAAAATGGTTGAACTATTTGCAAATAGTAGAGACCCTGATCAGACGCCGCGTTCTGTGGCGTTTGATCTTGTTCTGCACTGTTTACAAGTTACCCGTTTAGGGGTCTCCAGTCTTCAATGTGCTTTTGCAAAGTAAGGATTCCTCCCGTTTTAAGTGGGCGGTTTAAAAAAGTTTCAAAAAGTGTTTTTGAGGTTTAAACACAGCCATAAAAAGAAATGCATTTATGCAGAATTAAATCAAACCCCCAAACCACAATTTTATTTTTAAAAAAGGGGGACCCAGGGAGGGGTCCGACATGATGAGGAAGTTCACTTGATGGGTGGACTGCGTCATGAGAAAAGAACACTTACTGACAACATAGGCAACAAAGATCCCGTTCAGCAAGCGCGGCCTTAAACTTCGTTATCCGCTTACAGAATTCATCACGAAAACGTGCCTATATAATTTTGACCCCCTTAAACCCCACTTTTATATAGTAAAACTGGGGTTTACAGAGGTATACATCATTTTTCTTATTTCTGCTCTAAAACATAGATTGTGGGTACTCGTGCGAGTACCCACAATTTATGTTTTGAACAGAAATATGAAAAATATCAGAGTTTTTTATCTGAAAATTTTCCGGTTTTGGAGGTGAAATTTTCATATATTTGAATAGGCGTGTTTTCGTAATGTATTGGACGCTGTAGAATAGATTGAGAGTCAAAGAAAGTTCTGATCGGAAGTCAGTCGCAGTCCGATCTGTGCCTTTTTGATGCGTTTAAAGTAATGCTGTTTTTGCCATGTTGAGGTAAAAGCCGGAGCACAGCATTTCCTGCAAGATTGCATGTGCACTCAGCGAAGACACAAATCAGCCTGCGCCTTCACATAGGCTGGTTAGAGCCTTCGCTGTCCGCCTAAAGACGCTTTGAATTCTCCGCTACTTAAAGAGTACCATGAGAAGACTCAGATCAGATTGCACGTATGCGCAGGCTAGTCGAAGTCTCCGCTTGGCGCACGTGTAATTTCGTAAGAAATGCTGTGCCCCGGCTCATAACATTTGTTCATTTCCAGACAAGTTCTGCGGGAAAGTTGTAAAATCAAAACTTTTTGAGTCAGAAGAATGAATTTATTTAAGATGAATGGATATCTTTTCAGGGGAAGCAACTTTGTCAAAACTGTGTTGTCTCTCTTCTGAAAATCTGTTTACTCTAAAAGGAAAGAATATATTCCCAAAGGGAGAATATTCTTTCTTTTTAGAGTAGACCTTTTCAGAAGGGGCGTGGTGTGCAGGAAAACAAACAGGAAGTTATCCCCCTTGTAAAACTGTCGAACAAAGCTACATGTACAACTTTGTTCCACATCCCTTAATACTTTGGAATTAAATATTGTGAGCAAAGCCAACTGCGAATTAGAAGTCTTACAGGCAGTGACAATGTTTAATACGTTTGTCTAACATAATTATTTTCTTATCATCTTGGATGATTAGATTCTGGGCGACAAAAGGCCAGTATCATTTTGCCTGGTCTACTGCCTCCAGTTCATTTAAATTATCTCCCAATTCCCGAGACGTTGGTTCCTTTGTCTACAACACGTGTTGGAACAAGCAACATTCCACACATCGGTGAGCTTTATTTCAGAGTCGGACAGTTTGGGCTGAGTTGGGAATTGTCTGGAAAAGGCACATTAACCTCCCTTCTCCTACACAATTATTAATATTTCTCCATTAAAGATGAGGTTCCGAGTGTATTATTGCACTAAACTGAAACAGATGCGCGTGTGCGTGCGTGCTTGCGTTCGTATGTGTGTGCGTGCGTGTGTCTGTGTGTGTGTGTGTGAAAGAGAGAGAGTTAAGAAGCAACAAAACTCATTTTCAAAGCGTCAGCAATTATAATTCATTCGATCTTACACTTTTATGCTTTTGTTCAAAGTAATTAAACTTTTCCTACTCTTTAACACTTACGTCGAAAAATCAACTGTTTTCCTAGCGATTTCGCGTCAACTGGGTCTTATTCAGCGTGTTCAGGGGCATGTACCTAGAAAATGCGGCAAAAAATTTAAAGCAAATCAACGCAAGAAATCGACACAGAAAATACCGCAGTAGGTGATAGTACGCCTGATGTCGCGTGTAGAAAAATAATTACGTCAGCCCTTGACCCAGACTTCATGGAGAATTCGATTTCAAGAAAAAAAAAGGGAGTCCCAAACAGTGAAAATCCGAAAGTCGTTATTTTGTTGTTTGAAACAGTGAAATTATCGGTTTCGATTTCACCGAAAAATCTCTGCCCAGCGGGCACATGACGTTTATACAACGTCGTCTCAACGTCGATGCAACGTGCCTGCTGGGTGTCTTTCACTGAAAAGGTTATATAAAAGAAACTATTCTAAATTACTCGATATTTTCATTTCTTAACATTTTAATATTATCCTAAATACACAGTCTCTTTGAATTCTTTCCCTCAATATTCGGTCTCTTTCACTATTCAGAATACTCTAAATATTCTGTCTCTTTCACACTTACAATACCCTAAATATTCGGTCTCTTTCACTGCTTACAATACCCTAAATATTCGGTCTCTTTCACTACTTACAATACCCTAAATATTCGGTCTCTTTCACTACTTACAATACACTCAATATTCGGTCTCTTTCACTACTTACAATACCCTAAATATTCGGTCTCTTTCACTACTTCCAATACCCTAAATATTAGGTTTCTTTCACTACTTACAATACCCTAAATATTCGGTCTCTTTCACTACTTACAATACCCTAAATATTCGGTCCCTTTCACTACTTCCAATACCCTAAATATTCAGTCTCTTACACTACTTACAATACCCTAAATATTCGATCTCTTTCACTACTTACAATACCCCAAATATTCGATCTCTTTCACTACTTACAATACCCTAAATATTCGGTCTTTTTCACCACTTACAATACCCTAAATATTCGGTCTCTTTCACTACTTATAATACCCTAATTATTCGGTCTCTTTTACTAATTACATTACCCTAAATATTCGGTCTCTTTCAGTATTTACAATACCCTAAATATTCGGTCTCTTTCACTACTTACAATACCCTAAATATTCGGTCTCTTTCACTACTTACAATACCCTAAATATTCGGTCTCTTACACTACTTACAATACCCTAAATATTCGATCTCTTTCACTACTTACAATATCCTAAATATTCGATCTCTTTCACTACTTACAATACCCTAAATATTCGGTCTTTTTCACCACTTATAATACCCTAAATATTCGGTCTCTTTCACTACTTACAATACCCTAATTATTCGGTCTCTTTCACTAATTACATTACCCTAAATATTCGGTCTCTTTCAATATTTACAATACTCTAAATATTCGGTCTCTTTCACTTCTTACAATACCTTAAATATTCGGATATCAAAATCTGATGAAATGGTTGAATGTTAAGTAGTACCATCTGTCAAACTGTTCATTTAGGATCAGTTTGATCTCTGTCATCAAAGTTTGCTTAGGCCTATCAGCCCTAATGCGTCCGTAACTTTTTAGAGACTAGCTTTCGAATATAAATTGACGCACCAGAACCGGCCTTTAAGTGTTTTGTTTTAACAAATAATTTCCACGCCGTAAATAAAGACCAACATGTCAATATTTCAGGAAAGTTCTTTCAATTAAATCTAAAAGTTCATTTTTATCAGTTTATGCGGCAGTGTTGCATAAAATGCAGAAAAATCTCGTGCAAACAAACAAGACACGACCTAAGTTTATCTCACTTAACCCTTAAAACGCCAAGAAAACCTGCATCTGAAAATGTCGTCCGTTTATGTCGTCTGCTGAATATTCTTGCAAACTTTTCAAACCTGTTTTTGCATACAGGCAACCAGTGTGGACCCAGATCAGACTGTTCCTAAGGAGCAGTCTGATCTGGGTCCACACTGTTTGCAGATATGACTTTTAAAATCACAAGCAGATGACAAAGCAGACGACAATTGTTGTGATTGGCAGTTTAAGGGTTAACCGGACTTTTTTATTTAAAGAAAAAAATATTTTACTGGAACTTTCATGTACGGTCTCACAGCATTTAAATACAAGTTTTAATGGCAGTAAAACAAGAAGTTAGTAACCTTGAGTAGTCCCTGCGGGCATTTGACGTTTATACAAATTATAGTATTAACGTTGTGTCAACTTCTTGACGTTAATACTATAATTTTATTAACCGAGTAATTTCATATTGGCCCTGTTACAGGTCCGAGGTCTGCTGTATTGGCCCGAGGCCTCCCTGTTACAGGTCCGAGGTCTGTTGTATTGGCCCGAGGACTCGGGCCAATACAGCAGATCGAGGACCTGTAACTGGGCCAATATGAAATTACTTAGTTAAAGACAATTTTATTAATTAACTTCAATAATAAAAATACTAAAAACTTATGGAAGGGCATATAACTTGATTCGTGATAAGTTTGTTGATTAAAATTCTGTTATTATTGATGTCACTAATGTGATAATAGATGTCCAATAATTAAAAGCGTTTATTGGAAACATAGCTCTGTCCAAATATTTAGAACATTTACTGTATTTGTGACACAAATCTACCCATCTGAATGAGAGCAAGAGTGCCAACCGACACTGAAATTGATATCATGTGTTGTAGTGAAATGGACATGGTTTATCTTAAAATAATTCAAAGACCAGAAGACAACATTGCACCAAAATGTCCTCTTTAAATCGTGTAAAATTGATTTAAATATAGGAAAGGGACATTATTTTCTGAGTTGTACAAGAAGGTAGGCAAAACTAGAAGTTCTATTTTGTTTGAGGCAGTTATGGACCATGTACGTCGATGCAACGTTATGACTTTGCATCGACATTAATGGGACGTTGTATAAACGTCATGTGCCAGCTGGGTTCAGTCGTAGTGCATGAACTAGAGTTTGCGATAAAATGTGCTTTATCATGTTTATAGCCATTTTTTTCTATTTTGCCTAAGTAAGATTGGTTGGTCACAGAAGTCTCAAAAGTATTATCCCCTATCCTATGCAATAAAAATCAAAGAACGGTAATCAAACAAAATGCGTCCTTAGCATTCCATTTTTAATAATTCATTCCACTAGCATAGTCAAGCAGTCAATCAACAACAGGATTCATAAACAACAGATAATTATGTTTCATATGTTAATGACATGATGGACAAATTACTTTGACATTTAATTGGAGCTTCCGTTGAATTTTGACTCCTATGCGTGTCTAAGATATTATGAATCAGGCAATTAAGATTATAGATATGTGTTTTACAAAGAAACATTGGAGCCACAATGTCAGAAAACGTATCTTCGGACATGTGCGCCCTGTGAAGATTCAGATCAAACTGCGCATTCGCGCAGTTTGATCTGAATCTTCGCAGGGCTCGTTATGAATAACCTAGTTTCTCTGTGCGGATTAGACTGCAAGAATACACAGGCTGGTTCGAGTCTTCGTTGGGCGCACATTTCAGAAGACGCGTTTTAGCACGTTGCGTCTCATTTTATAACGTCATACATCAGCGTAAAGATGAAATAAAAGTTCGTCATAGTTGATTTACGCATTAGCATTAGCATTCTCAAGGCTGCTGTAATTCACCAGACGACAGATTGATGATATTTTGTTTTTATTATTATTCAAATTGTCTCCATCGGAAACAATTTGCATGAAATGTTAAAACTTGTTCCTGTTGAAAATAAGAAAAGTATTTCAATATGTCGTCTGCTGAAAATATTACCCAGAGTGCTATGCGTTCCTCCAGTCTGGCGTCTTATCTGAACTCCGCCATCCAACAATGTATGTCTTTGGAGTTGATGCAGCAGCCAGCAAAGACACAGGTCAGTCTCCGCATCTGCGCACATTGGTTATGACCCTGACTACACGTTTATAGATTCATTGTTTGTTGGCGAACATGTAGACCAACAACAAACAGATATACTGGTTAGACTGTATAGGTCGCTGACTGATCAGGATCTGAGGTATAAATACACTTTGTAGTTTTTTTTTTTTTTTTTTTGTTTGTTTGTTTTTTGTTTTTTTGTTTTGTTTTTTTTTGTTGTTTTTTTTTGTGTGTGTGTGTGTGTGTGTGTGTGTGTGTGTGTGTGTGTGTGTGTGTGTGTGTGTGTGTGTGTGTGTGTGTGTGTGTGTGTTTTGTTTTGTTTGTTTTTTTGTTGTTGTTTTTTTGTTTGGTTTTTTTTTTTTGGTTTTTTTGTTGTTGTTTTTTTTTTTTTTTTTTTTTTTGGTTTTTTGTTTATTTTTGTGGATTTTGTCGCCAGTTTTCACAAGGGAGACAAGTTTAGCGACTTTCTGATTGCATCCTGCGCACCAAGTGCCTTAAGACCTGGCTCCGGTCTCCAGTGACTAAATATTTATTCTTATAATCCTGTTTGATAATCCACTAAACTAAAACCAAAATAATATCATGACTATAAAGGCTGGTTTATAATCCTGTATGATAATCCACTAAAATGGAATCAAAATAATATCATGACTATAAAGGCTGGTCATTAGTGACCAGCCTTTATAATCATGATATTATTTTGGTTTTATTTTAGTGGATTATCAAACAGGATTATAAGAACAAATATTTAGTCATTGGATACTGGAGCCAGTCTACAAGTTCCTTCTGAAAAGGGGTCTACTCTAAAAGGTAAGAACTTGCTCCCTCCTTTTGTTGTTGTTGTTGGTGATGTGCTGATTTTAAGGCTACCAGGTACCCAAGGCACATGGACACAACGGCGAATGTTATGTACACGCGTTTGTATAGTCTTGTCGTCATGGATGAAGATCTATGCGCACTGCCTGTCACCAAGCGCCCCATGTCCATTTTTAATCAGTCCAGTGCACGTCGAGTATGAGCTAGGTGTACTAATGGTCTGAGTTTTCTCGACCTAAGCGGGGTTCGAACCCATGACATTCTGCTTGTAAATCGAGTGCACTAGCCCACTAGGCCACCAAGCCTATAACTCCTCTGTTGGGTACATATTCTTTCCTTTGAATGCGTATCAAAAGTTCTCAGTTGAAGAAAGAGTTGGATGTTGCTCAATACCTTCGGATATACAGGCTATGGCAGGCTATCCGCAATGCCCTGAAAATACCTACATGTATGTCATAAAAAATTATTCTTATGACATACGCCAATACTCATCGGCGAAGTCCAATCAAGTCTGGGGCTTCTATGTTCGCCGATCTGTTCTATGGTCTCTGTTGATTCTATTAGCGGGCAACGAAGGCCCTGGTCATATAGCACAAACGCGAAGTCTTGTTAGGCCCCTCGTTTCTTGCCTGTGTGATCATGAATTTGTTTTCACGTTGCGCATCCATTCCCAGACGCTGAACTTTTTGCTGCTATCAACTGTACCTGCTGGTTTTAGTAAAAATACTTTCTTGTCATTCAGGTGTATGAAAGTTAAAATGACTATCTGGATCGCGCCATGTGAAAACATGTCTTCGGGCATGTGCGGACAGCAAAGGCCTAGATCAGCCTGCGCACACGGTCTGACCAGGGTCTTCCCTGTCTACAGAATTATTGGATACTACAGAATGTTTCAATGGAGAGCAAATGGCCGGATGAGACTTTGCGCGTGCGTGAGGTGAATTTAAATCTGCACATTTTGCGTATGCTCGCAGGCACCTTTTCGCTTGACGTGGCCCAGTTATGAAATATAATTATTTGTCATTCAGGTGTATAAAAGTTTAATGATTGTGTGATAACGGATTGTAAAACAAGAATCCATCACAGATTTACAGTCATTCACAGAAACCGTCATCAATTTACATTAATATGCATAATGCTACATCATATGAATACATTACAAAAAGCGTAATCTTAATTAGGTTTTAATTACTCAATCATTGGAAACGTCAAACACAATCATAAAACACGCCATATACTTTCTTGACGTTAAATAACACGACCAGGAATACAGTTTGGTATTTGTTATGCATCTTTTCAAGACCACACGAATTTCCTCTTTTTAACAGTCAGTCTTGCCGAACAGTTAGCCTTGCCGAATCAATGTTAGCTTAAAAAAATAGAAAGTCATCTTTTAGCACTGTTAAATAAATAAATGAGATTTAAAAGAGCTAAAACAAAAACAAACCTCTTGTCACTAAGCTGTATTTAACGTGAATAGTCGGAATGAAATCAGTGGCATTGTAGGTTGCCCAAGTGTGTCTTTGGGTGCATTGGGGTGTTAAGACGCACCATATTGTCGGCATTTCGTGTTACCTCATCTAAGTCACAAACACGGAACACTCTGCTCTATGTCACACTGGCGCCCGGGTAAACTATACGATGACTAATGAGAGAATTGATACCCGATGCAACACCTAACCCATTAACAGAGATGGTGGGCCGGACGAAAATGTTTCTTGGAACATTACGGCAACAGACAGTCTACGAAATATTTTCAGGCAACAAGAAACATTGATTTAACTCTGTCACACCTGAGTTTCTGAAGTGGACTCTTCCATTCTGGAATCTGGACTTGTCCACTGATGTTAACACTGATATCAGGCCTAGGTTTACAGAACATCAAAAGTAGAATTGCAAACAGTGTAGATCCTAATGAGACGGCTCGTGACGAGCCGTCTCATCTGGACCTACATTGTTTGCAAAAGCATTGTTTCGGTCTGCATTGCTGAAAGTGTTAATTGATCACTCGAAATGTTAATGCTGTTTAATTCACAATACCTTGTTTAACTTGAATATGTTCTTTCGATTTAGACTTTAATAACGTTACACAACACATCAACAGTCTTTATATAATATACTCTTGCTTCTAGACCTCACTGTATAATAATTCATTGCTCCTTGATTTCACTATATACTTATCATCACGAAACATGCCTATATAATTTTGACCCCCTTAAACCCCACTTTTATATAGTAAAACTGGGGTTTACATGGGTATACATTATTTTTCATATTTCTGCCCAAAAACATAGATTGTGGGTACTCGTTAGAACCGCCTCGCCGAGGCGGTTCTAACGAGTACCCACAATCTATGTTTTGAGCAGAAATATGAAAAAAAAAAGAATTTTTATCTGAAAACTTTCAGTTTTTGGTGGTGAAATTTTCAGTATATTTGAATAGGCGTGTTTTCGTAATGTATCCCAAATGTATCCTTGCTTCTAGATCTCACTGTATAATTATTCTTTGCTCCTAGATTGTCACTTTATACTCAGTTTTCCCCAGATACTTCCTTGCTTCTAGATCTCACTGTACAATTCTTTGTATTGCTTCTAGATCTCAGAGTATACGTATTCATCGCTCTTTCATCTCACTATATACTGTATCTACCACAGGTATTCCCCTGCTTCTAGATCTCACTATGTAATCATTCGTTGCTCTTTGATCTCACCATATTTTGTAATTACCCCAGATATCCCCTTGTTTCTAAATCTTACTTTATAATGATCTGTTGCTCCTTGATCTCACTATACGGAGGGGCGATCAAAAAGTTCTTAGCTTCTGTACTTTCGGAATGACCAAGTGCAGAAACTGTGCCGTTATTTCTCAATATATTCTCCCCTTTCCTCAGTGCACTTTCTACAACGCTGTTCCAGGTTGCTTATCCCTTCAAAAGAGAAGCCTTCTACCTGATCCCCCAAGTATTCATCAACAGCATCTATGACGCATTCACCGCTTCCAAAATTCCTACCACGAAGGTTGGTTTTCAGATTTGGAAATAGATAGAAGTCCGAAGGGGATAAATCTGGAGAATACGGGGGATGAAGAACGACCTGGAATCTGCATTTAGTCGCAACAGCCATAGCAACTTGAGAGGTGTGAGCTTGTGAATTATCTTGCAAAAGCAGAACATCTCGAGTCAACTTTCCTCTTCGTTTCTTCACAAACTCCTTACGCAGCCGCCTTAGTTCTTCTGCATAATATGCACCATTTTTTGAGCGACCTTCCTCAAGATAACCCACCATGATAACGCCCTGCCTATTCAAAAGATAGAAGCCATCACCTTCCCTGCTGAAGAAACGCTCATAAATTTCTTACGAGGGGTGATCCAGGGTGCTTCCATTGCATACTCTGCTTTTTGGCCTCAGGATCAATGATGGACCCAAGTCTCTGGTCACAACTCGACGCATAAATTCCTCTGGACCATCTTCATAGAGAGACAGGAGATACTTAGAAATATCAAGCCTGCTCTTCTTCTGATCTTTGGTCAATATTCTGGAGATCCATCTAGCTGTGGCCTCGAACATCCCTAAGATATCGGTCAAGATAGACTGTACTGCACCAAAACGTATGCCTATCTGTCTAGCTATATCACGCAGGCTTTTCCTCCTGTCACACAAGGTCAGAATGTGCACAAGCTCAAAGTTTTCGTCCTTTGAAGCGTCTTTAAGGCATTGCAACCGTTCATAATCCTCCACGCTCTCCCTCCCTGTCCTAATTCAGAAGCCCGAAGGAGACTCATCCCCAAAGGGTTTAATGAAGTCGTCATGAATTTCCTTCCAGGGACATGCCCTTCTTGCAGAAGTACTTTATAAGTGATCTAATTTTGAATTTGTCCGTTTCTCAGTTTACCATTCCCTTCCCTGTATTTATCCCTTCGCTGTGTATTTATTTATCCCAAATATTCCCTGGCTTCTAGATCCCACTATAACATTCATTGCTCCTAACCCTCACTGTATACTAATTTACCCCAAATATTCCCTAGCTTCTAGATCCCACAATAAATTTATTCATTCCTCCTAAACCTCACTGTATCATATTTACCCGAAATATTCCCTAGCTTCTAGATCCCACTATAAACGTATTCATTGATCCTAAATCTCACTGTATACATATTTGCCCGAAATATTCCCTGGCTTCTAGATCCCACTAAAAACGTATTCATTGCTCTTAAATCCCACTGTATACTTAATAAAAATATTCCCTGGCTTCTAGATCCCACTATAAACGTATTCATTGTTCCTAAACCTCACTGTATACATACGTAGCCCAAAATATTCCATTGCTTCTAGATCCCGCTATAAGCGTATTCATTGCTCATAAGCCTCACTGTATACATATTTACCTCAAATATTCCCTGGTTTCTAGGCCCCACTATAAACTTACTCCTAAACCTCACTGTATACTTATTTACCTCAAATATTCCATTGCTTCTAGATCCACCTATAAACGTATTCTATGCTCTAAACCTTACTGTATTCGTATTTACCCAAAATATTCCCTGGCATCTAGATCCCAATATAAACTTATTCATCGCCCCTTAACCTCACTGTATACTTACTTACCCCAAAGATTTTATTGCTTCTAGATCATACTATAAACTTATTCATTGCTCCTAAACCTCGCTGTATACTAATTTAACCCAGATGTCCCCTTGCTTCTAGATCTCACTATAAACGTATTCTTTGCTCCTAAACCTCACTGCAAACTTATTTATCCCAGATAATCCATTGCTTTTCGATTCCACTATAAACGTATTCATTTCTCATAGACCTCACTGTATACTTATTTACCCCAAATGTTCCATTGTTCTAGACCCGTCATAAACGTATTCATTGCTTTTAGACCGCATTGTATACTTATGTACCCCAAATATTCTATTGCTTCTAGATCCCAATATTCCATTCCTCTAGATCCCACTATAAACATATTCATTACTCTTTAACTGTATACTTATTAACCCAAATATTCCATGGCTTCTAGATCCCACTATAAACTTATTCGTTGTCCCTATCCCTCATTGTGTATATATTTATCCCAAATATTCCCTGGCTTCTAGACCCCACTATAAACTTATTCGTTACTCCTAGACCTTACTGTTTACTTATTAACCCCAAATATTCTATTGCTTCCAGATCCCACTATAAACTTATTCGTTGTCCCTATCCCTCACTGTGTACATATTTATCCCAAATATTCCCTGGCTTCTAGACCCCACTATAAACTTATTCGTTACACCTAGACCTTACTGTTTACTTATTAACCCCAAATATTCTATTGCTTCCAGATCCCACTATAAACTTATTCGTTGTCCCTATCCCTCACTGTGTACATATTTATCCCAAATATTCCCTGGCTTCCAGATCCCACTATAAACTTATTCGTTGCTCCTAGACCTTACTGTACACTTATTTACCCAAATATTTCCTGGCTTCAAGACTCATCTAAAACTTATTCATTGCTTCTAAATCTCACTGTATTCTTATTTACCCCTAATATTCCATTGCTTCTACATCCAACTATAAACTTATTCGTTGCTCCTAGACCTTACTGTTTACTTATTAACCCCAAATATTCTATTGCTTCCAGATCCCACTATAAACTTATTCGTTGCTCCTAGATCTTACTGTACACTTATTTATCCAAGTATTTCCTGGCTTCAAGACCCCACTTTAAACTTATTCATTGCTTCTAAATCTCACTGTGTTCTTACGTATTTACCCAAAATATTCCCCGGCTTCTAGATCCCACTATAAATGTATTCATTGCTCCTAAACCTCACTGTATACTTATTCACCCCAATATCCCCTGTCTTCTGGATCCTACTATAAACCTATTCATTGCTTTTAAACCTCACTGTGTACTTATTTACCCCAAATATTCCCTGGCTTCTAGACCGTTCTATAAACTTATTCATTGCTCCTAAACCTCAGTTATGTATCTCAAATATTACCTGGCTTCTAAATCCCACTATAAACTTATTCGTTGCTCCTAGACCTTACTGTATACATATTTACCCCAAATAGTCTATTGCTTTCAGATCCCACTATAAACTTATTCGTTGCTCCTAGATCTTACTGTACACTTATTTACCCAAGTATTTCCTGGCTTCAAGACCCCACTTTAAACTTATTCATTGCTTCTAAATCTCACTGTGTTCTTACGTATTTACCCAAAATATTCCCCGGCTTCTAGATCCCACTATAAATGTATTCATTGCTCCTAAACCTCACTGTATACTTATTCACCCCAATATCCCCTGTCTTCTGGATCCTACTATAAACCTATTCATTGCTTTTAAACCTCACTGTGTACTTATTTACCCCAAATATTCCCCGGCTTCTAGACCGTTCTATAAACTTATTCATTGCTCCTAAACCTCAGTTATGTATCTCGAATATTACCTGGCTTCTAGATCCCACTATAAACGTATTCATTGCTCCTTGACCTTACTGTATACTTATTTACCCCAAATATTCCCTGGCATCTAGATTCCACTATAAACGTATTCAGTGCTCTTAGACCTCATTGTATACATATTTACATTAAATATTTCCTCGCTTCTAGACCCCACTTTAAACTGATTCGTTGCTCATAGACTTCACTTTATGTTTATTTATGCCACATATTCGCTTACTCCATACCATACCTCCAGCTGCCTCTCTCACTTAAGAAAACTTTGAATGACATTTTATTTCCGCATTGTCCTGTGTGTACATATGACCTACATGAGTTTTCACAACACCTCATTGTTCAACGAGAACGAGTTGGCAGTTATGTACAACCTCAAACAAGAATTACAAACAATCCTGTCATACAGAACGAAATATGGCCGACAAGGTGTATATCATCGGAATACAAATTTATTCACGTCTCCGTTTACGAGCTCCAGCTATACAGCTGGTTCAGAACCGTCTCACCTAAAATATATTGAACCGTATGTACCCTAAGAGTTCGGACAGACAGGCCTGAGCAAACTGTTTTGACCCAGATCAGACACCACGGAACGTGACGTCTGATCTGAGCCTGCACTGTTTGCCACTCATTCATCACTTTCTAGGAGACGGGCTCAATAGTACAGTCAGTAGCGCGTCCGACTGCGGCAGATCTTAGCCCAGTCAGCATTCTACGTAAATCTATATCGGGCCGTCATCGGCCCGTCAGGATAGCTGACGGGCCGATAACGGCCCGATGTAGATTTACGTAGAATGCTAGCTGGGTAAGATCATGAGTTCGAATCACAGCTCGGCCACATAACATTCATGGATATTGATCATAAAAAAATCGACGCCATTCTTCTCCTTCTGCTGATTTAAGGAGGACAGTTGTCAGTTTCTGGCGGTAGTATGTGCACAAGTACTGGTTAACCGCTTAATTAGAGAATTAAACCTGTCCAGGAACAATGTGTGTGTTAACTGGCCGCGCTCGACATGACACTAATGGGTTGACTGGGCGTAAATCCTCCTCCAATAAAATCAGTTTTAGGTTAGCGTAAATACGGCAACTAACGTGCAACATAAACGAAAACGTTCGAAACTGTGGCACACTTCAGTAGGGGCCGTATGAATGATAATTACCGTATTTACACCAAGAATTGGGACACCTTAACTCCTTACCATATTTGTCCTCAAATTTGAACAAGTCTATTTTACTACCTGTTGAATTTTAAAATAGTGCTGGATGAGAGGAAACTAGTGTAGACCCTGATCAGACGCCGCAGAACATGACGCCGCGTTCTGCGGCGTCTGATCTGGACCTACACTGTTTGCTCAGGTATGTCTGTCCCAATACTTAGGATTATTACGGTTTGTCTTCTAATTAGATGCGACGATGCAACGAATGGTCTGATCAGAAAACAGCTGTACAGGCTTAGCTGGACCTTTGAGGTCAAGTGTTCAGCTCCATTTGTGATGACCTGTAAAACCTATAGACATCTAACCTGGCATACTCTGTCGCCCTAGAGGGCACATTCCACCATATATTTGCCATTGCCCTCAATAGTAGCATTTTGCACCCTCTTTCAAAATCTGCGTATACAAATTTACCCATCTCTCAGTCATTGATAAAACACTTCTTCTTCATTACTTTTCAATGACAAAATCAGCTTGAAGCCTTACTCAGTCGGAAGTCAGATGTGGTTGTTTTCACTTACATGCAGGTCCACACGAAATTTAAAGGTATATTTTTTTTTTTCATAAGGATAGCCGGATAAAATTATTCCGTATAACATTGTTCGCTTCGCAGATGTAAAATTCTGAAACAAACATAATTTTGTTTTGACTGAAATGGCCTTTTCTTATACAGAAGTAAGTTTAATATATACGAGTATATGACCAAAAGAAATCACTCTAGCTATTTTCGTCTCTATCAAATCTTCACGCCTCCTGAATATTAAGTGGAATGCTACCTATAATGGAGACAGACACCGCAAACAGTGCTGGCCTATATTTCACGGTCTAATGACTTTTTGTCTTTTTGCGACAACCCTAGCATCTAGCTCTATATTTGGTTAACTAGATGTATATGACTTAGAATCATAAAACCTGGCATACCCAACTAGCATTCTACTAAAATCTATGTTGGACCTTTATCGGTCCGACAGGAATATAGACTAAAGTAGAATGGTAGCTGGGTATAGCCGGCCTCGGTGGCTCAGTTGGATGCGCCGTCCGACTGGAGACCAGGAGGTCGCGGGTTCAACCCCCGCCGAGGTCGGCAACATTCTTTCGTGGAGATTGATCATGAAATATTTTCTACGGTCATTCTCTCCCTTCCGCTGATTCAAGAAGGGCAGTTGTCAGTTTCTGGCGGAAGAATGTGCACAATACTGGTTAACCGCTTAGAGGACTAAGCCTGCCCAGTAAACGTGTGGTTAGGTAAACTGACCGCGCTCGACATGACCCCATTGGGTTGACTGGGCCGTAAAACCTCAACACAAACAAAAGCTGGGTATAACTTCCTCCATAACAGGGACTCGAACACCATGGTATCAATTTATGATTCTGATATACATTTCGCGGTCTACTAACTTTGTCATTCTGTACATGAATCGTAGTGTGTAGCCTTATTATAATACTGACAGGCGCCGACAGGTGCAACACCGCTTTCCGCTGAATCCTTGTGTAAACTTTCAGAGCAAGACTGCGAGAAGCTCAGCATGCCGTTCGCAACAGATAGTACTGCTAATGGCCAGACTTCGTATTGAACTCGAGAGAGAGAGAGAGAGAGAGAGAGAGAGAGAGAGAGAGAGAGAGAGAGAGAGAGAGATCAAAATCTTGGGTGCTTAAGTTGTAGTTTACTATTATCTGTTTACCTATATAAATGGAGATCATCAACCAAAGGTGTAGTTTCTCTTCTATCCAAATTATTCCAAAATATCTCAAATCGAACGCACTTGTATCTAAATTTAAGCCTCGGCCTTCGTCCAGTAAATTAGCCTCAAAATTATCAATTAAAACATAGCGAGTTTAAAATACAGGAAATATTTCCCGCGAAACTTGCAAATCTTGTAAACAACTCATGTTCAACACGTTTGTTTATCGGATTTGCAAATCTCTCCGAAGCATTCCTTCACAATATGGGTTGCTGAAACTTAGCGGGTTAAAATACATTAGTCATTGGGCTGCCACATTAAAACGTTTAAACTTAAATTTGTTATGTAAATTTTGATGACTGTGGTTGCGAACAAATACAAACAGGGCGCAGTGTTTTTGCACAAACTTAGAACCAAGAGCAGCAGTCTAGCTCCGATCAGGTGTTCCAGCCCGAAACAACTGAGCTGGAAAAGAAGTCCAGCCAAGGTTTTCAAACTACCGTCTTTTTATGAGAAATGTATATTTTTGTATATTACAACAGAAAATCAAACATAGAAAATACAAACAGACGATGGTATACCCTCAAAACTATTATTTTCAAGAAATTAATTTCCAAAGTGGGTAGACCCACAAAACTGCCATTCCTAAGTAGAATTTATAAGAAATTAATTTTCAAAGCGGGCATACCCACAAAACTGCCATTTCCCAAGTATAAAGTAAACGAAATTGATTTTCAAAGTGGGCATACCAACAAAACTGTCATTTCCTAGTAGAAATTATAAAAAAAATGATTTTCAAAGTGAGTATACCCACAAAATTGTCATTTCCAAGAAGAAAGTTTAAGATTTTGATTTTCAAAGTGAGTATACCAAAAAAAAACTGTCATTTCCAAGTAGACATTATATGAAATAGATTTTCAAAGTGAGTATACCCACAAAACTGTCATTCCAAAGTAGAAACAAGAAATGGCAATAAGCGATGTTTATTACATGTAGATCCCTCCGCTCAGAAACCTAATGGACGGATGTACGGACCAACGTGATAACAGTATACCCCGCACAAACACAGTTTGAGGGGTATGATTATAAGAAATTGATTCTCAAAGTGAATATACCCACAAACTGTCATTTCCATGTAGAAAGTAGAAAAACTGATTTTCAAAGTGGGTATAGACACAAAACTGCCATATCCAAGTATAAAGTAAAAGAAATTGATTTTCAAAGTGGGTAAACCAACAAAACTGCCATTTCCAAATAGAAATTACAATAAATTACATGCAGATATTAGAAGAAATTGATTTTCAAAGTGGGTATATCTACAAAACTGCCATTCCCAAGCAGGTATTAAAGGAGTCTAAATGGCCGTTCTGTGGGTTTAGGGCTACCCATATCACTGGGGGTTATGTGGGAATCCAAAATGCAATTGTTGCTGTTCAAACATCAAATTATATGGAATGGATACATTTTCGGGGGAGGCAACTATGTCTAAAATGTTTGCCTCCCTTGGGAAAAGTGATCTACCCTAAAGAAAAGATTTTGCCCCCAATGGGAGAAAATTCTTTTATTTTAGAGTAAATCCCTTTTCAGGTGGGACTTGTTATGCGGAAAAATACAAAAATATATGTCTCCATTGAAACAAATGGCGGTAAATCTACCACATTACGTCAACAAGACTATATCTTGTATTGGTTTATTATCAAATTGTAGCATAGTTCATTGTACATCTGCCAGAACTCATTTTTCGATGTTTTGTATCTATATAATACAGACGATTAGCTTATATGCTTAAGTCTAAAATAAAACTTACGTTCTGTTCTGTTCTTTATAACAAAGACCCCTAAGTTTCCCGTATAACATACACTGAATACCGGTGTATGAGGGAGTACGAGTATACATATCGGGCGATCTTTTTATATATACGTATAATATATAATTTGGTTGCTTATCAACCTATTAATAAGTAAAATGCGTTTATCATTTTCATCAGCACGTTATGTTGCTCAATTCTTTATTCTGTGGATTTAGCAATCATATTTTCACACATTTAATAATCTTACAGAGTGAAAAAAAATCTTGGATTAAAAAAGCCTATTTTACATATTCCTCAAAAAAAGACATTTTAATCCAAGATAGGTTTAATAAATTGATATATGGTATCAATACGATCGTAAAATATGGCATCTGACACCCTGTAAATTTTTTGTCTGTCTTTTGTTTTGAACTGGATCAATAATGAAATGATTTTTTTATCGTATCTCTGAATTGATATTGGCAACATTAATTCAGAGATACGATATAAAAATCATTTCATTTCAAGAACGAGAGACTAATTGAAATTTTACAGGCTGTCAGGTACCACATTTTATGATTGTATTAATACCATATATATCAATTTATCAAACCTTTCTTGGATTATTAAATGTCTATTTTTTGAGTACTATGGCACCTTTAAATATGATATGTACTCAACCCATTGCATACTGAATACTTCCCCACACTGTATATTGGAAGAGTTCAATTTCAATTTAAGGTACGTCCGGCTATGAAATTTACATATTACTAGAGAAAAAATGGCTAAACTATTTGCAAACAATGAAGACCCTGATCATACGCCGCTAGGTCTGCACTGTTTGCCAATTACCATTTCACATGTCTTCCGACTACAATGGGTTAAATATTTTCAGTAAAATTTGAGCGGCAACGTGAGAAATCGTACCTGCTGACACATGCGACCGCATCCGCGCAGCCTGGTCAGACTCTTCGTTCTCCGCATGAAGAAACCTTGTATAATTGGCTATTATTGCATAAAAAGCAGTTTCGCACGTTATTAACAGCCGTGCATTAACCGGCGAAAAGCCGTGTATTAAAAAAAGCGCTGTTAATGCACGGCTACGCAACTTTCAATATGCTCGTACCGGGGCCAAAGATTTGCTGCCGTTACGACATGTGTACTGCCTGGCCCTAGAACGAGCATAATCAGTGGAAATTACGTTCGCGAGACATCGATGAAAAGGTGAAACAAAATAGTGCAGATATAACGCGAAATGTAGCAAATGTTTTCAGTTTTTATGCAATAATAGCGATCGAACATGGTTTTTCAATGCATTAACATTCGCCAGGTCCCTTGGGAGGTGTTGAAAACCGCGGCCTTCGGCCTCGGTTTTCAACACTTCCCATGGGACCTGGCGAATATTAATGCATGAAAAACCATGTTTGATCCCTATATTCAAAATGCGCACTATGAAGATGCTGATTAGACTGCAAGGATGCGCAGACTGGTCTGTATCGTCACTGGGTGCGCATGTCCGACGATACGTTTTCTGACGTCGAGCCTTACTTGATGTTTAGTGTCTTTATCTTTTTGTTGTCTTTTGTTTGTATTTTTACCTCCGCTTAACCCATTAAAAGCTGAATAAATTCTCCCACACTATATATTGGAAGAGTCCATTTTCGATTTTAGGTATGCCAGGCTATATGATGTAGATATTCCTAAAGGAAAATGATTGAACTGTTTGCAAACAGTGGAGACCCTGATCTGGGTCTGCACTGTTTGCCAGATACCCGTTTAGGGGTCACTAGTTCTCAATGGGTTAAAGTGTTGCTGTTTCCATTGGAAAGTTTTCTGCACATACAAAAATGATTTTTGGTGAGATATAAGTGAAAATCTAAATAATATACAGTCGACTCCCGTTATCTCGAATTCCAAGGGACTCTCTGAAATACTTCGAGATATCCGTACTTCGACATATCAGATTTGCAGAACTGAGGAAAAACTAATTCGATTAACCACATTTAACAAATATATGTGTAATTGGACTCTTGAAGTTAGAGATATATTGAAAATATTATGGAAAAAAGGAGAAATTGCTCCTTAGGAGCAATTTCTCCTCTTTTCCACAATATTTTCTACATGTTGTTAGATTTTCATGTTTAGGCAGGGACCAGATTTTCACTTCGAGATAAGCGGTTATTCGAGATAAGCGAGTTCGAGATAGCGAGAGTCAACTGTATTTGTTGAACCGAAAAATTGTAACAATCGTTGGCTGATTCGCACGTTGATTTAAATGATACACTTTTATTGCGTTTAAACTGTTTATTTCTTATCTGTAGTTCTAGATAACCCAATGTTTAGAATAATAATATTGATATTTGAGCAGCGCATTACAAAACCAACAAAATGGCATGTGCGCCCAGTGAAGACTCAGATCAGCCTGGTCATCCGCCCGGTCTTGCGCTCAACGGGTAGCTAAGTACCCAAGCTTTCTTCATGCGGACAGCGAAGACACTAATCAGACGACTGGGCGGATGCCCAAGCTGATCTGAGTCTTCGTTGGGCGCACATGCCATTTTGTTGGTTTAGTCATGCGCTGGCTTATTTATTCTTATTATTCCACAAAAACATGTTCAAGCGCCCGACAGAAATACCTAGTTCACATGTTTTTTTGTTTGTTTGGTTTTTTTTATTGTTGTTGTTTTTTTGTTTTTTTTTATCTAGAGCTATGTAATTCATTAATTGATTGTGTTGGAGTTTACATGGACATGACAACCCTTGTGGGTCATTTTGTGTCGTCTTCCAGAGAAAGGGAGAAGAGAGATAGAAGAATTAGTAGATGAGATGAAAGAGAGGGGAGAGGAACAGGGAGAAAGAGGAACAGGAATGAAAGTGAAGAAACAGAAGAAAGAAAAATATCCCTCTCTACCCTTACCTGCTACAAGGATAGCAGACCTTGTCCAACTGTAAGCCAATATCAGTTGGACGCCCTGGTGACGTAAGATACACGACACCTTCGCCACACCCGACCACCCCACTATGTAATTAACAGCATTTTCACAATATAATATGGGAAATGGAGAATATTTTGATTATTATCATCACACTAAGATTTATGCCGTAAAAGGTTTTACTACGTAAATCTTAGTGTGCTTTAAGACGAAACAAAAAACAAAAAAAAATGTACTTTAACCCTTTTAACCCTGAGTTTCCGAAATAGATTCTTCCATTTCTGCAGTTTGACACATCCATTGCTGCCAAAAGGGTGATAGTTGTAAATCAAGAACAGAATGACAAACAGTGTAGATCCTGTTGAGACGGCTCATGATGAGCCGTCTCATCTGGATCTACAATGTTTGCAAAAGTATCTCTTTTGGTCTACAAGGTTGAAAGGGTTAATATGCAACAAACTGAAAAGCTGATTTAAAAAAAATCATTATTCTGAAAATTCGCCTTATAGTGTAGACGTCTACCTACTCATGTTTTCACTATATACTATGTGGGTGAAAGGGAAACCTGGAGTATATATTCCATAGAGTCGTTAACGTAATGTTTTTTGTTTTTGTTTTTTTTTTTGTATGTGTGACCGTGCAAGTTAAAAATGCCACCGAACATATGTATTACAGAAGTTTAGAAACAAACTTTCCTACGTAAAGTGTTTTATTATTACCAGGTATTTCTATTTGACAGCATGGTTCATTGAATTCAAATCAGAAACATGTTTTTCAACCTTACTGTTTGATGAAAACGATAAAGCGTGTGGAAATGACACAGCAGAATGGCTTAGTGACAGTGAATAACCGTGCAAACGAAGCGGAAGTTGATGTAACTGGCAGGGATTTAAATAAGGAGGTTTCAGTGTTTGTCTTGAACACACTATAGCTGGCGTATCTGTTGAGTCTGAGCACTTAACAGTCGACTCTGCCGCGCTTGAATTTCCTAAAAAGTTCGTCACTGACCATATTTTTGGCTTTGTGTGTGACGTATTACCGGACATAGTCCCTCCTGTCTGTATGTGTTGTTTCTCCGATGAAACGGAAGATTGTGTTTCTGTATTTGATTTGTTCTTATCCTCTGTTTGTTCCAGAAAACCAGTACATGTACTTGATATATTTGTTTCATTTTCACCACATGAATCAGTTTCTTTTCCATCTGAGTTTGAATTAGGCTCACCAGTGATATTATGATCTGGTTCGTCCTCATCAACACAGATTATCTTCTCTGCTGGAGTAGTGGATTTCTGAGCAAGCATCTCTAAAAGAAAACACATACTTCCATTTGTTAACTAAAGCTTCTTCACAGGCTTAAAGAATAAATAATTATAATGTCTTTATTGTTCACTCAATTCCTGGGAATGTTACGGCCTCGCGGCTATCGTCAGCCCGGAAACAAAACTTACAAAACTTCAACATCTACATTTTACATCACTATGTATCAAGTTTCACAACGCAACTGTATTATGGAGCTTTATACATGTGTACAAAGTAATATCAGATATTGAGGTTGAGGTTTAGGCTGAAATGTTCCCAAAAGTTGAGTGAAAAATAAAGATATACACTTGTCCTAGAATTTGAACAAGTCAATTTACTACATGTTGATGTGTCTAAAATAATGCTGAATGAATGTCAAACAGATCCTGACCAGACGCCGCGTCTGATCTTGATCTATACTGTTTTCTGAGGCCTGTCTGTTGTCCCAATACATAAGGTTTTACATATATATCAATACTCAAATACGAATTTAGGGATGTATCTTTCTATATTTTTTCTTTTAATTTCCATTCAGTTTCTCAAGCATTCTATATTTCTGACACAAAATAAAAGTGTATTTATTTGAATAAAAAATAAACCGTATCCTTGATCCAAACGGTCTTTACCTTAAAACCAAGCACATGTTTTCTGTACAACTTTGTTTAGACCCTCAATATGTCCATTGTTTCTCTGTTGTCAATACAAGAGTACTGCACTTACATAGCTCCAGATAATGTGCTTTTCTTCAGGCGAAAAATTCTAATATTTTTCTTATTTCTCTATAATATACAAACAATATAGCGTTATTCTTAACACTACTATAAACCTTATGATTACTATAAGCAGTAACGTGATATTATTAACACTGCCATAAGCCTTGTGATTTCTATAAGCAATATAGTGTTATTATTTACACGGCTATAAACCTTATGATTACTTTTAGCAATATGGTGTTATTATTATTATTGCTATAAACCTTATGATTACTATAAGCAATGCAGTGCTATAACTAACATTGCTACAAACCTGATGATTGCTATAAGCAAAACAGTGTTATTATTAACACTGCTATAAACCTTATGTTTACTATAAGCGGCACAGTATTATTATTAACACTGCTACTGTATAGGAAATCAGAGAAGTAGGTGTATCAAACAGTGCGAAAGCATACTGTATAGGAAATCAGAGAAGTAGGCGTATCAAACAGTGCGAAAGCATTCTGTATAGGAAATCAGAGAAGTAGGTGTATCAAACAGTGCGAAAGCATACTGTATGGGAAATCAGAGAAGTAGGTGGATCAAACACTGCGAAAGCATACTGTGTGGGAAATCAGAGAAGTATTTGGACCAAACACTGCGAAAGAGTACTGTATAGGAAATCAGAGAAGTAGGTGTATCAAACAGTGCGAAAGCATACTGTGTTGGAAATCAGAAAGTATTTGGACCAAACACTGCAAAAGCATACTGTGTGGGAAATCAGAGACGTATGTGGATCAAACAATGTGAAAGCATAATGTATGGGAAATCAGAGAAGTATTTGGACCAAACACTGCGAAAGCATACTGTGTGGGAAATCAGAGCCGTATGTGGATCAAACAATGTGAAAGCATACTGTATAGGAAATCAGAGAAGTAGGTGTATCAAACAGTGCGAAAGCATACTGTATAGGAAATCAGAGAAGTAGGTGTATCAAACAGTGCGAAAGCATACTGTATAGGAAATCAGAGAAGTAGGTGTATCAAACAGTGCGAAAGCATACTGTGTGGGAAATAAGAGAAGTAGGTGGATCAAACACTGCGAAAGCATACTGTGTGGGAAATCAGAGACGTATGTGGATCAAACAATGTGAAAGCATATTGTATGGGAAATCAGAGAAGTATTTGTACCAAACACTGCGAAAGCATACTGTGTGGGAAATCAGAGACGTAGGTGTATCAAACAGTGCGAAAGCATACTGTGTGGGAAATCAGAGATGTATGTGGATTAAACAATGTGAAAGCATATTGTATGGGAAATCAGAGAAGTATTTGTACCAAACACTGCGAAAGCATACTGTATAGGAAATCAGAGAAGTAGGTGTATCAAACAGTGCGAAAGCATACTGTGTGGGAAATCAGAGAAGTAGGTGCATCACACTGTGTTAGAGTATAAAAAGATTTAACACTGATTTCTTCCTTCAGCATTTGGAAAAGGACATTATCAAATTCGCGAACAGCAAAGGCAAAGACAAGCTTGTGCATCTCTGTTGTCCCATCTGGATTTTCTCAGTTTCTCGATATATCCAACGATATCCAGGCATTTCGTAAGTCATCACGAAAACACGCCTATATAATTTTGACCCTCTTTAACCCCACTTTTATATAGAAAAACTGGGGTTTACAGGGGTATACATTTTTTTCCTGATACCTGCTCAAAACATAGATTGTGGGTACTCGTTAGAACCGCCTCGCCGAGGCGGTTCTAACGAGTACCCCCAATCTATGTTTTGAGCAGAAATATGAAAAACATAAGAGTTTTTTATCTGAAAATTTTCAGTTTTTGGAGGTGAAATTTTCTATATATTTGAATAGGCGTGTTTTCGTAATGGGACAGCGAATGTCCTGATCACGCTAAGCGGATCTGCAGGCTGATTTAGGTCGTTGTTGACATACACGAAACATGAAAAAATGTTACTTCAGTGACGACTCAAATCAGCCTGCGCATCCGCGCATTCTGATCATTCTTCTTTGGCCGCTTGAAGAAACTTTATATCATTGGCTATCCAAAATGCGCCCAGTAAAGAGATTCTGATCAGACTGTGAATGTGCAGGCTGATCTGAATCTTCGCTGGGCGTATGTATATCCACAGGAACGTTTTCTGTCGTTGAGACTCAAATGTAACAAGAAACCTTTTATTCAAATCGTTGCCAATATACTTTAGCGGAAATACGGCAACAAATGCCATGACCCATCTTTAGTCTAAACGTTTATGACTTTAAATAAAAAAACTGATTTAAAATGTGCATGAAATCGATCTGGGAGGTAGTGTAACACACTCAGACGGAAAAACAATCTAACATTTCATTAAATTGAGATCGTGTCAGTTCAACAAGGCTTTATGTGTAAGGTTGTTGTTATTACGGAGATAGCCATCAAAAATTCTACCCTGATTAAGTAAGGGGAAACTGGTTGGTTTAAAACAGTTTTGTGAATGAATGAGCTATACGAACAGATATTCATCGACATGTGTATGTACGTTTTAATTGACTGGTTAATTACAAGCCCACAACATATTAGCCACACAGATGGCCAGCCATTTGAACCGCACCGTCAGAAAACGTACATGTACCTTCGGACATGTGCGCTAAGCGAATATTCAGATCAGACTGCGCTAAAGCGCAGTCTGATCTGAATCTTCACTGAGCCCCTTTTGGATAGTCCAGGATGCAAAGTTTCTTCATGCGGTAGATAACGACTCTAATCAGGTTGCGTATCCGCGCAGCCTCGTTTGAGTCTTCGTTGAACGCACATATCAGAATGAACGTTTTCTCACGTTACGGCACAGTTGTATAAGGGTCATATCCGGTGAATGATTAATATTATGTTCCGTGCTCTGCTGTCAAATTATCAGAATCTTCCCATTTAATCTCCAGTCAAAGTATTTTGAAATGGCATTTTCTTAAACTGTTTCTTTGTTTCTATTAGATTGGCTCTAGTCCTTAAAACAGTTTTTATTTCTTTTTTTTTATTTATTTTAAACATGTGTCTTGGTGCAAGTCTAATTCATATCTCTTTGTAGCTATTCTAATTCTGATGGCTCTGTTTTATGTAACGTTGGCTAAAAGATGATAGCTTTTTATAACAAAAAAAAAAACAATAAAAAAAACAATAATTTCACTGAAGATGAAAATATATTGATATATTGACTTTTTCTCAAACATATCTGTGCACATGAATACATGGTAGGGTCGTTCGGGGACAAAATAAATCATTAAAATAATATTTAAAAGGACTAAATAAATAAATGTGCCCAGTTAAGATTCTGATCAGACTGTGCACACTGTCCAAAGTGCGTTTTAGGACGTTGCGACTCAAATGGTTTTAGAATGGTTTATAAACATGTCATTCCATAATACTGGAGATTAAATAATATTGTCATTATTGTTATTATTCTTACAACTTGAAAGTAACATTTTGGAAAGGCTATTCGCCTTATACTTGTATGCGAATAACGAGTCCCAGATCAGACTTAACATTTAAATGATATTGTCATTATTATTATTATTATCATTTTTATTACTTTTTATTAATATTATTATTATTATTATTATTATTATTATTATTATAATTATTATTGCTTAAGTCGTAACATTAGGAAAGGTATCTAAAGATGTTACAGAGAATCGTTGTCAAAAAAATTCACTGGCGGAAGCTTTGCGAATTTCATTTACATGCTTATGGAAAAACTGTTTAGAAATAACCGTGTATATTTGTTGCTACGAGAGATAGGAAACCATTTATTGTTAAGACAAACCACAGCAAAACTTCAATGGCGCTCATTTTTGAGTCCCTACGAAATTCTTAAGAAAACTTATATTTAAATATATTTTAGGGAAGGTTTCTTATTTTATCATGAAAATGTATGTAGTGTGTGCTCATTAGAATCATCTCATCGAGGCGACTCTAATCAGTACACTCAACATACCTTTATTTTACAGAAGATCGAAAAGACTACCCATGTCTAGAACAAATGTCCATGGTCTAAAAGATGTACGAGCCATTGAAGATAGACAGTATTTCGAAATGAATCTGTTGCAAAGTAAATTAGTGAGGGTCTGTTTGGAGGTTCATTCACCATTCCTTTTGATTCTACATAACAAAATGTGTTTAACCCATTCATGTTTAGCATTATGTATACCGTGTCGTCCCAAGTCTGACACCTTGTAAAGTGGTGTCTGATCTGTATCAATTATATGTACATGTACGTAGGTCACTTTCGGTATGCATTCGGATGGTATAACACTGACGATTTGCAATCCCAGCAACGGTCAGTGCAGCAGTCAGTGCAGCATCTTTTTGCAATACATGACAAAATGGCATGTGCGCCCAGCGAAGACTCAGATCAGCCAGGACATCCGCTCAGTCTGATCAAAGTCTTCGCTATGCACTCAATAAGTAGCTAAGGACCCAAGCTTTCTTCATGCGGACAGCGAAGACTCTGATCAGTGTGGATGGATGCCCAGGCTGATTTGAGTCTTCGCTGGGCGCACATGATATTTTGTTAGTTTTGTCATGCGCTGGCTCATTTTAAAGGGGAATGGGCGCATTTTCAGAGGAGGTGTCAAAACTGCTTTGACTCCCTGTTGAAAAAGGGTCTACTTTAAAAGGAAAGAAATACTGCGGAGCAGATTTGTTTTCCTTTTAAAGAAGTCTCCTTTTCAGAAAGGGCTTGTTTTATAGGAATGCACAAAATAAATATGGCTGATAATCTAACAAGTGTAGTCCCCTTCAGTACGCAATGGATCCTACCGGCTTGTAAAATGGAACATTCTATTGATGATATCAGAGCATTAATGTGTTAAGACAATACATGTGTGTATTAACCCTTTCAACCTCAAGTTTCTGAGGTGGAGTCTTCCGTCTTTGAATTTCAGCATAGCAATACTGCAATAGGGCTGCCAGTCAAATTAATATCAGAATGGCAAACAGCGTAGATCCAGATGAGACGGCTCATTATGAGCCGTCTCATCTGGATCTACGCTGTTTGCAGAAGTATTTGTGTTGTTATGCTGGGCTGAAAGTGTTAAGGTTAGAAATTGAAGCATTTAATCTGCTGATGAAGCCCAAATTATCAAAAACTGTATACCATTTCTGTTTTCGCTAATATCCAGATCTGAATGGGAAATGTTTAGGTCATTCAGACTATCCCCTTGATTATTATGTCTTTCTTCAATATCATCATTGTCGTCATCATCATCATCCTCCGATCTATTTCTGGGAGACCACGTCATTTTATTTTCTTTCTTTAACCTTCTTCGAGCATTTGCAAACCACGTGGAAACTTGTGTCAGAGTCATTTTTGTTATTATTGCAAGCATTATTTTTTCTCCTTTTGTTGGGTAAGGATTTTTTCTGTGTTCATACAACCAGGCTTTGAGTGTGTTTGTTGTTTCTCTGGTTGCGTTCTTTCTCCGAGCGTTAAGGTCAAGGCCAGCGTACCTGAAAAAGTAATCCGTGATGTGAGAAACTATACCTGACATCTGTGCCCAGAGAAGACTCAAATTAGCCTGCGCATTCGCACAGTGATCAGAGTCTTCACTGAACGCTCTGTGTATAGCTAAGGAGCTAGCACTTCTACGGGCGAACAGCGAAAACTCTGATCAGATTGCGCGAGTGCACAAACTGAACAGAGGATTCGCTGGGTGCATATATCAAAAAGGTACGTGGTTTTCTCGCGTTGTTGCTAAATTAAACAGACATGAATTTTCAGGTTTTCAATCTGGTATCATGAATATCTATCTATCTATTCAGATTTTTAACGCTACCAGGCAATTGAGTCACATAGAGGCAGCGCCAGAAAATCCGGATTAGCTTTACTGGACTCCTGGTTTGGCTTAAAACGGGTCTAGTTATAATTTCTAACTAGGTTACCTTGCCCAGACACCGTGTATGTAAATAGTCGTCCAGTCAGTACGTTACCGAATTTTGAACGTTGGCCTAAATGGTTCGAGTTTAAAACTAACATCATGGTGTTTTGTCCATGTGTTATTCTCTGTCTGTCACCATGCCACGGACCCACAGGCTACGTGCTGAATTAACAACACTAGGTGGAGGTGGACCCGGAGTCCGCGGAAGAATGGAGAGGGAGAAGGCTGGAGAAGCGAGCATTGAGGAGCGTTCCGGAGACTTAGCTCAGTCGCGACTATTCCAATCATATATTAGTCATTGCCCTTTTACGTTAGAAATGTATTAATAGTAACTGTCAGTTAGTCAATGAAATAACTAGTATCCAAAACAGTAACTGCCAATAAGGGAGCGTGTAACAACAGAGATTTAGGCTGTTAAGCTACATTGCATATGTTATATAATCAAACAACGCATTGTTGGCTTTAAGTAGCTACTTGTCAATCAGCATGGTGTTATTGAATATTCTTTTTAGATAAATATGTTTTTGCTACTCAAAGACAACAAGACAACATGCCTATAACTTATTAAAAAAAAATCAGAATTGCATCACGAAAGCACGCCTATATAGTTTTGACCCCCTTAAACCCAACTTTTATGCAGTACAACTGGGGTTTACAGGGTTTACATTAATCTTATTTCTGCTCAAAAACATAGATTGTTAGGGGCGGTTCTAACAAGTATCCATAATCTATGTTTTGAGAAGAATATGAAAACTACCCGAATTTTTCATCTGAAAGTTTTCATTTTAGTAGTAAAATTCTCAATATATTTGAATAGGCGTGTTTTCGTAATAAATAGAATTATTTATTTTTGGTAGTTAAGTTGCCAACTCAGCTGTTTTAATAATTCCTTAATAGGCTTCAATGGACGTGCATTCTTTTCAAAGAAATAAATATTGAATTATTTTATTTTCGTGTGTCATTAGAAAGGTAAAATATTCAGCTTTCTTGCTAACACTTATAATCTATTCTTTGAGTTTTAACAAAAAAAAATATAATTATTAAGTAAAAGAATGTTTCCTATTTATTTCCATGCAGTTACTGTTGCAAGTCATACAGATAAGTGACAGGAGTGCTTGATATCCATGAGGAGTTGATCCGACAGAAAAAACCGCTAATACCCGGAAATAGTCTAATACCTTGAACATGCTAATGATACATAATAATATCAGGTCAAACAGGAAAATTGTACTCATTGTAACTTATTTACATAAATTACAAAGTACTGATATAATTAAACAATGAGTGCGCTCAGTACTGGCTATCTTCTGAAAACTTGGCTTTCTAAAATGCACAAAATATTCAGGTACGTCTACAATCTACATCTACATTTATAAACTGTCACATACGTTTTGCAGCGCAGTCCATCGAAGTGTTGGAAAGAACTATAACGTGCTGACATACAGTTTTAAATGGACACCTATGATGCACGCTGTAATTCTGTCTTTTTTTTGCATGTTTTGTTGTTTTTATTTTTATTTATTTATTTATTTATTTTTTTTTGGTTGTTGTTGTTGTTGTTGTTGTTGTTTTTTTTGGGGGGGTGGGGGGGGTTTGTATTCCTAATTAGTTGGGTTAAATCCATGATAACTATTACAATCATAGTTTTGTGAATTTCATTATGCTGATGACGTAGTTTGTTATCCTTGGTATAGCACGACAAGATAACGAAGCCTAATCTAGGAATTTGACAAGCGCAGTCTGGCCCTGGGATATGCAGATCGATATTCCGAGGGGTGTGGCCAAAGGTGATTTTTTGTTGTTGTTGTTGTTGTTGTTGTTGTTGACAATGACGCCTACATATCTTCATACTTGTTACATTCAGTAATAAATAATCTCTAAACCTTCAACACTCACTGTGCTATTTCAGCGGACGACAAACTGATGATAGTTTTATTATTTCTCTCCGGAAATAGGTTCTGGCATTTCATGCAAATTTATTTCTTTAGAAAATAGGCTTCTGGAGTCAATTTGCATCTAACGCAAAAGCCTATTTTCTGGAAAAAAAATAAGAGAAAATATTTCAAAATGTCTTCTGAAATTTGTACCCAGCATGCCAAGTGTTAAAGATGTCTTGATGAATGGACAACAATCGGACAGTGATATCTATGTGTGGTAGTAAATGAAACAATTAATCCGAAATTATGATTTTTCGCTGCTTTAATGTCACCTTCGCCACCTTTACAGGTGTCAGGAGCGATATAAAAAATTAGAAAGTTACGGCAATATATTGTGAGCCACGCCATGCGAAAACGTGTCTTCAGACATAAGTAGTCTACTGACATATGCGGACAGCGAAGGCCAAGATCAGACTGCGCATCCGCGCAGTCTGATCAGGGCCTCCGCTGTCCGCTAACTGAATCATTGGATACTACAGAATGTACGAATGGAGAGCAAAGGCCCGGATGATGCTTTGCGCATGCATATGATGATGTGAATCTGCTAATCTTGCGCATGCTCAAAGGTATTTTTCGCTTGACGCGGCCCATTTATGGACTGCGTATAAAACGAACTTGATGCATATTGGACCAGCAAAAGCCTAGATCAGTTGCTTGAGCTCCGCAAACGCTAACCGGGGCATGTGCTGTTTATAAACACCATCTTTGCATTACGAAACCATGCCTATTCAAATATACTGACATTTTCACCACCAAAAAATGCAAATTTTCAGATAAAAATTCTGATATATTTTTTATATTTCTGCTCAAAACATAGATTGTGGGTACTCGTTAGAACCGCCTCGGCGAGGCGGTTCTAACGAGTACCCACAACCTATGTTTTTGAGCAGAAATAAGAAAAATAATGTATACCCCTGTAAACCCCAGTTTTACTATACAAAAGTGGGGTTTAAGGGGGTCAGAATTATATAGGCGTGTTTTCGTGATTGGATGCACTGGGAAAGACAGGAGTCGCTGGTTAATATGTGTGAAATGCATTGAAGGAGGAATCAACCATTCGTATCTTAACCCTTAAAGTACTAGTCCTTAAATCAACCATTCGTATCTTAACCCTTAAAGTACTACAACGGTAGTACATAACATTCTGAAACAAGGTTTGACATATGTGAATCGTCGGATAAGCTGTCGATTTACATATTCACATGAAATGTCAAGCCTTTTCTCTCTGAAAATATTTTAAAATTACAGAATGTCGTCTGCTATTCAGACGATTCTCGTGAAATTTCAAGCCTTATTATCCCCGAAGAAAAATCGGGGATATTATGATATCCCCGTCCGTATGTACGTCCGTCTGTAATGTCACACCATTGCTCCTAGACCATTTAAGCTAGATTCCCGAAACTTTCATAGGCGACAGCCCTATGGATGAGGACTGGAGGAACACATTCGAAATTTTGATGTAACCCTTTGGTGCAGGGCCGGGGGGGGGGGCGAGGGGTGGCCCCGAAGGATCCAAAATCCATTTTATACAAACATAGTCGTGTTGCATATCAAAGCGAAGTAATGAAGAGTAGAATGCAGTTGTGTATTCTAGTAACAAATTAACATGATACGAAAACTAGAGTTTATACATTAAACAGAGTTTAAGGATTCCTTACGGTCGATTGGCCCAACACTGTTTATTATTTTATTTTCAAATCTTGTCTAAATCCTGTTTTTGAGAGTCAGACGTGAATAGAATTGTCCAAATTTAACCAATGTTCTTTTGAACCCGCATATACTCTGCCTTTGCAAATGGTGTAGATCCAGATCAGTTGGCTTCTGAAGAAGCCAACTGATCTGGATCTGCACTGTTTGCCGTTAAGTATGTGAATTTGTAGCAACAATCCGGATCAAGAAATCTGATTGGCCGAAAAATTAGAAGTGGGTTATGCATCTTTATTCAGCAGGACAGGAGGTTAAAGATAGAAGTGATCATTTTATTTATCGGGAGTGGGGGAGGGGATAGAGAGTTAAAAAGACTACACAAATTGAACACAAATGCGAAATGCTTTCAGAAAATGCAATGTGTCGTAGGTACAGTATATACACATTAACGGAGAAGGTCCAAGGTTCATACCTGCATGTACATCTGCATTGTTTGATCGTCACTTTAGACGGTCCTGATTTTGGATTATTTGGGCCGCGACAAGCGAAAAATACCGTCGAATATGCCAAAGATGCGCAGATTTTGATCATCCTAGGCATGCGCAAAGTATAATCTGGGCTCATTTATACATTCTGTAGTATCCATTACGAAAACACGCCTATTCAAATATATTGAAAATTTCACCATCAAAAATGTGAAAAATTTCAGAAAAAAAAATCTGATATTTTTCACACGTCGGCTCAAAACATAGATTGTGGGTACTCGTTAGAACCGCCTCGCCGAGGCGGTTCTAACGAGTACCCACAATTTATGTTTTTGTGCAGAAATAAGAAAAATAATGTATACCCCTGTAAACCCCAGTTTTACTATATAAAAGTGGGATTTAAGGGGGTAAAAATTATACAGGCGTGTTTTCGTGATGCAATGATTCTATAAACAGACAGTGAAGGTCCTGATCAGATTGCGTGGATGCGCAGGCTGATTTGGGCCTTCACTGTCCACATATGCCCGAAGAGACATTTTCGCAGGGCGCGGCCCATTGCATACTCAAAGAACTGTAGAAATATTCCAATGCACAACAAGACTGGCGAGAGCAATGTGAACTGGCTTTTATATTCGGATATTATTATCAAAGACCGTTTTACCTAGACAAGACACAATCATATTTAACAAACAGATATGTCAGACTGCCTTGAAGCAGTTAGAGAAACGCTGTAATAAATAATTAGAAACATGTAAATTTGTACGGAAACGTTACAGACTTATCTTTACCCTTAAAGCACTTATCACCACTGCAGCAGACGACATTTTCTTCTTTTTATTTTCTTCATTTTGGCATTTTTCAGTGAAATTGAGGCTTGACAAGTCACATGAAATGACAATTCTTATTTTCTCTGAAAACAAAAAAATGTCGTCTGCTACAATTTTGCTTAGCGCTTTAAGAGTTAAACCACTGTCTTTTTATGTCTTTGTTAATTCTATCGTTTATCGTCTTATGTTAAAATGAAAATCTGCATAACAACACCTTTTGGCTTTTTTCGATTCACTTATTAAAATTAAGACAATGGCTTCGAACATCGTCTGCACTATATTGTTTTACGCCGATAGTATGAATTAATTCAATTTATAGAGATATCAGTCATATTCCCATTGTTCTTGTGTGACCCTATGTCCTAGGGGCACGTGATCTCTAATCAGCATCTGCTTTTTGTACAGGTGAAATAAACATTGTATAATAGGATTGAGCCGCAACGTCGGAAAACGTACCTGAAGTTCGGACTTGTGCATCCAGCAAAAATTCAGATCAGCCTACGCATTAGTGCAGTCTGATCAGAATCTTCACTGGGGACTTTTTTGGATAGTCAATGATGCAAAGATTCTTCATGCGGACAACGAATACTGATCAGACAGCGCGGATGCACAAACTGATCTGAGCCTTCATTGGGCGAACATGTCACAAGGGACGTTTTCTCACGTTGCGGTTCGATTATGTGCCAAGAGAGCCTGATGATTTATTGTTGCAAGATTCTGTTTTTATTTTTTTCTATTTTTTTTTTTATGTAAGAGGTACATAAATCTTAAGTGGTCATAGATTAAAGAGTCACAGATTTTTTTTGCTTTTTTCTGAGATCTTTTTATATGATTTGATGCCAGAGTGTATCAAAATATATGCTTCAGGACGTTCTGCAGTAGATGTAGATCTTGAGTGGTTGCTTTCAGATAGAGGCTAGAAAGGCGTCCGAAGAACGTAACGCCTTTATACCCGTCGAGACCCTTTGAATTTAAAAATGAAGGTCTGTTGGCCAGAATATTTGCAGAAGTGTATAGAATATATGTGAACAAGAAAAACACCTAACGGCATTAAGGATGGGTTTTTTCATAAAGGTTAACCAAAAGGCAAACCTCGGACTTCAGGGGAGAGAAGTGCATAACGAAGAAAGTGAGAGTTGTCCCTCTTGCATATGACACACCTACTGGTCCTCCTCTTCATCCCTACCAAATATGAAAGCAATCCACTGAAGAATAAAGGTAACATACAACTTTGAAAAATGGTTAACCAAAAAGTAAACCTCGGACGACGACCGCCCGACGCCCGCCCGGACATCGCTTTTTTAAAGGACGGATTTAAAAAAAAAAAACAAAAAAAAAAAACAGCTGTCCAAAAATCAGGGGTAGTCTCTATGATTAACCTATTTATGCCGAATGGACTCTACTACCTTTACTCTTTGTACAGGTCTACTTCTACTTTTTATTATAACTTTGTTTTATAGAAATTCCTGTATTAAGTGTAAACGGTGTAGACCCTGATCTGGGTTTACACTGTTTGCCAATGCCCCTTTTATGGAACGCTAGGTACATATGGGTTAATGCATGCATGTGATTGAAACATGCTGCATGCCCAAAACAAGGCGATCATATGTGTCATAACCCTTCCAAAATCTCATATCTTGAAAACATAGAAAACTTTAGAATTATTTTCAATGTTTCTTTGACAATGAATACATACATGCTAATGTTTATAGAGTATTAGGACAAAGTATTCGGACAAACAGACCTGCGCAAATAGTATAGAACCACATCAGACACTGCGATCAGGGTCTACACTGTTTGCCAGTTGACCAGCAATTGACGCAAATTATCAAGTAGTCTAATGTAATCGTTCAAGTTTTAGGGCACGTATGGTAAGGAGATAATGTAAGATATTTGATTATTTTTTTATCATAAATGTGTTGTGAAACTACAAAAGAATGCGAATCTGAAACTTCAATAGATCATCAAGTGTGCACTTTCGTTTTGCAACATAGACATGCCCTAGTTTGTTCAGTGATTTTTTTTTAAATTCATTAAATAAAATCGAACAAAAATTTATATATATATATATATATAGACATGTGTCAAAAGTACACAAATGCGCTCGCCCTTTTGACCTTAGCCCCACCCCAGGGCATGATCCAGGGACAACTAGGGTTTAGGTCTGGGTAAGTAGCTGGGTAGTTATGATGTAGTTATGAGAAACGCGGAAGTAAATGTCAATGTAAATTTGAATGTAAACTTAAACATTTGTAAGACTCTGGTTACAAACGTGACATACGCACGTGCGGACGTAACATCATGGCGAAACGCTATATGATCCCGGCCTTCGGCAAGCGGGGACATATAAATAAACTAGAACAAAAATTCAAGTCCTATATATCAAATTACTGAAATGAACCTTCTTTAAGAGATAAAAACTAAAGGGACTGTTACAATACTGAAGAATGCTTACTTACCCGGTACCGTATGGATATATGGCCAGACCATTTTCGTACGGAAAACAACCACCAGAATGTGCTACGAGGGCTCGCCAAGCCTCGGAGCCTTCTTTGATGTCAAATACAGGACTCATCTGAAATAATATTGTTGTTATTAGTATCAGATTTCACACATTATTCTGATACGGTATCCACTACAGTGTGCCAAAGTTTAATAAACTTTTCACAAGTCTTGTGTGTATAGTGAATGGGAGATCGGCTGATGAATCGCGCAAAGCTATATGTGCACAATCTGGCTGGGACCAAGCCGATAGTTGTTTCAACATGCATAATCCGGCCGCGATGTACGCAATCGGACCGATGCTCTAGACGACTGCTATTTCCATGGAAAAATATGTGAAGACCGGGGACAGATCAGCTGGTACATCCAAGCTATGATGTTCAGCTATACAATCTACAGTCTTCAATGATTCTATAAGCGGACAGAGAAGGCCCTGGTCAGATATAGACTACAATTTCCAATGATTCTGTTCGCGGATAGAGAAGGCCCTGGTCTGACAAGCACTGCAATTTTCGACGATTCTGTTAGTGGACAAAGAAGGCCCTGGTCAGATAAAGTCTGCAATTTCCAATGATTCTGTTAGCGGACAGAAAAATCCCTGGTCAGATATGGTCAATATTGTCGATGATTCTGTATGCGGACAGAGAAGGCCCTGGTCAGATAAGGTCTGAAATTTCCAACGGATCTGTTAGCGAACAGAGAAGGCCCTGGTCTGACAAGCTCTGCAATTTTCAATGATTCTTTTTGTGGACAAAGAAAGCCCTGGTCAGATAATGTCTGCGATTTCGAATGATTCTGTTAGCGGACAGAAAAATCCCTGGTCAGATATGGTCTACAATGTCGATGATTCTGTAAGCGGACAGAGAAGGCCCTGGTCAGATAAGGTCTGAAATTTCCAACGGATCTGTTAGCGGACAGAGAAGGCCCTGGTCTGACAAGCACTGCAATTTTCAATGAATCTGTTAGTGGACAAAGAAGGCCTTGGTCAGATAAGGTCTGCAATTTCCAATGATTCTTAGCGGACAGAAAAATCCCTACTCAGATATGGTCTACAATGTCGATGATTCTGTTAGCGGACAGAGAAGGCCCTGGTCAGACAAGGTCCACCATTTCTAATTATTCTGTTAGCGGACAGAGAAGGCCCTATTCAGATAAAGTGTGCAAATTCAATGATACGGATTACTTTTTCAAATGACTAGGTCAGCGGACAGAGAAAACCTTGGTCAGCTACAGAATGCGATTTTTAATGATTCTGTCAGCATATAGAGAAGATCCCTGTCAGATATAATTAACCATTTCTTATTATTCTGCTAGCGGACAGAGAAGGTCATGTTCAGATATAGATTACAATTTCTAATGATTCTGCTAGCGGACAGAGAAGGCCCTGGTCATATATAGATTATGGTCATATATAGATTACAATTTCTAATGATTCTGCTAGCGGACAGAGAAGGCCCTGGTCATATATAGATTACAATTTCTAATGATTCTGCTAGCGGACAGAGAAGGCCATGTTCAAATATAGATTACAATTACTAATGATTCTGTTAGCGGACAGAGAAGGCCCTAATCAAATATAGATTACAATTTCTAATGATTCTGCTAGCGGACAGAGAAGGCCCTGGTCAGATATAGACTAGAATTTCCAGTGATTCTGTTAGCGGATAGAGAAGGCCCTGGTCAGATAATGTCTGCAATTCCCGATGAGTCTGTAAGTAGACATTGAAGACCCTGGTCAAATGTAGTCTATAATTTCCAGTATTCTGTTAGCGGACAGAGAAGGCCGTGGTCAGATATATTTTACCATTTCCAATGACTCTGTTAGCGGTCGGAGAAGGCCCTGGTCAAATACATATTACAATTTCCAATGATTCTGTCAGCGAACAGAGAAGGCTGTGGTCAGATACAGACTACAATTTCCAAAGCTTCTGTTAGGGAATAGAGAAGCTCATGGTCAAATTTTGTCTGCATTTTCTAAGGATTCTGGTAGCGGACAGAGAAGTCCCAGGTCAAATACAATGACTGTCTGCGGACAGAGAAGGCTCTGGTCAGATATAGACTACAATTTCCAATGCTTCTGTCAGCGGACAGAGAAGGCCTTTGTCAGATATAGACAACAGTTTCCAATGATTCTGCTGGCGATCAGAGAAGACCTAGGTCAGTTTTAGTCTACATTTTCCAATGATTTTGTTCAGTTTTATACTACATGTTCAAGTGATTCTGTTAGCGGACAGCAAAAACTCTGGCCTGATTTAGTCTACATCTACAGATTAAGTCTGAAATCTCTAATGATTCTGTTAGCGGACAGAGAAGGCCTTGTTCAGAAACTGACTACAATTTCCAATATTTATGTTACCAGATAGACAAGCTCCTGGAACGATAATGTCTGCAATTTTCAATGATTCTGTTAGCGAATAGAGAAGATCCTGTTCAGATACAGACTGCAATTTCCAATGATTCTTTTTGCGGACAGAGAACGCCCTGGTCAGATATAGACCACACTATCCAACGATTAACTTAATGGATAGGGTAGACCCTTGTCAGATATAGTTTGTTATTCCCAATGCTTCTTCTAGTTGACAGAGAAGGTCCTGGTCAGAAACAGTCCACTATTTCCAATGATTCTGTTAACGGTTAGAAAAGACCCTGTTAAGATTATTCTGTAAGTGGAAAGAGAAGACCCTGGTCAAATAAAGTTTGCAATTTTAAATGATTCTGTTAGCGGACAGAGAAGGCCTTGGTCAGATACTGACTACAATTTCCAATACTTCTGTCAGCAAACAGAGAAGGCCATGATTCGATATAGTCTGCAATTTAGCGGATAGAGGAGACCCTGGTCAGGTGTAGACCACAATTTCCAATGATTCTGTTAGTGGATAGAGTAGACCCTTGTCAGACAAAGTCTGTTATTCCCAATAATTCTGCTAATGGACAGAGAAGGCCCTGGCCAGATATAGATCATAATGACCAATGATTCTGTTAGCGGATAGAGAAGACCCTGTTCCGATAATTTTGCATTATGAAAACACTCCTATTCAAAACTAAATATAGAAAATTTCAACACCAAAAACTGACAATTTTCAGACAATAAATTCTGATGTTTCATATTTCTGCTCAAAACATAGATTGTGGGTACTCGTTGGAACCGCCTCGGCGAGGCGGTTCTAACGAGTACCCACAGTTTATGTTTTTGAGCAGGAATAAGAAAATTAAAGTATACCCCTGTAAACCCTAGTTTTACTATATAAAAGTGGGGTTTAAGGGGGTCAAAACCATATAGGCATGTTTTCGTGATGGTAAGTGGAAAGTGAAGATCCTGGTCAGATAGTCTGCAATTTTCAATGATTCTCTTAGCGGACAGGGAATGTCTTGGTCAGATATAGTCTTACAGTTCCAATAATTCTGTCGGCGGACAGAGAAGGCCTTGGTCAGATACAGACTACAATATCCAATAATTCTGTTCGCAGACAGGTAAGGCCCTGGAACGTAAAGTCTGCAATTTTCAATGATTCTGTTAGCGGATAGAGAAGACCCTAGTCAGATATAGACTACACTTTCCAATGATTCGGTTTGCGGACAGAGAATGCCCTGGCCAAAAACAGACCACAATTTCCAACGATTCTGATAGTGGATAGAATAGACCATTGTCAGATATAGTCTGTAATTCCCAATGAGTCTACTAGTTGACAGAGAGGGCTCTGGTTAGATACAGACCACAATTTTTAGATAAGACCCTACCACAATTAAAACACTACAAGCAGAATGCCAAAAGGACAGATTCGTTCAAAAAAACTGGCCAAACGGCTATCCAAAATATCCAAAATGAAAATTTCACCGGGACACACATGCAAAGACATACAATGACGGAAATAGTAAATCACTGCAGAAGTCTGCAATTTTCTATTATTCTGTTAGCGGATAGAGAAGACCTGGTCAGATATAGACTATAATTTCCAATGATTCTTTTAATGAATAGAGTATACCCTGGTCAGATACAGTCTGTAATTTCAATAAATCTGCTAGCTGACGGAAAAGGCCCTGGTCAGATATAGTTCATGACTTCCAATGATTATGTTATTGAACAGAGGACCTGGTCAACTATAGTCTGAAATTTCCAATGATTCTGTTAGCGGACAGAAAAGGTCCAAGGCAGATATATTTTGACATTTCCAATGATTAGGCCCTTGTCAGACACAGTCTGAAATTTCTAATGATTCTGCTTGCGGATAATGAAGGCCTTGGTTAGATATAGACCACAAATTCCAATAATTCTGTTAGCATAAAGAGGATGCCCTGGTACGATGCAGTCTGCAAGTTTCAATGATTCTGTTTGCGGATAAAGAAGATCCTGATCAGATATAGACCACAATTTCCAATGATTTTGTTAGTGGATAGAGTAGACCCTGGTCAGATATAGACCCAAATTTCCAAGGATTCTGCTGACGGACAGAGAAGGCAGTAGTCAGAAGAAGACTACAATTTCCAATGATTCTATTAGCGGATAGAGAAGGCTTTGGTCAGATACAGTGTGCATTTTCCAATAATTCTGCTAGCGGACAATGAAGGCACTGGTCAGATATAGACCACCCTGTCCAATGATTCTGTTAAGGGATAGAGAAGATCCTGTTCAGATAAAGACCACAAGTTTGCAATGATTCTGTTTTGATTCTGTTAGCAGACTGCGAAAGCCCTGGTCAGATATACTCTGCAATTTCCAATGATTTGTACTCAGATACAGTCTGGAATTTTCAATTATTCTCAAAGCGGACACCCTGGTCAGATATAGTCTGCAATTTCTAATGATTCTGTTAGCAGACAGAGAATGTCCTGGTCAGATAAAGTCTGAATTTCCAATACTTCTGTTAGCGGACAGCGAAGGCCCTGGTCCGATATAGTCTGAATTTCTAATGATTCTGTTTGCGGACATAGAAGGCCCTGGTCAGATACAGTCTGAAATTTCCAGTTATTCTCTAAGCGGATAGAGAAGACCTTGATCAGTTATTCTGTTAAATTGAGAAGGCCTGGTCAGATATAGACCACAATTTCTGTTAGTGGATAGAGAAAGCCTTGGCCATATACAGTCTGCAATTTCCAATAATTTTGTTTGTGGATAGAGTAGACCGTGGTCAGATATAGACCATAATCTCCAATGATTCTGTTAGCGGAAAGAGAAGGCCCCAGTCAGAAATAGATCACAATTCCAATGATTCTGCTAGCGGACAGAGAAGACCTGGGCAGATATATACCACAACTTATTTGAGCCGCAACGTGAGAAAACGTATATTCTGATATGTGCGCCCAACGAAGACTCATATAAGCCTGCTCATGCGCACATTCTGATTAGAAACTTCGTTGTCCTTATGAAGAACCGTGCATCTTTGGCTATCTAAAATACGCCCATTGACGATTATGGTCAGACTGCGCAAATGCGCAGGCTGATCTGAATCATCGATGGGCGTACATGTCCGAAGGTACTGTTTCTGACGTTTTGGCTAATTCATCGATACTGTCATCACGAAAACACGCCTATATAATTTTGAACCCATTAAACCCCACTTTTATATAGTAAAACTGGGGTTTACAGGGGTATACATTATTTATCTTATTTCTGCTCAAAAACATAGATTGTGGGTACTCGTTAGAATCGCCTCGCCGAGGCGTTTCTAACGAGTACCCACAATCTATGTTTTGAGCAGAAATATGAAAAATATCAGAATTTTTTTATCTGAAAATTTTCAGTTTTTTTTAGGTGAAACTTTATATATATTTGAATAGGCTGGTTTTCGTAATGTCTGCAGTGTTCAGCGATTCTGACAACGAAGGCCTTGATCAGATGATGTAGGATGGCCAAGATGTTCTGTATTCATATATGTGAAGGATCCTTTTCTCGTGACATTGCCCTATTTATCATTTTTATGCAGAATAAGTGTTTTTAAACCACAAAATAGATACAGATGTGACATGTTATTATATTCAACGCTTAGCACACTGGATAAAATTTTCAGCAAATGACAATATAAAATATTCTTCTTATATTTCTCAGAAAAACAGGGTTCGACATTTCATGCAAATTGTCTCACTGGAGATAATATGTACGAAATGTCAAATTCTGTTTCCTGGGAAAAATAAGAAAACTATGTCAATATGTCGTCTGCTGGAAATTTTACCCAGAGTGCTAGGCGTTGGTAGATCTTGTTTTCGAGCAAACATTAGAAGTATCAAATTAAACCTACCAAAACTAAAATGTCAGAGTGTTTTTACAAAATGTGTCGTATAGCATGCTCAGACAACAATACAAATCACTTGAAACCTGCTGTTTGAAAAGAAGATGGTTTGCATTTTTTTATTTGTACACTAAACCGAGTCTGTCATAGATAAATTGTCGCGGACAATCTTAATATCAGCCATTGCTCCGGATGCACTTTATGAAAGGTCACAGGCTGGTCCAATTCTATTTTCTGTGGACTGCTCAACGTTATTATGATTAAGTCTTAGCTTTCACAAAAAGCTTGGTCTACTCTTGCACACTTTGTGCGCTAAGTTATTATGAACAAGTTTTAGCTTTCACAAAAGTTTTGCTACGCTTAGCACAGTTTTTATAACCAATAAGACTTTATGTGCTAAGCATAATTCAAGCTTTTTAAGAAAGCTAATATACTTGTTATAAAGAGACTTTTTTTTTTTTTTTTTTTTTTTTTTTTGGTTTTTTTCTCAGTCAGCTAACTGTGGTATCAGTATGTTTGTTTCTTTTATTTATTTATTTTTATTATTATTATTATTATTTTTACTTCTCTTTTTAAAAGGACCAGGAGCGTATTAATACTTTCCTCTGGCTTCTATTATAGCATTTGGCTCTATATTAGGATTCTCACGGTATTCCTTTACTCCCAAATTGGGTCTAAAATCAAAGGTCAGCCTTGGAATGACCAAAAATATCACAAAAAAAGACGGGTCTTTTAGCATGCTTTTGGCACTTTTTTTCCTTGAACATATGTCCACTCATTTTTGGTAAAACAATAAATGTGCAGAAAAAAGAAGTTTAGCAGTACTGTTTTTTCAACATAGCACACTAAAATACCATTGATAAATTTAACTTGGTCGGCATTTAAACAAATTCTTTTTGTGTAAAACAGGCATAATTTTTAAACAGTCTCGTTTATCACTGTCCAATCAGAGTCGAGTTTTTATTTTTCGTTCATTACCTCATTGTTACCTTGTTCCCTTAAAGTTTCTTTCATCTTGTTTATTTCGGCATTATAAATATATAAGCCGCTTATTACATGTACAATGTACACAGCTGTGTAGCTGTTCATTCTATTTTATACCCTTTACACCCGTCGCCATATCGATAATGGAGACACGTATTTTCGTCAGTAACTAGTTTCACGGAATCTTGTTGATTTTTTTTTTAAATCCAGAATATTCACTTAGTGCACCTAATTCTTGGTCATATGAACTATCTATCTTTCGAAAACTCGGGCTTCTGAAACGCAATGGAAATTCAGACACCGTCTACCATCCATGTTGATATTTAGTAACACTAACCCTTGTCATGCTGAATAAATTAAGATTCCACTCCCACTTTCAATTTGCCAATCAGATTACTTGATCTAGATTGTTGATATAAATTCAAATAATTAATGACAGACAGTGCAGATCCAGATCAATTGGCTTCTTCAGAAGCTAACTGATCTGGATCTACACTGTTTGCGAAGGCAGGACATATCCGGGTTCAGCAGGACTAGGGCTGATAATTTGTGCATAATTGGTAGAAATATCTACAATAACTAGAATATGTATTGCGTTCGCATTTTCGGTAAAATACAGTACAAAAATTTGACATGTTTTGTGCACAGAATGATTTTTCGCTGCTTTATGTACTCTTCGTAATTTTGCCATACATCCGAATAAATGTTACAGTCGCAGCTATGTGTATAATATCATATTGATGACGTATGTTGTTGATCCTGATTATGTATCGTTTGTGCTTCACCTTTTCGCTATCCTACTTCACGTAACAGGTGCGTTTTTTTGTTTTATTTATTTATTTTTTTTTTGTTTTTTGTTTTGTTTCTTTTTGTTTTTGTTTTTTTGTTTTTTGTTTTGTTCTGTCTATTTTTTTTTTTTTTTTTTTTTACATTTTCGTAAATAACTTTAACATGCTAACTTTAAATAAAAGCTGACAACTGTTTTCGAAAAACAAGCTTATTTTTTTACAGAAAATGACACTTGACATTTCATTAGCAGACCATTAGAATGAAGTTTCGCCTTATATATTTATATCAAAAGCGACAATTTGCATTGAAATGCCAAGTTTTATTTTCTGTGAAAAATAAGGAAAAGACCGTTACTTTTCATCTGATGATTTAGCCGACAGAATGATAACGCTTAACCCATTTATGCCTGGAATACCATAAAAGGGGCATTGGCGGCGCCTGACTGGGGTCTACACTGTTTGCATTAAATTCAGACATTTCTTCAAAACATGCTTATAATACTAATAAAAGCACCTCAAGCATAATACCCCGCCATAGCAATTATTTGTTTATGTATTAAAGTTATCGTTGCGAAAATGTCTGGAAAGAAAATGACGGAGGGACAGATAACAATCCTAAACCAGATCTTGATAATATCAATGCATATACGAGTAGCAAGTTTGGTTAAAAGGCCTTGTTATTTACTCAAGTTATCGTCCGGAAACGAAAATATGGGCGTGTCTCGGGCAGATAACTCCGTAAATATTTGACGAAATTTGCCCATTAGCAATCCTGAACCAGCTCTCCTTAATGTCAATGCATATAGCAAGTTTGGTGAAAATCCCTTGTTATTTACTCAAGTTATCGTCGGGAAACGAAAATATGGGCGTGTCTCGGGCAGATAACTCCGTAAAAAATTGACAAAATTTGCGCATTAGCAATCCCAAACCAGATCTTTTTAATGTCAATGCATATAGCAAGTTTGGTGAAAATCCTTTGTTATTTACTCAACTTATAGTCCGGAAACGAAAATATGGGCGTGTCTCAGGCAGATAACTCCGTAAAATTTGACGAAATTTGCCCATTAGCAATCCCAAACCAGATCTCCACAATATCAATGCACATACCAAGTTTGGTGAAAATCCATTGATGTTTACTCAAGTTATCATCCGGAAACGAAAAACGGACGGACGGACGTATGACGGACGGACACACGGACGGACACACGGACGACCAACGTGAAACCATAATACCCCGCCACTATTGTGTGGCGGGGTATAAAAACTAACCAGATATCCCTTATATAGGAAATGTACCTGTCCAAAGAGTTGAGGTAGAAAAGTCCGCTCGGCATAAATATGTAAAATGTTCGTGAAACGGAACACGTAATGTAGTAAATATTTATACGCTTCTTATTAATAAATAAATAAATAAATAAGTAAATAAATAATGTTAAGAGAGCTAATGTTTTGCACACTGGGAAAGTTTCTGCGAAGATTCGGCTTGTTACCCTGAGACCATATCACCACTGTAACAGTATGTGGTCTGTGATAGCATATCAGATCTGTCAGCTATCAGCGCATATCTCACATCAGAATTAATATAAATGTTATGCCTGAACTAACAATGGCAGGTGGTCCGTCCGATTTACATACATGGGGCAACATTCATTGTAAGCGGACATTGTTATCTCCTTGTTCGTACAGCGTCACAGCCACTTCTGGATCATCAGCGCACTTTACGAACAAGGAAAAAACAATGCGGACGCTTATCAAAACCGTGCAAAATCGCGATACTAATCTGTAATAACTTGGTCAAAGTTAACTTTCATATGAAATCTTCATTTTTCAGAAGGAATTTATATTTTCAACCAATGCAGAAAATTTCTTTGCAAAATACACACTTGTTTTGCCACCTAATACAATTTAATATACAAAGGCAAATTACCTAGTATATGTGTTTTTCTTTGAATAAATTCGCGAACTCTTTAGTTGGAGGTTACATTTAGTGCAAAATACCCAGAATACGAAATTCGAGTTTGCAAAGTTTGGGAACGAGAATCTGTGAATAACTTTATTCGATAAAACAGATTTTCGGAATGTACTGATACATGTATATCAGTCAGTCCCCACCCCCACCCCCACCCCCAATATAGTAGCGGGTTATTATGGTATACCCTCCGGTGTCTGTCCGTCCGTCCGTCCGTACGCACTTCGCTTCCGAATAACTCCTACTATTTACATAGGATCGCGTTGAAACTTAGTGGGCAGTAGGACCATGAGGTGGTACAGCGCCTATTGTTTTGAGATTACTGTACACCAAATTTTGATAGTTATTACATTTTTTTTTTTCAGAAAACAGGCTTTACATTTCATGCTAATTGTCTATTTAAGATTTGTATGAAATGTCATTTTTTTTAGTTGCAGGGTATAAGGGATGTTGGATGTCCGCACGTCCGTCCGTCCATATGTCGACCGTCCATTAGCATTTTCATTTCTGGTCGATAACGTGAGTAAATGTCAACAGATTTTCACCAAACTTGGTATGTGCATTGATATTGTGGAGACCTGCTTTGGGATTGCTAATGGGCAAATTATGTCAACTTTTGACAGTTATCTGCCCGCCACACATGCGTATTTTCGTTTCCGGATGATAACGTATAAATGTCAGTGGATTTTCCCTTAACTTAGTATGTCCATTGATATTGTAAAAATCTGGTTTGGAATTGCTGATGGGCAGAGTTCCTTAATTTTGACAGAGTTGTCTACCCGCCACACAACAGTGGCGGGTATTATCGTTTCACGTTTTTGACGCTTAGTATGCTGGGTAAACATTTAGCAGACGACATTTTGAAATAATTTTTCTTACTTTTCCCAGAAAATAGTGTTTGACAGTTCATACAAATTATCTCCCTTGTGTTTGACTGTTGATACAAATTATCTCCCTAGTTGACTTTTCATACAAATTACCTCCCTAGTGTTTGACTTCATGCAAATTATTTTCTTAGTGTTTGACTGTTCTTACAAATTGTCTCCCTAGTGTATGACGGTTCAAACTGTCTCATTAAAACATTAAAACAAACAGTAGAATAGTTTTATAGCTAGTCTACTCTCCTTTCTCAGATTTCGTTTACACCAAATGCATGATTTGTCAAGCTCTCTAATCGCAAAAACAGTGTTTACCAAGATTGCGCTTCAAGAATACTATGCAATCAACGGGAAGTATGATGCAAATTCCAGTTAATTTCAGTAGTACTAATAGAATAAGTGTTCTTAGCTGTAAGTTAGAGTCTACCTGGATAAATTTAGCGCTCCCTTCGGTCGCGTAAATTATAGTAATTATTATCTCCAGATAAACTATAATTGATAGGAACTTGGATAAATTCTTACGTATCTAATTAAATTTATTTTGTAAGCTAAATTTGTGTTTAAAAAAATCAAAATTAATTGCTTGACTGTACACCTCTACTGTCATTAGATTCGAATCACCATCACGAAAACATGCATATATAATTTTATATAGTAAAACCGGGGTTTACAGGGGTAAACATATTTTTCTTATTTCTGTTCGGAAACATAGATTGTAGGTACTCGTTAGAACCGCCTCGCCGAGGCAGTTCTAACGGGTACCCATACTCTATGTTTGGAGCAGTAAAGTGAAAAATTTCAGAGTTTTTTATCTGAAAATTTTCGTTTTTTAGAGGTGAATTTTTCTATATATTTGAATAGACGCACTCAGCGAAGACTTAGATCAATCTTCGCATCCGCGCAGTCTGATCAGAGTCTTCGCAGTCCGCCTTTGGACGCTTAGGATCCTTGGCTACCCACAGAGTATCCAGCAAAGACTGATCAGACTTAGCTAGGTGCACATGCGATTTTGTAGGAAATGCTGTGCCCCGGCTCATTTGTCTTTGTGTACACATGACATGAATAGAGCAACTTTCAAAGAAGAAACGCTGTCACTGGTTTTCACTAGTCTTATAAAATGTCTAATTTCAAACTTTCAGCTGATTTTTTCATTCAGCCGCCTTTATATCGAGAATTTTGTTTGAAATCTAGCCCCTTTTTTCCGAATATGTGGACTTTCTCTTGCACCGTTGTTTTTTTTTTTTGTGTGTGTGTGTGTGTGTGTGTGTGTGTGTGTGTGTGTGTGTGTGTGTGTGTGTTTTGTTTGTTTGTTTTTTTTGTTTGTTTTTTGTTTGTTTTTTTGTTGTTGTTTTTTGTTTGTTTGTTTGTTTTTTGTTTGTTTGTTTGTTTGTTTGTTTGTTGTTGTTGTTTTTTGTTGTTTTTCTTATTTTATTTTTTTTTTGTGACAATTGGTAGAATAAGTACCAATAATAAGTACCAATTGTCAAAAAATAATGCTGTGCTACGAGTAACGTCTCTATTATTAGCATTTCACTTACACCGAGACGAAGGAAGTGGGGACGGCGAAGGTGTAATGAACGGCCCTGTGCAATGAAACTTAACAGATATGAGCAGGCCTTTCCCACAAGACTGCATTTGCATGTGCGCCCAGCGAAGGCTCAAATCAGACTGAGCATCTACTTTCACGCATGCAGATTAGAATCTTCGCTATCCACCTGGAGACGGTTTTGATCCTTGGCTACCCATAGAATGCCCTGTGAAGACTCTGATCAGACTGCACGGGTGCGCAGTCTGAGCTGAGTCTTTCCCTGGGCGCACGTGTAGTCTTGTAGGAAATGCTATGCCTCGGCCAGAGGCATAATTCTACTAACGGTACTATGACCTTCGAAACTCATATTATTGGCTAGCTGGCTTCAGCAGTGATTGGTATTAAAAGCTGGTGTCAGTGCCGTGTGGTGGCGATAGAACGTCTCCCCGTACATCATAATAGTGCAGATTATACTTCATTTCTTTTGAGATCTTTGGGCCCATTGTGGTATATTTCAAAATGGAGTTCTGCTCATGTATACGCTAGAGGGCGTAAGCAGTGTTGCATACTTCATTACTACCGAGACTCCCATTTTGTAATACATAGTGTGTTCTTTGTTTCTAAAAGACAATCTTTTTGACGTTTATTGTATAGCCCTTGCTGCAAATTAATATCAGATTCAGAACGTTTCAAGTTTAACCTTAACCACGCTCAGGGCAATTTCGACAGACAACAATTTGATGATTTCTTTTCAGAGAACAGGGTTTGACATTTCATGCAAACTGTCTCGTTAGGAAACAATTTGCATGAAATGTCAACCCATGTTTTTTTGAAAAAATCAGAAAAATATTTCGAAATGTCTGTTGATTTTTTTCTTTGACTGTGCAACTGGCATGTGTAATTAATATTTCTGTAAACATTTAATGAAGTACTGCAGAGGTGAAAACTGTTATCATACCAGTTTCAGAGAACTAGATTGTATTCCTGATAAACTCTCAGTCAGCAGCCAATCAATGATAGGAACCCGGACACAACACGTTGCAGGCCTATACTGGGGAACTGATAGCCCCGTTAGTAGAATTATAAGCCTCTGCCCTGGCTGGCTCATATGTGATTTGTATAAAAGGGGAACGTTTAGCTCAAAAACGAAGAAAACGAGACTCAGACCAGCATGCGCAACCAGACATCCTGTTGTCAGACCATTCGTGGTTCGCAATAACCTCACTTCTGTGTTCAAGTATTTTGAGTTCAAATAGGGTAGGACCCATTCCAGATTGTGTGGTTGCAGTTTTGTCTGGTCTGTACTGCTTGCACACACCAAAATGTTCCTTTTCCTGATTCCTGATTGATTTATACAATTGTACCGCACTTGCGCGACATCTATTTGACCCTTCAGTCACCTCTGAGTTTCTGAAATGGATTCTTCGATCTCTGAAATCGGACACATCCATTTTTGCAAAGAAGAGTTTCAGTCAAAAATTAATTACGAGCCGTCTCATCTGGATCTACACTTTTGCGAAGGTGTCTGTGTTGGTTTGCATGGATGCAAGGGTGAACGCTTTGCTGATTTAATACGTCAAAACTTTCTCTTTCCTTGATTTCTGCCTGATCTATATAATTGTACCGCACATGCGTGACGTTTTGCGTGACAGCAAGACATATCTCAAATATCTATTCACATCTTGCAGATGTTTTTAACGATCAGCGTGCTGGGAAAAAATATTCAGCAAACGACGTTTTGAAATATTTTTCTTGGTTTTCAAGAAAACAGGCTGGCTTCGACATTTCATGCACACTGTCTCCTTAGGAGACAGTTTGCATGAAATGTCGAAGCCTGTTTTCTGAGGAAAAACATTAAAAAATATGTCCTCAATTTGTCGTCTGCTGCATCAGCCCAGAGAGTGGTAAAGGTTAAGGGCTGAGGTGATGAGGTTTTAGTTAAAGGCATTAAATAACATGTTCAGATGAAGCATCTTTGGCAAAACACGATTCTGTTTTGTTGAAAACAAACATAATCTGAGTGCAAGAGAAAGTGTTGGCAGGTAAAGAAACTTTCGATGTCGGAGGCCTCACACGCATCGTAATATGCGCATGCGCCCGAATGACCCGGACAAGTACATTATGAAAACATTGCCTGGTAAGCTATTCTTCTCTATTTACAAACTATACAATATCCTGAAACAAACACTTAACACTTTGCATGCTGGGTACAATTTCTAACTGACAATTGGGAATACAGTTGACTCTCGGTATCTCAAACACCGGTAACTCAAATCACTGCTTAAGTCAAACTAATTTTTGGATAATGTTGGTTTAGTTTTATTCTTTACATTTCAACTCCTGTTTCCTGAAACTAATGTTATCTCAAACTGAAAACTCTGGTCCCTTGGAGTTTGAGATTATGAGAGTTCACTGTATTTTTCCTATTTTCCCAAAGTTGGGTTTGGCATTTCATGCAAATTGTGTCCCTAGGTGACAAGTTGCATGAAGTGTCAGAACCTGTTTTCTGGGGAAATAAGAAAAAATAACAGTTTGTTTTTCTCTGATTCTTTTAAACAGTGACCTCATACAGGGTACTGCAAACGAGACCAAGACACCATATTGGCTTACTTATATACACATGCCTGAGCAAACAGTGTAGACCCAAATCAACCCGCTCCTTGATCAAGGTCACAATGTTTTTTGTCAGTCATACAAGCGTTTACCAGTCAGTCATTCAGCCGTTAAACCCTTGTCATGCTGAATAAATTAATATGCCACGCCCATTTCTAATTGTCAGATTACTTGATCCAGGTTGTTGATACATATTTACACTCTGAATGACAAACAGTGTAGATCCAGATAAGTGCAGAAGCCAACTGATCTAGCTCTACACTGTTTGTTAAGGCAGTATGTATCCGAGTTCAGCAGGACAAGGGTTAAGACATACCACAAGTAACCAATGGGTTGGTTTCGAACTTAGTAATCAGTACTGTTAGTGACCGAGGTGTTCGATTATTTCGTCCGGGTAAACTTAGTTCGCGAAATATAGATTGGGTCCATCTTAAAAACATCGACCACTAATCCATCAACAAATTGACCCTTAGGACCCCTAGTTAGAATAGCCTCGAAACCAGTGGCACTGCAGTTACTTTAACGCTCTGCATCGGGGGTAACAATGTCAACAGACGACATCTAGAATATAGGCTTTGACATTTCATGCAAAGTGTCTCCATAGGAAGCAAATTGTTTTGTTATGAAATGTTAAAGCTTATTTTCGGAGACACTTTTCATGAAATGTCAAAGCCTATTGTCTGGGGACTGAGGATACAATTTGTATCAAATGTCAAACCAGTTTTACTCGTGTGAAACCTCACTCTTAATTTCTGACACCGCTCCAAATTACAAATACATGTATATGTACCCCAAATAACAAACATATGTTAGGTCCGCAGAGAGGTGTTCTAACTCATCTCACAGTAAAACTCATGTAATCAAAACCACTGTAATGAGACAAAGGGCCTCAAAACCACTGTGATGAAACAAAGGGCGTTAAAACCACTGTGATGAAACAAAGGACCTCAAAACCACTGTGATGAAACAAAGGACTTCAAAACCACTTTGATGAAACAAAGGACCTCAAAACCACTGCGATGAAACAAAGGACCCCAAAATCACTGCGATGAAACAAAGGACCTCAAAACCACTGCGATGAAACAAAAGACCTCAAAACCACTGCGATGAAACAAAGGACCTCAAAACCACTTTGATGAAACAAAGGACCTCTAAACCACTGTTATGAAACAAAGAACCTCAAAACCACTGTGATGAAACAAAGGACCTCAAAACCACTGTGATGAAAGAAAGGGCCTCAAAACCACTTTGATGAAACAAAGTACCTCAAAACCACTTTGATGAAACAAAGATCCTCAAAACCACTGTGATGAAACAAAGGACCTCAAAACCACTGTGATGAAACAAAGGACCTCAAAACCACTGCGATGAAACAAAGGGCCTCAAAACCACTGCAATGAAACAAAGGGCCTCTGATTAAACAAAGCAAAGGGCCCAATGACAATCTGAATGAGACGAAAACGACAAACAGGACCTCGATAAGCCTGACCACAGACATTGATAGTTAGGCGCCGACCATGTGAAACAGATTGAGGAGAGAGCCGTCATTTAGTCAGACGACCAACCGTCGTGCAATTATAGAAGAGGGAAACAAACTTACCGACCACAATCGTTTTGTAGCGAGTGACAATCTTTTGTGACTACATGTATGCTTTCCTGCACACCACGCCATTTCTGAAAAAAGTCTACCCTAAAAGGAAAGAACTTGCTCCCAAAGGGGAGCTAATTCTTTCCTTTAGGCGTACACTTCTTTCAAGGAGGAGGCAAAACAATTTATATAGATTTACTTTCCTTGAATGCGTATTCGTTCCCCTTAAACGGGGACGATGGGTAAAAATTACTGCAGACGACATATTGAAATGTTTTTATTATTCCCAGAAAACAGGTTTCGACATTACATGCAAAGTGTCTGGAGACAGTGTGCATAAAATGTCAAATCCTGTTTTCTGGAGAGAAAAAAGAAAAAAACATGTGATCAATTTGTCGTCTGCTGAATTAGGCCAGACAGTTGTAAAGGTTTGGGGACAAGTACTTACCAGAGGTGAATAGAAAGCTGAACCCTCAGTAGGTAGTTGAATGTACCCCGGCTTAGCCCCGGCTACATAAGCAGCGGTGGAAGTCCCATAGATCTCCTCTGGTAATCCTTGTGTCCTTGAATAATTGAGGAGCGCTGTGCCGTACTGACACGAGCATATGGTCTGTCCTGTGTGTGGATCCCTCATTATTGGTCGGCCATTTTCACAGCAGGCACGTGTCCTTGCAGGGCTTGGGACGGTTGTCGACATCTGAAAATTAATGGCATTCTCCCCTAATAGCATTCTTTAATCTTAACACTCTGGGTTAATGTTTCAGCTGACATCTTGAACGGTTTTCATATTTTTCCCAGAAAACAGACTTTGACATTTATTGCAAATTGTCTTTAATTCGCATGAAATGTCAAATTCTATTTTCTGGGAAAAATAACAAAACAATACCACCAATTTGTCGCCTGCTGAATTAGTCCAGAGAGTGGTAAAGTTTAATGCTTAGCATACTAGGAAAAACGTTCCAGCAGACGACATTTTTAAATATTTTGTTTTACGTCTCCCGGAAAAAGGGCTTTAACATTTATGCAAATTGTCTCTATTTTTCCTATTAACCCAGAAAATAGGCTTTGGCATTTCATGCAAATTGTCTCATTATGACACAATTCGCATGATTCTGATGAGGCAATTTGCATAACTGTCGAAGCTTTTTCTTAGTCTTCCAAGAAAATAGGCTTTGCTATTTCATGCATATTGTCTCCTCAGGAGACAATTTGCATGAAATGTCAAAACATATTTTTTTGAGAAAAAAAAAAAAAAAAAAAAAAAAAAAAAACTATGATGAGTTTGTCGTCTGCTGACTTTGCAGAGAGTGGTAAAGGTTAAGAGTAACTTTAAACTTATTAAATCTGAATAACATACGTCAACATTACGAAAACACGCCTATTCAAATGTACTGAAAATTTCACCTCCAAAAACTGAAAATTTTCAGATACAAAACTCTGATTTTTTCATATTTCTGCTCAGATTGTGGGTACTCGTTAGAACCGCCTCGCAGAGGCGGTTCTAACGAGTGCCCACAATCTATGTTTTTGGGCAGAAATAAGAAAAATAATGTATACCCTTGTAAACCCCAGTTTTACTATATAAAAGTGGGGTTTAAGGGGGTCAAAATTATATAGGCATCTTTTCGTGATGATTTAATGGGACTGGAAACACCTTGCAGATTTTCCGCCATTCTTACAACAGGGGCAACTTGTCTTACTTCCTGTTTCTGCCCACCAATCCTTTTTTGAAAGAGGTTTACTCTAAAGAAACGCTCCAGTGTGTATGTTTCCATATAAAATATCATTTTCAGAAAGAAACAAAAACAATCTTTACAGAGTTGCTTCGCTGAAAGTGTTTCCATTCTCCTTAAATTACTTCAGCCTTCGCATGACAAAATCTACAAAATGGCAAAAAGGCTTTCTTTATGCAGACAACGAAGACTGATCAGCCTGGGCATCCGCCCAGTCTGATCAGTCTTCGTTGTCTGCATGAATCCGCCCAGTCTGATCAGTCTTCGTTGTCTGCATGAAGAAAGCCTGGGTCCGCCATGGCTACAAATTGAGCGCACAGCGAAGACTCTGATCAGTCTGGGCGGATGTCCGGGCTTATCTTCATCTTCGCTAGGTGCATATGCCTTTTTGTTGGTTTTGTCGTGCGCAGGCTCATATTTTTTTTTTCTTTTTTTTTTTTATGTTTTTTTTTTTTTTTTTTTTTTTTTTGTCCAGGAAAAGATGGCTCGGTAATTCTTCAAGTATTTGTATCCAACTTACATGATAATCGATAAAGAAAAGTAACAAAGAGAAAACGACAGAAATAGCAGCCTTTAGATTTAAAGGTGATTGGTGATTGGTTCAGTTTGTTACAAGGCTTTTTTTTCCTCTCAGCTAGGAACTGCTCAGTTAAAACCAAACGCCCTGAAATGCTAAAATCAAGTAAAATTAGCCCTTAAAGGGGGTGGCTACACCCTGGACATTTTGCCGCCATTTTTCACACGAGGGACAATGTTTGTTTTCCTGTATACCAAGACCTTACAAAAAAGGTCTGCTCTAAAAAAAGAGTAGACCCGTTTTAAATAGACAACAACATTTCAGACCCCTTTCCAGAAATTGGCAGTTATCTCCCCTAAAAGTGTATCAATTCCCCTTAAATAAAGTACAGTCGAATCTCAATAGCTCGAACCCGGATGACATGTTTACCATGGCTGGTTCGAACTTGTTTTTGAGTCCCCAAAAATTCTTCCGATAGCTCCAGAAAACAAATATTTAAGGAAATTTTCATATTTTATCATGGACTTGTATGCTGTGTATACTCATTAGAATCGCCTCATTGAGGCGATTCTAATGAGTACACTCAACATAGCATTGTTGTATAGACAATCGAAAAGACTTCCCTAAATTATTGCCATTTGCTTCCTGACCTGGCATCATGATCAACCCTCAGTGGCTAAAACTACCCATGTCTCGAACAAATTTCCATAACCCGAATGATGTTCAACCATAGAAGTTCGACTGTAATGAAAGCAACACATGTTCTCATATTCTGATCTGGATCTTTGCTATTCAAACATGGTGAAACCGAAGGACCTGGTCAGTGGTACAGAAGATGTCCAGGAAGTGCCACAATCACAGAATGCAACCCACAAACGACACCAAGAGGAAAAGCAAACCACCACACAAGCCACGAACCAAAGGAGCAAAAAAAAAAAAAAAAAAAAAAAAAAAAAAAACAGCTCCGTCTTCACCATTAAGGTAATCCAGAGGCTTATGATTCTACAAACAGGGCTATCAGCTCCCTAATAGAGGTGTGAAACATGTTGTGTGCGGGTTCCTATCATCTGACTGGCTGCTGACTGAGAGTTTTCTTAGAAAAACTGGTATGATAATAGCATTCACCTCTGCAGTACTTAATTAAATGTTTACAGAAATGATGATTACACATGTCAGTCGCACAGTCAAAGAAAAATTAACAGACGACATTTTAAAATATTTTTCTGATATGTTCCTGAAAACAGGTTTTGACATTTCATGCAAACTGTCTGTCAAACCCTGTTTTCTGAAAAACAATCATCAAATTGTTGTCTGTTGAATTTGCCCTGAGCATGCTGAGGGTTAAACTTGAAACCATTCCTTAATCTGATATTAATTTGGAGCAAAGGCTATACAAACCCATTACTGCCAATAACTGGTATGGCCAGATAGCCAATGATTTGGCACTTTCCTCTTGTAAGTCGTTTCGAGGGTCATAGCCCCGTTAGTAGAATTGTAAGCCTCTGGGTGGTCACAATGCTTTACAGGGCCCACTTTAAACTTTAATAAAACACGATAAACCATGAAAAATGAAAGACATCACGAAAACATGCCTATATAATATTGACCCCCTTAAACCCCACTTTTATGTAGTATAACTGGGGTTTACAGGAGTATACATTATTTTTCTTATTTCTGCTCAAAAACATAGATTGTGGGTACTCGTTAGAACCGCCTCGCCGAGGCGGTTCTAACGAGTACCCACAATCTATATTTTTGAGCAGACATATGAAAAATATCAGAATTTTTTTATCTGAAAATTATCAGTTTTTGGAGGTGAAATTTTCTGTGTATTTGAATAGGCGTGTTTTCGTAATGAGTCTGGCAGCGAGCAGCCACAAAGCCACAAAATGAACAAACAACACCACACAGGGTTCAAATTTGACTTTTTTGACAGCTTGCTAAAATTAGCAAGTGCACGTGGCATTATTGTATACTTGCTAAACCTTTCAGCCAACTTGCTTTTTCACACTTATAAACACTGTTAAATGTGGCTTTAAACCTTAGCACTCTGGGTAAAAATTTCAGCAGACATTTTAAAATATGTTTCTTATTTTTCCCAGAAAATGTCAAAACCTGCATGTAATGTCAAAACCTGTTTTCTGGGAAAAATAAGAAAAATATCGTCTCCATAGGAGACAATTTGCATGTAATGTCAAAACCTGCATGTAATGTCAAAACCTGTTTTCTGGGAAAAATAAGAAAAATATCGTCATTACTTTTGGAAAAGAAATTGCAAAACTTCAGCCTCAATGCCTCAGGTTTCACTAATTAAAGAGAATCTTTCCAACTTGCTAGAATTAGCAAGTGATAAAAATTGCAGCTTGCTCTTTGAGGAAATTAACCAGCATTTAGCAAGTTAGCAAGTGCAAAAATTGATCCAAGCCACAACCACCGCCATAGAATGGTCAGTAGTGAAACCTATGACGTGTTTCAATTGACTTTATTGGTACCAAATCTTCACCCTAGGTACAAATGCTGTATCAATACAAAACGTTTGCTCGGTTCGGCGACTCAAGCAGTGAAACATCACATTACGAAAACAAGCCTATTCAAATATAATGAAAATTTTACCACTAAAAAATGAAAACAAATTCAGAGAAAATTCGGATATTTTTCATATTTCTGCTCAAAACATAGATTGTGGGTACTCGTTAGAACCGCCTCGGCGAGGCGGTTCTAACGAGTACCACAATATATGTTTTTGATCAGAAATAAGAACAATAATGTATACCCCTGTAAACCCCAGTTTTACTATATAAAAGTGGGGTTTAAGGGGGTCAGCATTATATAGGCATGTTTTTATGATGACAGAAAAGACAAGTAGCCAAAGAGGGCAATAATTGCTCATTTGAAACAAAAAAAAAATATAGCGCACCAAAAATATACTCTATCCGACGGGTCATTCAGAGAAATCAAGCATAATACTGTTCCGTGAAACTTGTTTCTAAAAAGCGTAGTGGTGCAGTGGTTATGTCTCCTGACTCTGAATGGCTAGGCGCTGCCGCCGTAGCCGGCGTGGGTTTGAATCTCACTCAGCCCATTGCTATTTCATATTTTTTTCTGAAGTACTTGCATCAGTAATGATCCTGGACCGGAATTCTTTGTTGAAGTTTGTTTAAGTCTTTATATATATACCAAGGCCTGCAATCAAACTTGCCCGAGCTTTTATGCCTGTCCTCATTACCAGCAACTTTGACGATGATTCGGTCAGAAATGAACATGCTAGCATGGAGACACCATTTCCCATTATAAGTTTATGGGAATTTTGTATGCAGATTTTGTGCAGGTCCTGATAAAATTCTTCACTGGGCCCATTTTGGATAGTAAAGGATGCAAGGATGCAAAGTAGACTGGCTCCAGTCTCCAGCAACTGAATATTTATTCTTATATAATCCTGTTTAATATTACATGCATAACCAAGAAATACCATGCTTTCTACCAGACATAAAACTGGTATTTTCCTTGTTTTCTAAGAAGAAATATTTCCTCTTAGCCGGGGAAATAAATCTCTTTAACCGGAACTACTTTTTTTTTTTTTTTTTTTTTTTGTAACATATGAACAGCCTAGATTTTGACCCTGCTGTCAATATCATTTAGGATAAAAACAAAAACTATCCTAAATATATTATTTATTACTACGCCGACCCAAAATGACAGCGTAAACAAACTAGCAGACTAGACTTGCCACAAAAGCCTCTTAAATGGTGTACTCTATTGCGGCGAAATGCATGTAATATACAGTTTATTCATTTCTCCTATTTTAAATATGGGATTTATAAACCTCGGGAGGTAAAAAAATCCGATAAAGAAACTCGTGCTTCGCACTCGTTTCTTTATCGGATTCTTTTACTTCCCTCGGTTTATAAATCCCATATTTAAAATAGGAGAATGAATAAACTCTATATAATCCACTAAAATAAAACCAAAATAATATCATGACTATAAAGGCTGGTCACTAGACCAGCCTTATAGTCTGGTGTTATTTTGCTTTTATTTTAGTGGATTATCAAACAGGATTATAAGAATAAACATTTACTCACTTGAGACTGGAGCCAGTCTAGGATGCAAAATTTCTTCATGCGGATCACGTGCAGATGCATATGCCCCGAATACATTTTTGTAGTTAATACCAAGGTTGTCCTTAACTGATAACTACTTTCTCTGTCTATGTGATAGGGGGGAATATTTCAATAACTATTTACATTTTTGCCGACCAGAAAAACTCCTAAACGAATTGCGCCAATGTGCTTTCGCAGGACAGATACCCCTCCTCCAACCCCTTCCCCAAAAAACGAAGCTCATTTACTATACAACTTCTTATACATTGTTGATAAAGGAAATGAAAATGACAAAATCCTACCGATTCCCGGGCTTTAATAATGATAATAATAATATTAATAATAATAATTTATTATTATTATTATTATTATTATTATTACACATTATTATTATAAGTGCTGGATCTAGTAACACTAACGATAAACAATAGCAGTATTTATTGCTTTATCCACAGAAAAATCGAGCGATTGAAAGGTTGATTTTCGAAGAGTGCCCTAGTCCATCTGTCCGTCCGTGGTCAGTAAACGAAAATGGCCTTAGCGCTTAATTCGTTGGAAATATTTTAAGAATTTTTGGCATCTTGATAGATACTGACAAGATGTAGTAAATGAGCTTACCTAATGCCACTTTTCACTGACCGAGGTAACGCCGAGGCCAAAAATGTGAAAATACGGAAATCACCGCATATTTGAATCATATGGTATATTTTGATAAATGTTTTGCATACAAATTAATACTGGCAAGATCTAGCCCAAGGAATTGTCAAATTTCACTTTTCATGGCCGAGGCAACGCTGATGCCAAATATGTGACAGTTCGCGAAAACGGCCGCAACTCTTGAATCGCCGTAGCTTTTCAACAGTTTCTGATCAGACTGTTGGATCGTTTGTTTGTTTGTTTTCAATATAAGTTTCGTTTTTAAATTCTACATCGTGCGATTAGATGCGGCGACTGCGTACAATTGTTTTATATAATTCCCGTTTTTTGTACTTCTTTCTACACTAAGCGGGTATACAGGCGAAGATAATGCTTAGAATGTGCGCTTCATTATTTATAACTTTGAAAGTGTTGGTTTTCCATTGGAAAGAGTTTTTGTTTACCCCTTTCATCCCTGAGTTTCGGAAGTGGACTGTTCTATCTTTGAATCTGGTCAGAACCATTGTTCAAAATAGGGGTCACAGTCAAAAATTAAAACATAATGACAAACAGTGTAAATTCAGATTAGATGGCTCATTGTGAGCTACCTCAGCTGGGTCTACACTGTTTACAAAGGTATATGTTTTGATCTGAAAGGGTTAATCAATGGCAGGGGACTATTCTACCCAACCTCTTTTCACTGGTCCATTTTTAATTTATATAATGGTTTTCTGATTTATTTATATTACATGTATATTATTACTTTTTTTTACAGAAATTCTAATGATTTTGTGCAGACAGTGAAGCGTCTTATCTGGGTCTCTACAATGTTTGCCAGCTATCCATTGATGAGGTGCTAGGCATTGAGTTAATTCTTATTATATGTAGAATTTATTGAAATAAATATGTTTAAACCAATTCTTATTAACCAGGAAGGCGCTAAGCAAAATTTATCAGACGACATTCATTTACTTATTATTCTTTTGTTAGAAAAAATAAGACTTGGCATCTCATGTGAATCGTCTGCCCGGCAGACGATTCACATGAAATGTCAAGTTTTATTTTCTCTAAAAATGTCGAGTTATTTTCTCTAAAAATGTAAGAACAAGGGCTGCTGCGAAGGTGATTACCACTTTAACTCTTTCACTGCCACAGGCGATAATAATAGGCTTTTGCAAACAGCATAGATCCAGATGAGACGGCTCGATGAGCCGTCTCATCTGGATCTACGCTGTTTGACATTCAGTCTATCAACTTTACATATAAACGTCTTTCCAAGCGATAGTTTGTTAAGATAAAAAAAAGCAAACGACAAATGTCGTCTGAAATTTAGCACCGAAAGAGTTAAGAGTTTATAGGCCATAACACTTTACACGCCTCTTCAAAATCTCTTCTTCTATGATATGCCATTTTCTCACTGTATAAAAATAAAGAAAAAGTCAAATCCTTAGTCAGTATGGACACAATTATAATTTAATGCAGTGCAAATTGTTGATAAAACAATATACATATTAAATAAAGCTTTAAAATCTGAATAACATATGAAAATTGGCTCACTTGGTTATACCTCCGTATGCTCCGGTTTTCACAATATAATATAGAGGAACATCCAAATTACATAGACTTGCAAACTTATCTTAAATTTACTTTTTTTTTTTTTTTTTTTTTTTTTTTACTTTACTGTTCTGACATTTATTTTGAAAAAGAAAAATAAGCTCTAGTTTTTATAGGAACGTTTCCCTTGATTACCGTGCGTAAGTGAAAGAAATAAAAATACATCATTATCGTTATCTATTCATGTCGCAAAAAAAAATAAATAAATAAATAATAAATAAAAATAAAATCATTTTTTACGGTCATGTTCCTAAAATATTGCCGAAAGAATGTGCACAATACTGGTTAACCGCTTAGAGGACTAAGCCTCCCCAGTAAAAGTGTGGTTAGGTAAACTGACCGCGCTCGACATGACCCCATAGGATTGACTGGACCGTAAACCCGCAACACAAACAAAAGAGACTTGCTTTAGGACAATTACTGAAAGCATCCGGATATCTGGGCAAAATACGGTACTTGTGTAAAATATTGTACTTGTGTAACGGAGCGATATTCTTAAATCGGAGTGGGTGAGAGTGTCTTTAATAATTGAAGTATGACTTACCCTTATACTGGTGGATTACAACTTATTTCCAGGTCTTTTAACTGAGATATTGAAAGATGTCATCAACAAAATAGTTGCTATAACCAGTTTCAAATTGTACCCTTATTTTCACATATTATAAATGTACTTTACGTCTTGCCATTTATCAAGTCGTAGAAAAACAAAAAAAAAATGAAAAAAAAAATGTGTATATCCAAATCAAATGAAGCTGTTATAATG